>CM036767.1:37627222-37997222 GCA_020796225.1 Arion vulgaris
TACAAAGTCTTCTACAACAGAACATCAGGAAAGAAGGCTAGAGGAAGACCACGAAAAAGATGGTTAGATGGCGTAGAAGAATCCTGTCAAAGAACAAAAATAACAATCACCCAAGCCAAAAACAGAAAACCACAACACCGGGCAACAACCGGTAGCAGTGTGACGACAAAAGAAGAAGAACTAATGAGAGAGCTGTAGTAGCGTAGTTGTTAGGGAACTCGCTTCTTATGAGTGTGGTTCTGGTTCGATTCCACATTGGGAGTGGAATATATTTTGACATTAGCGGCTCTAAGTGGTACATAGAATAGTGACCGGAAGAAGAATGAGAGGAAGACCTAGAAGACGATGGTTGCAGGATGTCATTGACGATCTGAGAATGACTACTGCTGACACTGGTCACCTTGCACAGAATAGAGAATTTTTCAGGACCGCTGTCATGTGAGCCAAGTTCTCGTAGCTACTTGTTGATGAACGCCTCTCAGGTCGACACAGCCGCAATTGGGTACCATGAAAGCACTAGGAAGTAAAGGAGGTCGGAGTGATGTTGACCACACCACAATCGTGTGCTGAGGGTCAATAAAAAACACGGACTGACACCGAATTACCCAATATGTCCCTAGGTATGAAAAATGGTTCCTTTACTTTTATTTGACTACGGCGCGGGTACCGCTTTGGACAGGCCTGGCCTAGTGTTTAGTTGGAATTTATGCTTAAGTGGGTGGACCATATAAACTACAACAGCCCGCGTGCCCAGCGTGTTCGTAGCGCGTTGGACTACGGTGACTAGTCCTCTGTAAGTGCGGGTTCAACTCCGCGGACTGGCAGAAAAGCTACAGGTTCCCCAGATTTACGGTGTTGGTGGCACCGAGCCGAAGGGTTACGATTTCCATGACACCGAGCCGAAGAGCTTTCAGCTCAAGTGCTTCTGTATCGGAAAAAATAAATAAAAACTACAACAGGGTAAGTGGGTTGGTTCCAGATGTTTCGGCTCCTTGTCGATCCATGCTTAATGTTAACATAGACACACTGAAATGAGCGCCGAATACAAAGCAAAAGTCCCATTCTAAGAAAAATGTGGACCTCAGAAATAACAGAAGTAGAGAAAATACTATTTATGATGCACACATAACAGTTCGTTCTAGAAATCTCTTCTTATCCTGGCGCTGTAGGGCAAAACAGGATTTGAGAAACAAAGAGGAACAGGAAACACTGATAAGTAAGGATGGTTGGTATGATAGTGAGCACATCCCTCATCTTGTGCCTTTGGTTACAGATAATACTAACCTAACATCGTATTCTTCATTTTACCCCAAGGCATGAACTACGGGGATATCTGTGGCTTGGATATATATGTGGTTAAGTGGTTAAGTGGTTAAGTGGTTAAGCAGTTGCCGAGCGTTCCTAAGGTCGTGAGTTCGAGTCCGAACCGCGCAGATCCTGTTCACGATGTCATTTTTTCCAGAGACCACTAGGATTGTTACCGTAGCTACGGAGTTCGTGCTTGGTGCAATACTCTGAGCAGGTGGAGTGGCATTCCTGCTGAGAGGGACCAAACTATATGAGGTAAAACCCGGCGCAATCTTCTTCTTCTTTGCGTTCGTTCTTTACGACCAATTTTAATCACTCTCTGTGATATGTTTGATCTTTGCCAAGAACTTGTATACATTGCACATTGGTTTGGTAGACCCTAAACGCATAGACTTCTACACGTTTAGGACACATGCATCCGTACCCGGCGCAATGAAGTAAATCCTTCGGCAGTATACCCTATAGACTAAAGCACTTAACGAACCAGGAACTTGAATCTTATAGCACTAACTACCAATCCTTTGCCTGAACCGCCCTGTTTATGTTCGACACAAAAATATAAGAACAATACACGCACAAAAGTCCTCATTGTCCCTGATCTGTTTCTACTTTCCAAATGCGTATTAGATGTTAGTTCAGACTGACTCGAACAGAAACCTGTAGTTTATACGAAACTCGGTGCATAACGCTTAAATTTACTTTGATAGTGTAAACGATTCAATCACTTTTCTAATTAAGTTATAATGACTTTAAATTAAGACTCACGTGTCAACGCCAGTTTAATTAAAGGCGAGAGACCCATCCAGAACAAGGGTTGTATTTTTTAAAATTCACAGAAAAAAACTAACAAACATATTGTCATACAATTTGGCCACCTGTTGCTAAAGACATTGTTTTCGATGATAAACAACATGTAGTGTATGTACTGTAGTTAGTTATTTAAAAAAATAATTAATTTTCTTGAAAATATTTTGTAAAAACCCCCTGTATCGGGAGAGGATTTCACAAATATAAAAAGTGCAAAGAACGCCAAATTGGCATATGATGTACATATCACCCATAGTTATAGCGTGAACCTCCACTTTTGTCTAAACTGTATATAAGCAGAGATATTGCTTTTCTAATTTGAAATTTTTTTTAAATTTGGAAGGGTTACATTGCAAAAACCATATCTACAAAACCAATTGAGTTAGACATTTTTGGAGGTTCACGCTATAACTATTGGTGATATGTACATCATATGCCAGTTTGGCGTTCTTTGCACTTCTTATGTTTATGAAATCCTCTCCCCGATGCAGGGGGTTTTACAATATATTTTCAAGAAAATTAATTATTTTTAAATAACTAATTAGAGTACATACACTAAACGTTGTTTATCATCGAAAACGATGCGTTTTACAACAGGTGGCCAAATTGTATGACAATATGTTCGGTAGTTTTTTTTTCTGTGAATTTTAAAAATACAACCTATTTCTGGGTGGGTCTCCCCGACTTTCTTGTAACGTATCTCAACCTCTATGAGGGTCCTAGCGGGATGATTGGTTGCGTAGAAAGTATTCAGAAGTTTTGAATCCAGAAACTAGTGCGGACATTGTCACGGGCCACAGCTAACTCTAATATTAGGCAGAATCAGTGGCGGCTCGTGTTAATTTTTTATGGTGGGGCCAAACAAAATGTTTTGGAAAAATCATGGTTTTGGGTTAGGTTATATTTTAATTTAGTTTTAGTTTAGTCGTCGGATCACTCACGCACGTGAACAAATTAGTCCATAAGTGCTCCGATCTCTCCCTCAGTATGTCCATCAGCGTGTGGCGACTAACGACACCGGTTCTTTGTTGGTTTACAATTCTTCTTTGTCTGCCAGCATAGCGTTCTTGTCGAGCTACACCACACTTAACTTTGAGTTCTTGCAGTCTGGTTAGTGTTGTAGATTCACCGCTATTATGTGAATCATGTACACGTACTCTCTCCCTTAAGGAATGTATAATATCAGCCTTGTCCTGGTCCAGATTATATTTTAATTTATAACGTAGCACGTACACGTTACAATTTATTTTTGAGGGACCCGGCCCCAATGGCCCTTAATGACGAGCCGCCCTCGGCAGAATAATTCACCGGCGAAATCCTGACCTATTGTGATTTGGGGGTGGGTTTAAAAAAATATATGTTTAATAGAACACTGCAGGTTTTTTCGCAATTTTACTCGATTTTATGAGTCTTTGGTGGTTATTTGTTGATGGAAAATATTAATAATACTATTGTCTATTGTCTATTCCCAGGTGGAAGATGTAGTTGGCTGTCCACTCTTGCCGTTAAGCGTAGGGATGGGAGCTTTAATTTACGTTCTAGGGCCAGATGAGTTGCCCTTGTTGTTTGTTTGTTTGTTTGTTTATTAGGGGATTAAAACCTCTTTAAGCTGAGGCACGCCGCTTTCAACCTAAGGCGAACCTTTTATTGGTTATATCAGAGCGTGTGGCCAACAAACATGAAAAATAAGAATTAACTCCTTTCGGAGAATCCAAGAATAATAATTGCCCTTGTTGTGTTGTATCCGTGTTTATGTATGTGGTCTTGATATTGTCTATCCATCTTTTTCTTGGTCTTCCTTAGCTTTAGTACCCGTCTCTTTTATTGTATGCTGTTATTGGTGGTTGGTTGTATTTTATTCTCATTAAATGTCAAAACCACTGCATTTGTTGTCTTTTGATATATTCGGTGCATGAAGTTATGCCCACTCTGCTTCTGATGTCTTCATTTCGTAGTCTGTCTTTTCTGGTGACTCCCACTGCCTTCCTAAAGCATTTCATTTCACACATGGTGAGCTTTCTGTGATGTGTTGCTGTAAGAGACCAAGTTTGGCACTGGTAACAAAGTTGGTAGGAAAATACTTTTTATCATCTGTCTTTTCACTTTCATCTTGATCTTTGGGTGTTGTAGTAATGGTGCCCGCTGGTAGGTCACTGCATTTGCTTTTTGACAGTTTGTCTCTATTTCTCTATATAGTTTTCCATCCTCTGTAAAAATACTGCCTACATATTTGAATTCGGAAACTTGCTTTACTCTGGTGTTATCTATTTGTATGTTTGCTTGGCTTGGTGTTCTGCTGATTTTCATGGTCTCGGTACTTTGTTTGTTGATTTTCATGTTGTACTTTCTACATACTATTAGCAATGAACTCATGTGATGTTGTAGCTGATCTTCATCTTCATAGATTAAACTTTAGTTGTCCGCAAAAAGCAATTCGTTGATTTGGTTGTTTAATTGGTCGTCGTGATCACTGCCTATGTCAATAAGATCTTTTCCGCAATGTTCCTCTTTCACTATTCTGTATATATATATGTTGAAGAGAAGAGGTGAGAGCACACAACCCTGTCTTACTCCTGATTTTGTTTCGAATGAGTCTGTCATTCCGTCTGTTGTTCTTATCACACTGTGGCTATTTGTGTATATTGCTCTGATATTGTCTAGCAGTTGTCAAACCAATGTGCAACGTATACACGTTCTTGGCAAAGATCAAACATATCACAAAAAGTGATTAAAATTGGCTGTAAAGAACGAACGCAAAGAAGAAATAGAAGAATCTCTCCCTAATCTCAGATCACATATAAATCACACATAGTGGTTAACGTGGTCAATATGGAACGTTCAAAGAAGAAGAATATACTCTAAAGTGAAAATCACATAAATACTATAAAGAGTTGTTAAACAAGTGGTTGAAGTATAGCGAACGACAAGAAGAAGAAGTAGAAACAAAACCCTCAGTAAACTGTCTTGTCTTTACAAGCTTCAAGATACAGCTGTGATAGAAACAGAAAGGAAAGATAAACAAACTACAGCGGTATCCATTGAAAGTGGAAGAATTATGGATATCGCAAACATCATAGCTGACATCTGTTTCACATATGGAAAAGTAGAATTAGAGATTCTGAAATGCTTGATTGAAATAGAGATAAATACGGGGAAGACAGAGAGAGAGAGAGAGAGAGAGAGAGAGAGAGAGAGAGAAGATTTGCTAACCAACACCAGTTGTGAAAAGTGCGGTTACCGTTAGCGAAATTAGTAACACGCTGCGCTATCGACTACTTGTCTTGAAAGCCCCGGGGGTTCGATTCCAGCTTAGGCTACACTGGAGGTCTCTATGGCTGTTGTTGTTGTCGACCCCCAGGAAGTTTTCACCCTTTTCCCTATAGTGTGTGGGAAGAGTCCCCGGCTTTCTTACAGATCTAGAAACCTCAACAACTCTACACGTGTAGTGCTACGCTTAGTGTGTGGGGAAGAGTACCTGGCTCTCTTAAGACCTAGCAACCTCCAACAACTCTAGGCGTGAAGTGTTATGCTAAGTGTTGGGGAGGAACTCTCTGTGTCTAAGTGGTTAAGCTTTTTCCTTGTGTTCCGGTGGTCGTGGGTTCAAATCCGGATCACGCAGTTCTATTCCTGAATGCATTTTTTTCTCCAGATACCCCCAAGGATTGTTGATGAACCATATAGTTTGTTCTTTGTGTAATACTCTTGGCAGGTGGTGTGCTATTTCGATGAAGTGGGACCGAGCCATATTAGGTAAAACCCGGTGCAATGAAGTAAATACTTCTGCTTTATACACTTTTAGGCCACAATTTCTTGGTGTGCAAATAATACGCTATTAGATTACAAGTTCTCTTGAATCCTTTACTTCAGGGTCTAACTTACAAGTACCTCTGAAGTCGGAGTAACAATAGCCGTCAATCATAGGAAATGTGGACACAAGCATCAGACGTGTGTTTTTGTACGTCTCTGGAGTGCGCGACAGCAAGTCTTCATGCAAAATTCAGTAACAGGTTTCACGATTACATCTGAGTTCATAGCAGACAAGCGAAAGAAGCGTGTGAGCATTGCTATGGTTGTTGGGTTGGATTATGGAACAAGTATGGAGTCCGATGTGAATTAATATCGAACGAAAGAGCTAACTGGCCGACTTACCTACTGACAACAGACACACTGACTACACACTTGCTGGCTGACTGACTGATTAACTAACTAACCAACCTGCCAATTAACCAACTAACCAATTAACCAATTAACCAATTAACCAACTAACTAATTAACCAACATATCAATTAAATAACTAACATACCAACCAACGGACCAACTGACGAACTAACCAACTAAGAAATTAACCAACTTGCAAATTACACAACCAACCAACCAACTACCTAACCAACCAATCAGCTAACTAATTAACCAACTAACTAACCAACCAACCAACCAACCCACCAACTAACCAACCAACCAATCCACCCACCTACCAACCAACCAACAACTAACAACCAACCAACCAACTAACCAGCAAGCCAGTCACTAGCCAGTCAGCAGCCAGCCAGCCAACCAACCAACCAACCAACTAACTAACCAACTAACCAACTACCAACTAACAACTAACAATAACCAGTAACCGACTAACAGACTAACCAACTAATGAACTAACCAACTTACTAACTGCTAGTCTTGCGATTGCTACTGCTAATTCACTAATGATGACCGCTTCACGTGGGGAACGAACAGAGTACCTTGTTAAAGAGAGACAAGCACCTTGCCTCCTCACCAAACTTCCCACCCTCTTCAATATGATCTATTCAGATTTAACATACCTCCAGTATTTTGTAATACTCATCAACCCACATTCTTAACATTTCATGACATGGGAGGAGCCTCTTGTCTGCTAAAACGTCTTGTGAATGTTCACACATTGCAGACACATTTCGAAACACATTAGAATACAGTACAATCACATAAAACATGTTATTGCAATACAATTGTTCACTTTTCATTACTTCAGCATATTGTTTTTGTTTATTTGAGCAAAGAAATAAATTGGAAGCTTGCTGACTTTATTTTGTAGAACAGAGTTTCCCAAATTGGTGTCCGCGGACCACCGGGTTCTGTGAGGTACTCACATGGGGTCCCCAAGTGCTTGAAGAACTATTATGATCTGTGATAGTTCAAACAGAAAAATAAATGTTAAAAACATGTATAAAAACATTGGTAAACTAGTTCTGTTGCGAAATCAAAGGACCCGAACCAGACCGGAGTCTAAATGTCAGACAGGACAAAATAAAGATTATTTGAAGTTACCCGCAGTCTGAGAAATTTGAGCCAGTTTGACTGTTGGTGTGGTGTAATAATAACTCTATCGCTAGAAGATTTTCATATATAGAAACTTTACTGGTTGAAATCGAACACATCACCGAAAGATAAGCACCAGAGCTTCAAATGTTACTGAAGATTGTGAACGTACATCCGTTCTTGGTGTTATACTGTTTATACAGCGTGTTCAACTTAAAAGCAGCCCCAATGATAAATATAAATTTGCCAGGTACGCATTGCATCTCGTCTATTTACTATTTAAACCGGTTCTGACTAGCTTGTCCTACGTCACATTTGTTAATCGCCCCTTCCCCCCTACAATTACACACCATCACGCAACTTTGACCTATACTACGTCATAACTGAACCTTCCCATTTCCATACATATATGCCAGATTAGCTCCATTCACAGGCTGCTTTTAAGTTGAACACCCTGTATATCACAATTAGAGTGATAAAAACGGCCGTAAAAGAGCGTCCGAGAGATAGATAGATAGATAGATAGATAGAGAGAGAGAGAGAGAGAGAGAGACTTTTGGGGGTCCAGGGGCAGAAAAATGTATTTTTTTTTCAGAAGCACTTGAGTTTTTAGCTCTTCTGCTCGGTGCCATAGACATCGTATCCCTTCGGTTCGGTGTCACGATCACCGTGAATCTGGAAAACCTGTGACTTTTCTGCCAGCCCGCGGAATTGAACACGCACTCACAGAGGACTAGTCACCCGCAGTTCAACGCTCTACGAACACGCTGGGCAGGCGGGCATAAAAAAATGTATTTAAAAGAGGGTCAGCGGTAATGCAAAATTTGGAACCGCTGATGTAGAAAGTTGATTCAACCTGCACTAAGCGAGTGATCGCATATATGCAGAATGTTACACCAAAAATCGGTTGATGATGCTATGGCATCTGCCAAATTTATGTTCCATGTATATCTGTTGAATACTCTCCCTCGTGTGTCAGTCCGGCTGGTAAGGGCGATCATGAACACCCACAACATATTCATAGACCTAATGATTTAATCCAGTGGTTCTCAAAGTTTGTGCCCAGGCGCATCACTGTCAAAATCTTGATCCGCTTTTAAAATTGATTTACTTGTTCACAAATAGTGCAGCTACGTTTTACTCCTGTTTACCGCTGCACATACTCAATGACTTAGTGTAATGTCTGACTGAACACGCTATGAAATGTATACATTTTAAAAACACTAGCATATCTAGCTCAAACATAAAGAAAACACGTTAGGGTTTGAAAATAGTTCTGTAAATCTACATATTTCTGCAGGAATAAGTTGTTCAAATTTCATGATAACAGAATTTGTTGTTTTCTTCTCTCGTGTGTTGACAGGGCTCGCCGGGGGAGCAGGAAATATTGGCACTGTGGCATACAAAGCATGTCATAAGAGGCGACTGAGGTATCGACGTAGGGAAGCTAGAAAAGTAAATAACAATCATCGTAGAAATAGGATGTGCTGGTCTACTTGTAGGTGCATAACTCACACAACGAACAATCGCTCTTAGGCTCGGATAGCATACTTCTTCTTCTTCTCGTTCGCCCGCTTTGAATTCTGACGTAGTCAGGGCATCCAGTATGGTGCTTCTGGATGATTTTTGCGTGAAGACTTGCTTTCCATATCATCAGTGTCCCTCGCCATACAGGCAAACCTTCTCTGACTTCATAGTTAGATCACCTACAAAACATAACGTGTGATTAACAAGTGGTCGATGTGGAGCGTTTAAAGAAGAAGAAGAAACTGCTCTCAATATCTTCTTGTGACAGACACACACAGGCACACATACACTCAATTTTATAATTAAGATACTTATTACGTTTAAATCATAATTATTCGCGTGTGGGAATCGTTCGTAACTATCAGAAGTGTGGGTGAAAGGTGAATATTTGACACCTGAAAACCGGATGTTCCAGACAGATGAGACCTGCTAACTTAATAACACAACTTATCTAGAAAAAAGGAAAACTGGAAATGTAAGAATACGCTTCCTTAAGTAAATACTTACTCGAAAGGAAGGCTTTTGAAATCAAGTTTCCACTTCATTGGAAAAATACTTATTCAAGTGAACGGTTTTGGAAATCAAGTTTCCGCTGCATTGGAACGCTTGCTGATAAATGTATATATATATATTTCTATAGTGAAAATTTAAACCAACTTTCCTTATCATCATCATCAAGATGCGTGTCCTTTACAGTACGTTGCTCTTTGCAGCGCGTCTGAAATTCACTCTGTCTATAGCCAGTTCATCCACTTCGTCAATGGTCATATCTTGTAACCATCTTCATCTTCGTCTGCATCTGCCTCTGTGTCCTGGGACCCTGCACTCTAATATTGTTTTATCTCCTGGCCATCGTGACGCTTGATGTGATCAAAGAATCAAATTTTTCTGTATGGTACTTTCCTTATAGAGGCGATAAGCCCGCCGCGTGTCCAGCGTGTTCGTAGCACGTTGGACTACGGGTGACAAGTCCTCTGTATGTGCGGGTTCAACTCCGTGGACTGGCAGAAAAGCTACAGGTTCCCCAGATTTACGGTGTTCGTGGCACCGAACCGAAGGGTTACGATGTCCATGACACCAAGCCGAAGAGCTTTCAACTCAAGTGCTTCTGGATCGGGAAAAAAAAAAAAAAAAAGGCGACGCATATCGGACTCAGTTCTATAGAGGAGATTTAACCAGTTACACATGATAGAGCGGTGTGGAGACATTTCTTGCAGGTTCTATGTAGCTTCTATCGGTACGAGAAAAATATAATGTGGTAAAGATCTCGTTCATGTGTTAACGGGGCTCACAAGGGACAAAGAATAGTACCACTGAGACCTACAAGGCATGTCGTAAGAGACGACTGAGGTAGGGGCATAACGAAGCTACTCTAGTAAATAAAAACCGTCTTAGAAATCGGATATGCTTGCCTTCTTAGAGACGCATAACTGGCACAACGTACAATCACACTTAGGCTCAGATCACATACAACTCACAAAGAGTGGTTTAACAAGTGGTCAATATGGAGCGTTCAAAGAAAAAGAAAGTCTGGCTTTCTGGCACCATTCCTTCCCCATATTGCTTGTTCCATATTCATAGAAATTGCATGCCTTCTCTGCAGAGAGTATTGTACAAAGCACGAACTCCGTAGCTCCGGAAACAATTTTAGAAATCGCTGGGGAAAATATAATAGTGAATAAATCGATGCGACCCTTATTCGAAACCACGACCACAATACGACTTTCGAGCACAAGACGTATGGTTTAACCACTTAGCCACAGAGGTCCCCATTTGTATATATATATATATATATATTCCTCTGGTGCCGTTATAAGCTACATAGAGCCTGCAGCTAATTTCTCCATACCGCTCTGTCCTGAGCAACTTGCTCAATCTCTTTCATAGAATTGAGTCCGATATTTCTATCCTCTCTCAGCAAAACTCGTTTCAGGAATTCCCTAGGTCGTCCTCTCTTTATTGAAACCTTTGACTTCCACTTCAATGCCCCCTTTGGTACACTTTGACCACTTCTTCTCAAGGTATGTCCAAGATATCTCCATCTTCTCCTTCTTATAACAGTTGTTAGTAGTATATTTGCAACATCCATTAAAAATAACCAGCAAGCTACGGGAACTATAAGCAAGCGCGCTCGCCCGTCTGCCCAGCGTGTTCGTTGCGCGTTGGACTACGGGTGACTATCCCTCTGTGTGTGCGGGTTCAATTCCGCGGGATGGCAGAAAAAGCCACAGATTCCCCAGATTTACGGTGTTCGTGGCACCGAACCGAATGGTTACGATGTCCATGGCACCGAGCCGAAGAGCTGAAAAGCTCAAGTGCTTCTGGATCGAAAAAAAATATATACACCAATACTGTTATTTAGACCTTACTTCTATATTAGTATAGATACATATTGGGTATAAAGACTGCTAATGAACGCGCACTGGCTTGAGACCCTCCGCCGCAGTCCACCAGATTCTAACTCGTGATGGGATCCAGGAGGTCATTAAGTTAATTGAAACCAGGCAGTAGCAAGATAACCTAGGAACAGAAAGTAAAACCATCTGCAGGCTTATACAGCCAAGGCTACTGGTTTTGTATAACGTCAGTGATGTTCAACCTGTGGTTTGTGTACCTCGCAGGATATGTACATTCATTGTAATAATTCTGTTAGAATTTTGTCAAAAATGTTGTTAGAATTCTGTCAAAAAGCCAAAATATAAATCTCTTATTTTTTTTTTCTCGATCCAGAAGCATTTGAGGTTTCAGCTCTTCAGTTCGGTGCCATGGACATCGTAACCCTTCGGTTCGGTGTCACGAACACCGTAAATCTGGAGAACCTGTAACTTTTCTGCCAGCCCGCAAAATTGAACCGAACTCATAGGGGATTGTCACCCGTCGTCCAACCCGCTACGAACACGCTGACAGGCGGACATATAAATAACTTAAGGGTGGAGACCCAACCAGAACCGGTGTTATCTTAGTTCAAAGTTAGATAAATCTCTGTGATGTGAAGGTTAGATGCTCGTCTCTCGTGCCAAAGGTACCAAGTTCGCTCCCTCGTAGAGCTATCTGGATATTTTTCCAGAGATCCTGATCTCAGTGTAGGTGAGATCGAGTTCCTAGTCCTATCGGAAACGGATGATAAAACGTAGGTCCCGTGTTCAATTTGAGGACGTAACATAACCCTCGACAGTTCAAAAATCGAGAAGAACAGGCTGGAAAAACACTGCCTGAGAAAAATTCATTAGAAAAGATTAAAAATAGAATTTCTACAAAAATATTTTCACCATCTTTAAAATTACATCGGAATTTCGCCGGTGCTACGGAGTTTGTGCATTGCAGCTGAGATCTTCCTAGTATAAGAAAGAGATCAGAGCACACATGCTTACTCGACGAAGTTCAATGATGATGTTCCTATTAAATCAATGAATCGATCTGTCAAAAGTTAACAGACAAAAATGAGAAACACATTGTCATAAAATATGAGCACTTGATGAAAAAAAGACGTTACTTTTGATGATAAATAAAGTTTAGTGTATGCATTGTCATTATTAATACAAATATTTAAAAAATTCATCATTGGCCTCTTTGTCTCAGGAGACAATAGGTGTTGCCCTACGTAGTATTAGAAAAATTACCTTGAAAAATCCCCTTCTTTTCCCTGCATCGTGAGAGAATTTCATTAACATAAAAAGTGTAACGAATACCAAATCAGCATATGATGCCGTTCTGGAAATCTCTTCTTATCATTCTTCTTCTTCTTCTCGTCGCGCGCTATTAATTCAGGTTTAGTCAGGTCGTCCAGTATAGCGCTTCTGACTGATTTTTCGTGAAGGTTTGCTTTCCTTTCCATCATCTTCTTATCCTGACGTGTGTGGAAAAACTTGATGAGAAAAAAAGAAAAGAAGAAAAGTTATTGGTTATTGGTTACTAAACTGACGTCATTGCACTCCGGGCAGACCCATAGGTGCTCAGTCTCCCTCAACAGATATCGAAGAGTATGCATACTAATGGTTCCTGAAAAGAAGAAAAGAAGAAGATACACTGATAGCAAAATTTGAGAACCGCTGTAATGAAGCATTCACTTTTCTATTTCTTGTGTTTGAAGACTGATACATGGTTCTAAATGTACATCATTTAAGATACAATAAATAAGCGAACAAGATCTGTGTTACATCTCAGTAACACGCAGTCTACCATGAAGTAAACAACAGTGAATTTGTTTATGCAACAGAAACTATAGATAAACAGTTCAGATTTTGGATAGAAAGATGCTTACCTGATCATTTTACCACATAATGTTATTCACGTGGTATGCAAACGATAAGGTTTACAATTTATCTACCTCGGGTCATACATGTGGCATGAAAACGCAAAGCTTCCACAATATCCTGTTTTATGTTCTGTTTTTCAATGCTGTTGTTTATTATTGTTTTTTTTCTTCCTGATCTAGAAGCACTTGAGCTTTTCAGCTCTTCGGCTCGGTGTCACGAACACTGTAAATCTGGAGAACCTGTGGTTTTTTGCCAACCCGCGGAATTGAACCGCACTAACAAGGGGCTTTTCACCCACCGTCCAACGCGCAACGAACATGCTGGGCAGGCGGGCGTTTGTTACTGATAAAATCGAGGGAGGGACGAGATAGAGGAAGACAGAGAGAAAATTGTGGATAGCCTCACTTCATGGCACGGAAGAGCGTTAACATCTGAGATGATAGCAAGTAAACACCAGAGATTTGTGGAGATCCATGATCGCTTATGCCAGTCGGCACAGCACCTTCGTCTTCTTCTTTGCGTTCGTTCTTTACGACCAATTTTAATCACTCTTTGTGATATGTTTAATCTTTGCCAAGAACGTGTATACGTTGCACATTGGTTTGGTAAATCCCTAAACGCATAGACTTCTACACCTTTAGGACACATGCATGCGATTTAATCCAAGCCTCCTTAATCGCCTCTTACGACATGCGTGGCAGGTAACAATGGTTCTATTCTTTACACCTAAATTTGGGCCCCGGTAAGCACTCAGACGGCACATCACCTGATGATGATGATGTTTACTACTATTCTTTCCATGATATTAATTTCTTTCTTTCTGTCATTTTTGTGGTGTAGATGTTACCTGCTCGCATCTCGTTCAAAAGATACTTGGTTCGCTCCCTCGTGGAGCCACATGGATATTTTTCTAGAGATCCCTGATCTCAGTGTTGGTGAGTTCCTAGTCATATCGGAGAAGGACGATAAAACGTAGGTCCCGTGTTCAATTTTGAACACCTAAAATAATTCTTGACAATTCAATTCGAGAAGAGTAGCTGGAAAGTCACTGCCTGAGCTTCTTCTTTTTCGAAAGCTCTATATTGACCCATTGTTAACCACTCTATCTGATTTGTATGTGATTTGAGCCTAAGAGCGATTATACGTTGTGCCTGTGTACAAGGACTATGTACAACCGTTCCCCAACCCCAAGGTAGTAGCTAACAGACTAGACAGGTAATTGATAGATAGATAGTGTACCAGGACCATGTACGACTGCTCCCCAACCCCAATGTAGTAGCTAACAGACTAGACAGGTAGTTGATAGATAGATAGGATGGTAGAAATGAGATGGGTGTTACCATAGTGCCTGCACACCAAAGCTGCGCACTACGAGCAGAATAGCAGCACTAGAATGAGACCTTGACGTAGCGAGACTAGTTTGACGTAGATTAGTTATAGTCTGTCCATTAATTCGTGAGCACGTTTGAAATTGATTTTCTCGAAAACTACCTGTTGGATCTCAGTGATTTTTGCATGCAGCCTTAGAATATCCATGACGCTAAAATAAAGCTAACCAGTAGTCCATAGATGCTACGGATTTTGCACATCGGCGAATTCCTTTGATCTTTATGACAATTGCAAATACGGGGCTCAAATTTTAGATTTTACAGTATCCCTAGAATTTGTCCATGTCAATTCTATTCATAGGTGTATCTCCATATTAACTTGATAGGTCAAGTAATTAAGTGTGTTGCCCTTTATGTGCAATCGTGAACTTGGATACAATATGCAACAGTTAGTCCTCCCTTCGGTCACCATTAGACCCCAGGGTGTCTTAACTTCACCACAAATTGTATGATGGTAGACGCATTTGGATATGGAAATGTATACGTTGCTATTTATCAGTCTGTGATCAAAATATGATTTGTATCATCCCGAATCTGACGATTCCATGAGGTTGATAATTGTTACTGGCTGGACAAATTGTAATCCATCTCGGTGCCAGTAATCGTCTTCCTCTCGGAGCACATGTTCAACACACTTCTTCCAGAACTGCATGTCTATCATTGAGAAGGACTCACGTGTCAGAACTTCAACATCACATATTTTAAACGTCCTGTTCTGTTCGGCAACTTGCCCTTTACTTTAGCCCAGACAAGCTCTATCGGATTGAGGTGAGCATGATATGGAGGTAGTCGCAAAGACGTGTGGCCGTATTCCGCAATGATTTTGTCAATATGAAACACCTTTGTCTTATTTGTCATCCTCACCAGGTGCAACAACTCGGGTTTCAAATATGTATCATCGAAGCTGACATTTTCCTTAGCAAGCTAAGTCCTAATTTGATCTTTTGTATTTGATGCAGTTGGTACTTTGTCTTCCGCTGATACTGCGTTGTGATAGGATGCATTATCCATTACCAAGCATGATGGTCTGTTTAGAATTGGAAGTAGATCTTTCTCCATCCAGTGCCTGAAAATATGTCCATTCATTTCTGTGTGGTAGTCCCTACCGTCGGTACTTTTGATTGGAAAATAAGTCCAGCGTCATGGACAAGACCTTCTTCACTACTTCCTGCATGTGTTAGTATAATACGCTGGCCTTTGCTGCTTGGTATTTTTCTTTTCTGTTCACCGTCTACTGATTGCCATTCTTTAGCATTGGTGTGGTGAGCATTGACCCAGGATTCGTCCAAATATACAATATCATAGCCTTGCCTCCGCCGCTCACGGATCTGCCTCAGGTATTTACTTCGGGCAGCAATTAACTGTGGCTTTTCCCAAATAATATTCCTGCCGCCTATAGTTTTTCTGAAGGTGAAGCTGGCAGCTCTTACAATTTTCCATAGAGTACTTTTAGAAATGTCTATGCTGCAATCTGATTGCAGTTTTAATTTCAGTTTCCTGAGAGTAACAAGTTGATTTGTCGCAAACATTTTCAAGAGCTCCGTCTTATGACATCTATGTCAAAGTCGTCAATTGTTCTTTTCCTTCCTTGCTTGACATTAGTGCACTTTGTGTCCTGTTTAATCCATCGGGAAAAGGATTCTCTATTCAGACCAAGCGCCAGTTGCGCTCGTTTCTCAGGGTTATGAATATCGCAATATAGATGACCTCTCTTAGATTCCCTACGGAAGTGTTGGTATAGTAAAACTGTAACCTTCTGCATTGTTATAAATGTGCACTTCAGACTCATTATGAATGTGATATCAATGTCAGTTTTGATAAGCGAACAAATATGATACAATAGCTTCATACAAATAGCGAGTTACGCCTATAACTATACAACGGTATCCCAATTATAACGTCATATGCTTTCCGCTTTCAAAGTCGACTGGGTTAGGTGCACGGGAATTCGTGAAACTCACGATATTTCAATGTTACCATAATGTATTTTAGAACAACGCGTCTGTGTACCGTAAATCTGTTACTATTGTGTACAATCCGGTGAGGTTGATTTTAATATAACCTGAAGAAGAAATATTTCAAACTGCATCAAATTTTCTTGGGAAAAAAATATTTCTCTAGCGTCATGGATATTCTAAGGCTGCTTGCAAAAATCACTGAGATCCAACAGGTAGTTTTCGAGAAAATCAATTTCAAACGTGCTCACGAATTAATGGACAGACTATAGTACTGTTTAGCAACGTAGTGACATCACAAGGAGACCAATATAAACTATAGAGATGGACGGAGGGGTTGTTGTCAACCTATGAATAACATCACTAAATAAATATATATGAAGTCTATAAGACCGTGTTTGTCCTTATATTTTACTGTATACCATCGTCACCACAAAAAAAGAAAAAAGACACACCTACAACACCTGTTATGCGCCTGCAAGTAGGTCAGCACAACCGATTTCTGCTATGCTTTTTATTTACTAGGATAGCTTCCCTAGCTCCTACATCAGTCGCCTCTTACGACATGCCTTGCAGGTCGCAGTGGTACTATTCTTTGCTTCACTTTCGGGCACCAGTACCACACGGGTGACTGCCTAAACAACATTAATTAGAAATATTAGACAATGAAATTTCGACAAAATATTTTCACAATCTTCTAAATTATATCAGGACATTCGCCGCTGCTACGGAATTAGTGCTCCGCCGCTTAGATCTTCACGTGTAAGAAAGATATTGAAGCACGCACGGCTACTCACTGAAGTGCAATGATGATTGTCCTATCAATCAATCTTTCTGTCGTTATGCATCCTTTGTCTTTACATGTTGAGATTTATTTACTGTACGCATTCTCTTGTTCTAGTACACATATTTCTGAGATTGATTGGTTGATTGATAGGACCATCATCATTGCACTTTGGTGAGTAACCGTGTGTGCTCCGATCTCTTTCTTATACTGGAATGTCTCATCTGCAGTGCACGAACTCCGTAGCACCGACGGTGGTCCATGATGTAAATTTGAAGATGGTGAACAAATATTGTAAGAAATTTTATTAAAATCTTTTTGTAATGAATTGTGTTCAGGCAGCGGTTTTCCAGCATGCGCTTCTCGATTTTGAACTGCCATTGGTTCTTTTACGTGTTCAAATTAAACTACGTTTTATCGTCCGTCTCCGATAGGACTAGGAACTCGACCTCACCTACACTGAGATCAGGGATCTCTGTAAAAATATCCAGATTGTTCAATGAGGGAGCGAACCTGGTACCTTTGACACGAGAGACGATCATGTAACCTCTACGCTACAATTGTCTTTCTATAACCTATTAAAAAGTCGGTGTAACTAGAAAAGTGAAAATGTTTTGTGGAAACCTTGTATGTAAAACAGCTTACGTAGAAGATATAGATAGATAAATAATAATAATAATAATTCCTCTAGTATCGTTATACGTTACATAGAGTCTGCTAGCAATTTCTCTATACCGCTTTATCCTGGGCAACTCGCTCAATGTTCTCCATGGAACTGAGACCGATATTTCTTGCCTCTCTCAGGAAAGTTCGTTTCAGGGTCTCCTTAGGTCTACCTCGTTTTCTTGAAGCCTCTGCATCTCACTGCAATGTCTACTTTGATATATATAGAAAAATGTATATAGACACACATCTCTCTTTCTCTCTCTGTTCTCTCTTCTCTCTCTCTTTACCTCTTTCTCTCTATCTAGCATGTGACGCCTCTGATGCTTAAGATAACAACAATTGCATACCATTCTCTATTCTTGGTCATCCTCTGTATTGTGTGTTCCAGCTAGGATTTCTTTCTTTCAGTTCTTGTTCTACTGTTCTCCTTCAGATCGCTTTTGGTCTTCCACGTTTTTATTTACCATCTGACGTCTATCTCAGTGCAATAACATATATGCATACATGTATTTTGTCAGGACGCAAGAACAGAACGACAATGATGAAAATCACATTAAGAAATCTCCACAAAAAACAACACAGAAAACATTCGTTAATTTTGCTTTTCCCTGCAAAGTTCGGCAAATTCATATTTAGGACAATAATATATTAACACACATGACTATATAGCAAGTAACATTGATATAAGGGAAGACTATAGTAAAACTATGTAGCAATGGTGAAACATGTAAAAACAAAGCACATAAAAACAAAGTACTATAGTTTTACAAAATACAGAAACAGTGACAATAAACAGCAACGTTTCGACCAAAGGCCTTTATCAAGCAAACAATACAACAAGAATGACGAATTTCGAGGAACACTACAAATGTACGATTACATGTAAAAACATTCAAACCTATTTTCATTAGATATTTTCATTAGATATTTTCATTAGATATTTTCATTAGATAGGTTTGAATGTTTCTACATGTAATCGTACATTTGTAGTGTTCCTCGAAATTCGTCATTCTTGTTGTATTGTTTGCTTGATAAAGGCCTTGTGGTCGAAACGTTGCTGTTTATCGTCACTGTTTCTGTATTTTGTAAAACTATAGTACTTTGTTTTACGTGTTTAGCTATTTTTCCAAGTTTTACTGCAGTCTCCACACTTTTTCGAAAAATAAAGCACTGAAGTCTTAGAAAGTTCAAAAACAATAACAATACACAGCGATGTTTCTAGCAAAAGATCTTTATCAAGCAAAGGATACACGAGAAAGTAAGAAATTCGCTTCATAAACGGCAGACATAACTTAGTATTTTTTTTTTTTCCCGATCCAGAAGCACTTGAGCTTTTCAGCTCTTCGGCTCGAGGCCATGGACATCGTAACCCTTCGGTTCGGTGCCACAAACACCATAAATCTGGGGAATCTGTGGCTTTTTCCGCCATCCCGCGGAATTGAACCCGCACTCACAGAGGGATAGTCACCCGTAGTCCAACGCGCTACGAACACGCTAGGCAGACGGGCAGACATAACATATATAATCAGAAAATAAATCTAAAGTTAGTATGTTTCTTTCGTGTCAAAGGCGGCACATAGGGCAGAGGTTTTAGATCTCCATGAGATGTGGTTCTTTGCTAGCAGTTGGAGATCTTGTATGGTTTTACATCCCAATAGTTTACTTTCTTGTAGGATTGTTCTTCGAAGAGTGGTCTTAGGTCTTCCGCGTTTTCTTTTCCCAACTGGTGACCACATAAGGACTTGTTGATTTAATCTCTTTTCGTCTGATCTAAGAACATGACCTAAATATTTCCACCTTCGTTTCCTTATAATATTTGATACGGGTTGTTGGTGTGTTCTATCTCTCACTGTGTTGTTAGAAACGAAATCACTCCATTTTACTTTTAGTAATTTTTGGAGACATTTATTCTCAAAGCTGTCCAGTTTCTTATTAATTTTATTTGTTGATTTTCAACTTTCACAACCGTAGGTCAGTACAGGAATCCATAAATATGGATACAATAAATCCATAACGTACCTAAAATGAAAATATATTACCAAATATGGGATTTTTGTTTTAGTCACAAATTATCATATTAGGGTCGTTAGGATTTTGGTCTAATTGTGTATGTTATTCTGCCATTTAAGAAAAGATTTTCTTCCTTCTGGTGTATCCTTTACTTGATAAAGGCTTTTAGTAGAAACGTCCTTGTTATTGTTTTTGTGCTTTGGTAAACTACAGTACTTTATTTTTACCTGTTTCACCGCTAGCACGTAACATCAAAAACGTACCTAGATATAATCACCTTGTACCTGTCACTGATAACCTGGCACAGGTAAAGTGAAGTATTTGATCTCACCACTACAGCTGGAATAGAAAACACCTGGTTTGAGACACATACAAACTAATGTAAAGACAAAGTTTGTTAATATGCCAATAGTTGAAGAGAAGTGTATGCTGAAGAATACATCAATGACGTGGTGTTTAGGGAAGATGGAGAAAGGAATGTACAAAAAAATGTAATTTTTATGAAAGATACACAAATAACAACCAACCACCAATAACAGCATGCAATAAAAAGAGATCGGTTACTAGAGCTAAGGGAAACCAAGAAAAAGATGGATAGACAATATCAAGACCACACTACATAAACACGGATATAACACAACAAGGGCGACTCACCTGGCCCTAGAACGAAAATTAAAGCTCCCATCCCTACGCTTAAAGACAAGAGTGGACAGCCAACTACATCTTCCACCTGGGAATAGACAATAGATAGATACACAAATGCTATAAATCTCAAAAATGGTCCCAAACTAAATCTCAAGAAAGAAAGATCACAACATGTGAAATAAACTGTTTAAGAAATCCATCAATGTTACAAGACGGGAAAGATTGAGAAATGAGAACATTAGAAATGTCGTTATAATCACACCATGGATTCAACATATTAGAAGACAAATAAAATGGTTCAGTAATCTAATGCGGATGAAACCCGATCTACTACCATCTCTCGCCCTATAACAACCGGTATTCCGGACGCAGAGCTCGAGGGAGATCAAGTTGGATAGATAATATCACATATTCTGCGACATCAAAGATTAGCAGCTACAGATGCAACGAAACCGGTACAGGATATAAAGCTGAAACTCCCCACGGCTCTTCCTGTTACATGTAGATAAGACAAGATACAAATATTGAATGTGGGTTGGTTTAATTTTGTCATCATCATCAAGTTCCATGCCAACAGCTTTAGGTTTTCATGTTCTTTCACATAAATCTATCTCTTGTTCTAACTATCAGCTCTGAAACTGTTTTCTCCCCGTACTATCCTGTTGAGCTGTCTAGTATATGTTTTCTATGTCTAGCTCCAGGGAGAGACGAGACAGAGGAAGACAGAGAAGGAAAATCTTGGTTAGCTTGATTCCATGGCACGGAAGAGCGTCAACATCTGTGATTAGTTTAGTTTAGTCGTCAGATCATCATCACTGAACGTCGAACCAATTAGCTCCGATCTCTCCCTCAGTATGTCTCTCAGCGTGTGGCGACTAGCGACCCCGGCGGTTCTGTGTTCATTCTTTGGCTATCAGCATAGTTTTCCTGTCTAGCTACACCACAATTTACTTGGAATTTTTGCAGTCTAGTTAGTGTTGTAGATTCACCACTATTACATGAATCATGTACACGTCCTCTCTCCTTCAGGGAATTTATAATGTCAGCATGATCCATTGCTCGCCCGCTTTGTACAGCAGCCATTCCAGCAAGCCTATCTGCTCGTGCATTTTCCTTTACACCTGAGATGACAAAAACACAAGAAGCAGATTTGTGGATATCCTTGATGACCTACGCAAAACTGCACGGCACCTGATGATGATATCGACCTCTATCTCTCTTCCCATGTATTATGTCCCTTGTCACACTGTATTAAAACGTTTCTTTCCGTGTAACATGTTCAAAGAAAGTTCCGTTGTAGAGAAGACCCTCCTGGAAGGAGGCATACTGCCAAAGAAGAGAAGAGGCAAACAATGAAAAAGATGGATCCAGATATCTTTTGTAACATGCGACCAAATGTTATTACACTATATGTTTGTTAGTTTCTTAATGTTAATTTTCCAAAAAATGATAACCCTTGTTTTGGCTGGTTCTCGTTTAACAAAACTGTTGCTACTGCATGTAATACCGCTTTTTAGGGCTTGTGTGGACAGGAGGGGCACGTGGCATATGAGCCTGAGTGGAACTTAATAGTCGCATGGCTAGTGCAGTCACTACGAAAGTGTTCAGGTTAGGATTTGATTTATGCACTCGGCAGAAAAATCCTTGGCCTTGCAGTGGATTGAACCCGCTTCTAATCCATTCGTCACTGCTAATCAGAGAAACTGGTAATGGTTCAGACATACCCTACAGAAGTCACAATCGAGTGTTATTAGACACGCACTTGACTTGAACAGACAGAAATAACGGAAAAGGGGATATCCTAAACATACCGGTATCTTCATGAGGAACTAATGAGTGCTGGATTATCTTGAGAGGCCTTTAAAAACAGACAGAGATCAGAAAAGGTAGCAAACAATCGTTGGGGTCTTATGTTCCATGAGGAGAAGATGCAATCCCACGAGGAGAAGATGCGATCCCACGAGGAGAAGATGCGATCCCACGAGGAGAAGATACGATCCCACGAGAGAAGATCGATCCCACGAGGAGAAGATGCGATCCCACGAAGAGAAGATGCGATCCCACGAGGAGAAGATGCGATCCCACGAGGAGAAGATACGATCCCACGAAGAGAAGATGCGATCCCACGAAGAGAAGATGCGATCCCACGAAGAGAAGATCCGATCCCACGAGGAGAAGATACGATCCCACGAAGAGAAGATACGATCCCACGAGGAGAAGATACGATCCCACGAGGAGAAGATACGATCCCACGAAGAGAAGATACGATCCCACGAAGAGAAGATACGATCCCACGAGGAGAAGATGCGACCCACGAGAGAAGATGCGATCCCACGAAGAGAAGATGCGATCCACGAAGAGAAGATCGATCCCACGAAGAGAAGATACGATCCACGAAGAGAAGATGCGATCCACGAAGAGAAGATACGATCCCACGAAGAGAAGATACGATCCTACGAAGAGAAGATGCGATCCCACGAAGAGAAGATACGATCCCACGAAGAGAAGATACGATCCCACGAAGAGAAGATGCGATCCCACGAGGAGAAGATACGATCCCACGAGGAGAAGATGCGATCCCACGAAGAGAAGATACGATCCTACGAAGAGAAGATGCGATCCCACGAAGAGAAGATACGATCCCACGAAGAGAAGATGCGATCCCACGAGGAGAAGATGCGATCCCACGAAGAGAAGATACGATCCCACGAAGAGAAGATGCGATCCCACGAAGAGAAGATGCGATCCACGAGGAGAAGATACGATCCCACGAAGAGAAGATCGATCCCACGAGGAGAAGATACGATCCCACGAAGAGAAGATGCGATCCCACGAGGAGAAGATACGATCCCACGAAGAGAAGATGCGATCCCACGAGGAGAAGATGCGATCCCACGAAGAGAAGATACGATCCCACGAGGAGAAGATTCGATCCCACGAAGAGAAGATGCGATCCCACGAGGAGAAGATGCGATCCCACGAAGAGAAGATACGATCCCACGAAGAGAAGATGCGATCCCACGAGGAGAAGATGCGATCCTTCGAAGAGAAGATGCGATCCCACGAAGAGAAGATGCGATCCCACGAAGAGAAGATACGATCCCACGAGGAGAGATACGATCCCACGAAGAGAAGATGCGATCCCACGAGAGAAGATGCGATCCACGAAGAGAAGATGCGATCCACGAGAGAAGATCGATCCCACGAAGAGAAGATGCGATCCCACGAGGAGAAGATGCGATCCCACGAAGAGAAGATGCGATCCCACGAGGAGAAGATCGATCCACGAAGAGAAGATGCGATCCCACGAAGAGAAGATGCGATCCCACGAGGAGAAGATGCGATCCCACGAGGAGAAGATACGATCCCACGAAGAGAAGATCGATCCACGAAGAGAAGATACAATCCCACGAAGAGAAGATGCGATCCCACGAAGAGAAGATGCGATCCCACGAGGAGAAGATACGATCCCACGAGGAGAAGATACGATCCCACGAGGAGAAGATACGAACCCACGAGGAGAAGATACGATCCCACGAAGAGAAGATACAACCACGAGAGAAGATCGATCCCACGAGGAGAAGATGCGATCCCACGAGAGAAGATGCGATCCCACGAAGAGAAGATACGAACCCACGAGGAGAGGATACGATCCACGAGAGAAGATGCGATCCCACGAGGAGAAGATACGATCCACGAGAGAGGGTACGATCCACGAGGAGAAGATACGATCCCACGAGAGAAGATACGAACCCACGAGGAGAAGATGCGACCACGAGAGAGATGCGATCCCACGAGAGAAGATACGAACCCACGAAGAGAAGATACGAACCACGAGAGAAGATACGATCCACGAGAGAGATACGATCCACGAGGAGAGATACGATCCCACGAGGAGAGATCAATCCCACGAGGGGAGATGCGATCCTCGAGGAGAGGATATGATCCACGGGAACAGATATGGTTTATCTGTTGACCTTTCCATTACAGACCATCTTCTTCGTCTCTTCTTCAAACTCTCAATATCATCTGTTAACCACTCTGATGTGATCTGTATGGGATATGAGCCTAAGAACGATTGACATTGTGACAGTAATATACAAGCACATCCGTTTTATTCGACCTTTTATTTACTAGGGTAGCTTCCTAGGTCCCTACCTCAGTCGCCTCTTACGACATGCCTTGTAGGTCGCAGTTTTACTATTCTTTGCTCCTCTTGGGGCACGGCACCACACTTGAAATGAAAACCATTGACATGAAAATCGTGGCATATCCTTTACAGGACGTAGCCATCAACCATAGTAAACGAGTCGTTGATTTTCAAGGCACCACTTATACATTCAGTAGTTTGCCATTGCTTTCTGAACGGTGAGGTCTATTTTACCTTTGTAAAAATCCAACGGGAACGAATTTGTTTTCAAACTTGCCCAACTTGGGGATTGAACCAGGTACGCTTGGGATCGAGCTCACTACCGCTTGAGCTACAGACGCTCACACGACCATTATCAATTTTAATTTGTATTTTATTATCTTATCTTACCTCGAAAATATGTTATCTGAATGTTTAGCTTATGCGTGAAGACAGGGCCTTGTTCAGAATGATACAAGTCTTCGAAATGCCGCCCCTTGAATGTTTTCTGAAAATAAGCTTCGATTACGATTTTGTTTAAACTGCAAGAAATTTACGAATACTAAATGGTATACATCAATATCGGAATAACACAGACCAACATAGAAAAGAGTTGTGCAAAGATTTTGAATTATTCAATGGTTCAAATTGTATTTTGATTTAGCTGCTCATGCTGCCCCCTTACGGTGCCACCTGATGCGGCCGCCTCTCTGTATCATATCATGGCACAGCCCTTCTTGAAGTTCGTACCAGGTGTTCATAGGTCACGTTCTACATTCTTTCTCTGGTAGGGATCAAAGGGTCAAATAACGTGCGATATTATGCTGGCTATTTTGTTTACATCTGGCGGAATCTAAAGGAATTCTGGTCTAATTAATCAAATGTGATTTATTTGCTATGTGTCATGAGTAGAAACTCTTTGAACATAAAGAACACAAGCTATTTTTGTAAGAGAACAAAACAATAAAAGCAAGTAAATTGTTACGTAAAGATCACAACATGTGAGATTAGGATGTAAGCGAAACAAAGCAGAGAGAGCAAGCAAAGATACAATATCAAATGAAACCTTAAGGACTTAAGTAGAACATAAAATAGTCAATTGATATAATTTACAGGATTTTGCGAATCAACCCCACTGTTTGTGATTTTTCTAGTCATTATTACGTTGAGTAGTTTGCCATTGCTTTCTGAACGGGTGGTGCCATCGTCCTTTAGTAAAAATCCACGCGAAACAATTTGCAATCAAACTGTCCGCAGCGTGATTTGAACTCGGAACGTCGGGTTAGTAGACCAAGTCACTATCCCCTAAGCCATGCTCGTCTGCCCAGCGTGTTCGTAGCGCGTTAGACTACGGGTGACTATCCCTCTGTGTGTGCGGGTTCAATTCCGCTGGATGGCAGAAAAAGCCACAGATTCCTCAGATTTACGGTGTTCGTGGCACGAACCGAAGGGTTACGATGTCCATGGCACCGAGCCGAAGAGCTGAAAAGCTCAAGTATTCTGGATTGGAAAAAAATCCCCAAAGCCACAGACGCCACCAAACAAAACATACCATGTCATTTTATTTCGCCAACGTACCGGCCACTTCAGACTCAACAAACACTTGCATAGATTATGATTAAGTCAAAGGTGATATATGGAAAACTACAAATCTGTAGTGGTTAGATCAGATCAGATCAGATCTGGAGAAAAGAAAAGGGGAGGCTGCAGTGATACTTAATAACTGGACGTTTTAGGACAAATCTATGTATATATGGGACAAAGACTCGCCTACCACAGAGAGCCACACAGAAAACGTATAATGAGTACAAAGCAAGAGGAAGACAACGCAAACGAAGGAGCGATGCCATCAAGAACAATCTTACAAAAATGAATATCAGCTTACAAAGTGCTTTAAAACAAGCACACACAAGATCACTACGCCCCACCCCAGCACTTCTATAAAGAAGTAAATGGTGGAAGAGATAAAGAAGAAGAAGAGCACGTATGTATGGTATCACATAACCAAGCAAAAGAAATAATTCAATCATAAAACTAACAAAAATCCTAAAACAAACAGCTTTTTGCCAGCTACGGAACAGATACCAGAGCATATCCCGCAAGACTGTCCTTTCCTATGTGAACTTAGAAGCAACATGGTGCCACACTCAACTGACCTAAAAGCTAACCTTTGGGTAAACCTGACAGACCTGAAGCTGACTGTCCTGTTTGTGATTGACAGTAAACTAAGCGAATGACCAGAGATCACAGAAGAAGAAGAAACAATGAAACGCTAATAACAAAAATAGGTAAAAACCAGTCAACGAGTTCTTTACTTTTATTTTTTTTCTCGATCCAGATGCACTTGAGCTTTCAGCTCTTCGGCTTTGTGTCACGGACATCGTAACCCTTCGGTTCGGTGCCACGAACACCGTAAATCTGGAAAACCTGTGACTTTTCTGCCAGCCGCATAATTGAACCGTACTCACAGGGCTTGTCACTCGTCGTCTAACACGCTACGAACACGCTGGGCAAGCGGGCGTCAATGAGTTTATAGAATATCCAATTTGCTTATTTTGTTTAAAATGGAACCAAATAAACATGTAGCATCCCTGACAAGAAAAGAAGAGGAAGACACTAGGGGATGTAGATTCAGGATGTAACTGATGATTTGAGCTTGACAGCTGCAGAGGATGGGCATCTGACATATGATGATTTGAGCATGACAGCTGCAGAGGATGGGCATCTGACATATGATGATTTGAGCTTGACAGCTGCAGAGGATGGACATCTGACATATGATGATTTGAGTATGACAGCTGCAGAGGATGGACATCTGACAATGATGATTTGAGTATGACAGCTGCAGAGGATGGGAATCTGACATATGCGAGAGGGTGAAAATCCGAAGGACAGTTAGGGTGACAAAGCTGCCTAGCCCATATACAGGTGTTCAAGATAAAAGTAGCCTGATTGGCAAGTTTTGATTTGTCAACTAGGCTACTTTTATCTTGAACACCATTTGATGATGATATGTACATTTTTCGCTCGCCTAAAGTAGCTACTTTGCAGTTATGCCTTGTGACTTGTATGTGATTATTGGGCGAAGTCAGTTGGAGTTTCTTGGCTAATGTGCATGGTAGGGTTGTTGCAGAGCGAAGTGGAGCATACAGGACAACTACTTCCAGTATGAGGATGGAGATTGAGGTCGTTACTGCTGCCCTCAATTGACTCTCTGTTACTCCGTTTACTGAGGTTGTAGTTGTATCTGACTCTTAGTCCGTGTTTTACACGATCCAAAATGGCAGGTTTCGTTATGAGTTGATGTCGTCTACATACACTTCTAGCCTCCAGAAGCTTAAGTGGATCTAGTGTCCTGGACATGCGGGTGTTTGCGGTAATGAGAGAACTGACATGCTTGCATCAACAGCATCGATTGTTGGGGAGTTAAAGATGGATAAGGGGATTGTTCTCGCTAACCAGATGAATCTTTAACCGAGACGTACAACGAGGAAGTAATAGAAGGTTTTGCTCATCATCTTTCCTACTTTCCTGTCTCGACTCCCTCTGCTAAGCAGGAATCGTCTCTATACCTCTTACTCGTTTACAAGTGGCTAGACAAGATTACTTTTAACGAATAAAACACAGAATGAAGGTGAATATCACCAAATCTAGAACTACAAACTCTCAGGGCAGCAGCCGGATCGCCAATGCCTTACAGGCTACATCCGGATCGCCAATTCCTTCAGGGCTACAGCCGGATCGCCACATGTCCTCTCCAGGGCTACAGCCGGATCGCCACATGTCCTTTACAGGGCTACATCCGGATCGCACATGTCCTTACGGCTACATCCGGATCGCCACATGTCTTTACAGGTTACATCCGGATCGCCACATGTCCTTTACAGCGCTACAGCCGGATCGCCACATGTCCTTTACAGGGCTACAGCCGGATCAACACATGTCATGTACAGTGCTACAGCCGGATCGCCACATGTCCTGTACAGGGCTACAGCCGGATCGCCACATATCCTTTACAGGACTACAGCCGGATAGCCACATGTCCTTTACAGGGCTACAGCCGGATCAACACATGTCCTGTACAGTGCTCAGCCGATCGCCCATTCCTCGGACTACAGCCGGATAGCCACATGTCCTTTACAGGGCTACAGCCGGATCAACACATGTCCTGTACAGGGCTACAGCCGAATCAACACATGTCCTTTACAGGGCTACAGCCGGATCGTCACATGTCCTTTACAGGGCTACAACCGGATCAACACATGTCCTTTACAGGGCTACAGCCGGATCAACACATGCCCTTTACAGGGCTTCGGCCAGATCACCACATGTCCTTTCCATGGCTGCAGCCTTATCAACACCAAAAGTCCTTCTAAGGTCTCCACACACATACCAGAACACAATACTTAACAAGCAGTTCTTTTTTAGGACTAGTCCCAGGCCACACCAAGAAAAAAGTCCAATACACTCTGATATAACCAAAAGAGACATACGTCTTATGTTGAAAAGGCCGTACCTCGGCAACATAGAGGTCTAATCTATCACTTAACAAACAAACAATATCACCAAAGCATCTAGAAAAGCGTTTCCCAAAGTGGGTGGTACTACACCCCAGTGGGCGCTGAAACGTTCTAGGGGGAGGGCGATAGTGCGATCAGAAGAATTGGGGAGGGGTGGGGTGGGGGTGGGGAGGATGTTTATGCGATTAGGAGTCGTGGCTCCTTAAAGAAGAAATTAATAATAAATATTTTAACATAAATTATGTTTGTGATTTTGTGATTGAATAATCATTTAAAATTTGAATTCTGCATTTTAATTCATCTTATGCCCGTCTTACACGATCCATTTTTTCATCAATTTTCTATTTCATGCATATAATCATTTGAAAATATATATCAATTTTCTATGTCAAAGAAAAATAGAGCATGTATATATGTGGGAGGGGGGCGTTGGCAAACTGTTATAATGTAGAGGGGGGCGTTACAAAGTTTATATTCTGCAAAGTGGGCGGTGGGTCGAAAAAGTTTAGGAATCTGTGATCTAGAACATAGTTTCATGGACATATCATAACCAGTAAATGAACTGTACATAGAACAAATTCCAAACTTCTTTCACTCTCTCATCACTAATTCCTGCAGACAACGTGACTTGGTATTTTATCTTTCGTGCATACAAACATTGTCTACATAATTCTTGGACGCTCCAGAATGTCTGCGATGGCGTCTTGTCTTAAAGGTATTCCTATTATAGTCGTTTTGACTTCAATAGGAAGAAAATATACTGTCATTTGATTCATTCTTTGTAAACACTGAAAGATGCTTCGCCTTGTTTATCCTCTTGTATGCCTTTGTTTTGATATATTTTGCGAAAATGTGTATTGTATATTTGCGTTAACTTGTAGCATGGAGCTTTTCTGTGTATGGGGATGCAGAGGCGTCACCACAGAGCTTATCTAGAGATATAGTAAGCTAAGAATTGTATAAGAACTAAAAAAAAGTATGGAATAGAACTGAAAGGAAAATAAAGATCAGAATACTCAGAATACATGCATATTCCCAGTGGTAACGTATGGGTGTGAAGCGTTAATATTTAACAAGGCAGTGAGAAAAAAAACATATATGTGTTTATGAATATAAGTGCTACAGAAGGGGTCATTCGAATACCGTGAACAGAGAAGAAAACAAATATATCTATCTCTCTCTCGCGATCACCGCTTAGACTGATGTACCAGATTTCTCATATATTCTGCTGTTGTACAAATAGATCTAACCAGAAAGAACTCAAAACTGGATGATGCTACACAAAAGAATTGGAAAATTGAAGTATTTTGGATACATATAAACGGATACGAAGGGGTGGAGAAGACACTTATGGAAAGAGACATCCGGCAAGAGGAAAAAGATAGACCATGAATATATGCATTCAAGATGTAACTGATGATTTGAGCTTGACGACTGCAGAGGCGAGACAACTGGCCTATAAGAGAGAGAAATTCCGAAGGACTTTTAGGATGGCATAGCTATGCACAGGACACGATATTTGATGATAAAGAATTGTTTAGCAACAATTAAATGTTATGGTCTTAGGTGACTGTGGTTACCGGGGCCCAAATTTGGGTGCAAAGAATAGAACCACTGTTACCTGCTTCGCATGTCGTAAGAGGTCACTAAGGAGGTTGGGCGTGGAGCTAGCTACCCCACATCGTAAAAAACACTAGATGGCTACAGAACGGAGAGCGAACCGAGTAAACGCTGGCTGAAACCGGACACATAGCCGAAGGATAAGCACCAGAGCTCCAAATGGTGCTGAAGATGTGACGTAAAACACACCGATGCTAAGGCTCCATTAATCAGATTTCCTTATGAATAGAATTTATGGGTAAATCTGGCACATCGGTCTGGGCGGTAATCGCGAGAGAGATAGAGAGAGAGAGAGATGACTGTGTGTATGTTGTTTATATTTGTGTTATTTGTTTAATTTCTGTGTGCTGTATGTATATGATATGTCCAGTTCAGTTTAGTCGACAGACCACTATCACAGTATCGTTCCAACTAGCTAGCCCATGACTGCTCCAATCTTTTCGTCAGTTTGTCCCTCCCTGCCTGGCAATAAACAACAATGGTTCTTTTTTGGTTTATTATTCTTTTTGAGTGGCGTCTGTGGCCTAGGGGTTAGTGACTCGGTCTATTAACCCCGACGTTCTGAGTTCGAATCACGCTGCGGACAGTTTGCTTGCAAATTGTTTCCGTTGATTTTAACAAAGGACGATGGCGCCACCCGTTCAGAAAGCAATGGCAAACTACTGAACGTATAAGTGGTGCCTAGAAAATCAACGACTTGTTTACTGTGGTTGATGGCTACGTCCTTTGGGATATGCCACGATTTTCGATTTTTCATTCTTTTTGACTTCCAAAATAATACTTCTATCAGGCCATGTACCGTTTAAAAATACTATTCTTGCAGTTTGATTAGAGTTGTAGATCTGTCTACATTCAATGAATCTTTTAAACAGCAATTATCCATGAGAACGTCTAAAATATTAGAAGATATTTAGCTAAAATATTTTACCAAATGTTAAAGAGAATTGGCTGATAAACAACATACTATATAGAACAAGTACATACTTTGGTCACATCAAGCGTCACGATGGCCTGGAAAGAACAATACTAGAGGACAGGGTCCCAGGACGCAGAGACAGACCAAGAAGAAGATGGCTACAAGATATTAAAGAAACCATGAACATGACCATCGACGAAGTGGGTGAACTAGCAAGAGACAGAGTGAATTTCAGATGTGCTGCAAAGAGAGTAACGTCCTATAAAGGATACTCACCTTGATGATGATGATTTTACCAAAACTTGGAGTAATTGTGTTGTTGTTGTTTTTAGCACACATCAGTGCCGTGTCGTGCTGTGATACAGAGAGCCGCTGCATCAGGCGACACCGTAAGGAGGAGGGGTGGGCGGCATAAGCAGCGAAGTCAAAATACAATTTGAACCATTCAATAATTAAAAGTCTTTACGCAACGCTTTTCTATAATGGTCTATGTTATTCCGATATTGATGTCTACAATTTATGATTTATCCCACGTCTCTGCCTAAGCGCTTTAGGTATGCTTTGCTTTCGGTTTCTGGTGCAGGTGCATCGCTGGCGCGTGCTCGCCAACAGACTTTTGATCTGACAGCGGAAAACTATTATTTTTGTTTGTAATATACCGCACGGCCGCTCCTAAAAGCTGAGGCGGCAATTATCACAAATACAAATGTATGTGTTACGTGTTGATAGTTCTGCTTTGAGCTTACAATAATTGTCACTTTTTGATCCTAATATTAGTTTGTCTCGAGAAATGACAAGTGGTTTTGTTGTGTTTAAATCATTAAATCAGATATATAATATATCTGTATCAGCATAATATTTTTGCATTTATACTAACTCAGTTTTTGTGTTTAACAATACGATCAGGTAAGAGAATTGAGTTTTTTTTTTTACAGCAATTGTAGCTACTTATCATTTAAAATGATTACGTTATGAAGATAGGGATTCGAATTTAAAAGTAGCATTTGCACGGATATCTTAAGTGAATATCTTAGGTGAATATCTTAGGTGAATATCTTAGGTGAATATCTTAGGTGAATATCTTAGGTGAATATCTTAGGTGCGGAACGTGTGTGTGATAGATAGAGAGTTTTTTAGGTAATAGTGGGTTACTCTTGCGTTCAGTGTTATATATATATATAGAGAGAGAGTTTTAAATCAGGCCTGCACACAAAGAAACCTTATCAAAAGAATAAGAATCCGACAATCAAGGTTCTTCGGGCATATAATGCGAAGAGAAGGTTTAGAACATTTGGTGACTACAGGTAACATTCAGGGAAGGAGAGATCGTGGAAGACAGAGGAGAAGATGTTGGATGGCCTGACATCATGGTTCGACAAAATATCGACGTCAGAACTGATTACATGCACCAAGCAAAGAGAGTTGTGGAGAGACATGATCGCCTACGCCGGCAGGCATGGCACTTGATTGAGAGAGAGAGTTGCTTAGAAAATATTTGCATTTGCCTACTTTTGCTTTCGTTATTTAATGCTTTATTTTAACCAAATAAACTATGGGTCTGTCCGGAGTGCAATGACGTCAGTTTAGTAACCAATAACCAATAACCAATAACCAAATTCATTTACATTGAAGTGGAGACAATACAGTAACAAGTTAAAGAAAGGAATATCTCAAAACGGCTGCTTGTTGTCAAGTTGACAGATATTCGTTATCTGTTTATTATGTTGTTACACAGTAAGTTGAGAGCCGCAGTAGCGTAGTTGTTAGTGAACTCGCTTCTCAAGGCTGGTGGTCGAGGCTCAACTCCCGCAGTGGGCGTGGAGTTTTCCCGACCGCGACGGCTCTCAGGTCGACCCAGCCTCAACTGGGTACCAGACATGCTCTGGGAAAGTAAAGGCGGCTGGTGTGATGCTGACCACATCACCCATCGTGTGCCGACAGTCAATGAAAATACAGGCCTAACACTGTATTGACCTATATACCACAAGGTATGAAAGGGTTCATTTATATTTTTTTATTTTTACCCAGTAAGTTGTTATCTTACTAGCTTTGTAACTAATTTCTATTGCTATTATATCTACCTTATTTTAATAGCATGATACGCATAATTATATATAATCATTTTAAATGATCCGCCCCCTGCTTCGTGAAGGTGTGAATTTTTATTTAATATTACTATTTCAGTATGGAACAGAGAAGGAAAAAAAATTGTCTGGTAGTTAGTGCAGCCCCACTCACTTCTAGAAGAAGTTGTTGAAGAGAGCCAAAATATAGCAGCATCAGAAGTTCATCAAGAGTCTGGTAGCAGTAGCAGTGGCAGCCAGCAGATTTTTAACGAAATTCTTTCTGATCCTGCATTATAGAATGCTTTCTGCATATCATCTGAAACTCGTCAAATACTGGTTGAGAGAGAGAGAGAGAGAGAGAGAGAGAGAGAGAGAGAGAGAGAGAGAGGTGCACATCAAATTAAAGAATTCGAGTTTCCTTTTAATAAAGTAAGGCGTATATTTTCGCCCTCACATTATTTGAAAGTGTTGAGTAATGGAGAAGTCGTTGAGAGAAGTTGGTGGATTTACTCTGTTACAAATGATGCCGTTTTTTTGCTTTCGTTGTATATTATTTGATAATTTGTCTACTATTAGTAACTGTTCCAAAAAAAAAGACTATTCTGACTGAGGAAATCTTATAAGAGTCCTCACAAAGAAAAATAATATTCGTACATTTTGTGCAGTTTAAAAAAAATGACAATCGAAGGTTATTTTAGAGAAATATTTAAGGGACGGCATTTCGAAGACTTCGAAAAATGGTGGAGACTGCAGTAAAACTTGGAAAAATAGCTAAACACCTTTATTAAAGCAAACAATACAACAAGAATGACGAATTTCGAGGAACACTACAAATGGACGATTACATGTGGAAACATAAACCTAACTAATGAAAATCTGGGAATAAAAACGAACAACGAAATGAGTGCAACACAAAAAACCGAAAGTGGAAAAGAAGAGAAACAATATAGTGGATAAATAACACATATATGGAGCAAACACACATATAGATAACAAGGCATGAGATAAGACAGTGCTAAGAAGCATAGGAATGTAATGCGTAGAGTCCAAGAGGTCGCAAGGTGCCATAGAATGAAATAAAACGGTTCTCCAGGGCGAATCGACTGCGATCATCGGAGGAACATGATCGGATGGCTGTGACCTGGACATCGTCAGCTCCTGAATGGTCAGTATCATTGAAATAGTACCAGTGTCATTCTTGTTGTATTGTTTGCTTGATAAAGGCCTTTTGGTCGAAAAGTTGCTGTTTATCGTCACTGGTTCTGTATTTTGTAAAACTATAGTACTTTGTTTTTACGTGTTTAGCTATTTGAAGACTTGCATCATACTGAGAAAATATACCGCACTGTCCTGACACACACACTCACAAAACACACAAACACACTCGCTCACACGCACATTCTTACACACACACGAACACACGCTCACAAATACACCAAACACCCACACACCACACAATAAGACAAACACATATATACATACATATATACATACATAACATGCATTCGGCTTGCCAAGGCACGCAATCAGCTTTAAGATGTTATAAATATTTGATCACGAATTTTTGTTGTCTTTAAGACTCAAAAGATGATTACTATTTAGCTCTATCTGATGACTTGTTGCCCTGAAATCCTCCTAGTTGCTGGTTTCCCCAACATATTCTGTATAATCCGTACATATTTGGCTTCCTGATCTTTATTCGGTGTCTCACACTCACATTTTGAATTAGTGATTTGTATTTCTTCTTTTAAAGCGCTTACATACTTTATGTCTAAGCCCATGAGTTTATTAAACATTTGTATGTGTTGCTACTTAAAGGGGCTACTTTAAGGCAAGAGATGCCCGTCTGCCCAGCGTGTTCGTAGAGCGTTGGACTACGGGTGACTATCCCTCTGTGTGTATGGGTTCAATTCCGCGGGATGGTAGAAAAAGCCACAGATTCCCCAGATTTACGGTGTTCGTGGCACCGAACCGAAGGGTTACGATGTCCATGGCACCGAGCCGAAGAGCTGAAAAGCTCAAGTGCTTCAGGATCGGAAAAAAAAGGCAAGAGACCACCCAGAAGAAGGGTTGTATTTTTAAATTAACAGACAAAAACTAATTAACATATTGTGTATGCATTGTAATTATTTATTTTAAAAATATTTCATTTTCTTATAAATATATTTATTCCCCTACCCCCTCCACTCTTCATCGGGAGTAGATTTAATTAACATAAAAAGTGCAAGAGTGTCAAACTAGCATATGATGTACATATCACTCATAATTATAAAGTGATCCTTCTTCTTCTTTGCGTTCGTTCTTTACGACCAATTTTAATCACTCTTTGTGCTATGTTTGATCTTTGCCAAGAACGTGTATACGTTGCACATTGGTTTAGTAGGCCCCTTAACGTATAGACTTCTAGACGTTTAGGACACATGCATCCGATTTCAGCCAAACCACCTCCTTTAATCGCCTCTTATGACATTCGTTGCAGGTAACAGTGGTTCTATTCTTTACACTCCAAATATTTGGGCCCCGGTAACCACTCGGGCGTATAGAGTGATAATTATGGGAATAGTCAAAGGCTAACGGAGAGCGAACCCAGTAAACGCTGGTTGAAACCGAACATATAGCCGAAGGATAAGCACCAAAGCTCCAAATGGTACTGAAGATTTTGAACGTACACCCGTTCTTGGTGTTAGGCTGTTTATATTTCAAATTTAGAATGATAAAATCGGGCGTAAAAGAACGATCGCGCGCGCGAGAGAGAGAGAGAACCCATGACATTCAGAACACAATGTAAGGCGTAACGACTTTGTCACAGAGAACACATGTTTCTGCTTAGTTTTTTTAATGATATTAGTTGAATAACATAATCTAACATATTTCGTCAACAACATTAACAAATAATACTAACATTATACCAACTGAGGGCCACAGAAGAAGGATGAGAATCCCATAGACTGCTAAAATAACTAATGTGGAAGTGTTGAATAAGGTCAAGACACAGAGAAAGATTATCATCAATATAAGAAAGAGGTAGTCATCATTTTTCGGATATGTGATGAAAAGTGAGTTTAACACATTGTGACAACAGGTAAAATCAAGGAGATGAAAAGTAGTTTATAACACATTGTGACAACAGGTAAAATCGAAGGGAGACGAGACAGAGGAAGAGAGAAAAGTATGATAGATATAGCAAACACAAGAAATAGAGATTATGGAGATCCATGATCATCTACGCCAGCCGGCACGGAACCTGATGATGATGAAGACCAACATTATTCTATCAATGTTCATCATTGCTTCTCATAGTAGATACTAATCGATATACAATCTATAATTAAAAAATAACAACAAAAATGAGGTGTTTTAACTCCGGTGAATGAGTATCAATACGGAAATGCCAGGGTTCGAAGCCAACTTGGGTCACATATTTTTAGTGTGCCCACGGTGTGCGTTGGACTACAGACACCCTTGATATTTTACTAGGGCATTTAGCTTACAAGTACCACTAAAGTCGTAATAAGGCTTGCCTGAATAGCGAGTTAGATTCTTGATAAGAAAAGCAAGATTTCACGCAAAAGTCAGTCAGAGGCGCCTGGTTAGGCATAATAATCACACCTGAATTAATAGAGGAAAAAACTCCAAAATACTATCCCCTGCAAAGAAGAACAGATAAGAATAACATTGTGTAGTTTAACAAAAGACACAAAAAAAGATTAAAATGCAAACATGTCATCTTATCTTATCTTATCTTATCTTATCTTACCTTAACCACATTTGCCGTGAAGCGCCGTGGGGAGAGTTAGTTTCCTATCTTGTGCCAGGTGTGTTGTGCTTGATGTTGCCAGTCCATGCTTTCGCAGGACTCTGAGATGTTATCTATCCATCGTGTTCTTGGCCTGCCTCGTGCTCTGCGCCCTGAGTGTCGATTATTGTAGGCACATGATGGTAGTAAATGTGGTTCCATTCTCATTAGATGACCGAACCACTTGATTCTTTGCTTCTCGATGTACTGTATGCATGGTATAGTATCAACGATGCTTCTGATATTCTCGTTTCTCACTCTATCTCGCCTTGTAACGTTGACAGCTTTTCGTAGACATCTCATTTCACATGTTGTAATCTTTCTTTCTAGTGTCTTAGTCAGGGGCCATGTTTGGCACTGATAGCAGAGAGTTGGAATAAATATGCAGTTTATCAGTTGTCGTTTGACTGCTATGCCATCATAAACACAATAAGAGCAATGTTCAACACAATCATTCTCCCCACATTATGCTACAAGTACCAAACCTGGACGCTAACATCAAATGATAGAAGAAAACTAGTCACGACAGAGATGAAGTGTCTACGCAGAATGCTGGGGGTAACAAGAAGAGACCGGTTGAGAAATGAAGACATCAGGAAAAAAGTGAGTACAACATCAGTACTAGACTTCATCAAAGAAATAAGAAATTAAATGGTTCAGCCACATACGTAAATTACCAACAGACAGTGTACCTAAAAGAGCAATACTGGTCCGATACAATGGATACAAACAAAAGGCAGGCCACGCAAAAGATGAACCTCAGTGATAACAGAGGCGATGAAATATACTATTTATGAAGCGCACACAAGGGCTCGTTCTAGAAATCCCTTCTTATCCTGAGGCTGCGAGGCGAACCCGGATTAGAGAAAAAAAACTAAATAAAACCACTGCTGGAAATTAGTCAAGTTATTCTCTTATTTGTTATATCAATGGTAAAATTAAACTCTTCTGTAATTGTTCGTTGCGAGAAGACGTTCTTTTCTTACATAAACATCGACTTTTTCTTTTTATTCGCTTCAAATATATTCGACTAGCTCCCTGCCAGAAGCGATATCTTTACCAGACATCCACGATCTTATTGAAGAAGTAATCGATTTTCTAGTCCATCGCAGACCGACGATAAAATGTAGATATTGTGTTCAAGTTGAGAACGGAAAATAACTATAACCAGGTAAAAATCTTTCAGAGTAAGCTGCAAAACTGCTGCCCGAGATAAATTTAGTAAAAAGAGCTAACTAACAGAACTCAAAATCAAAGAAAACTGGCTGATACTCCAAATAAGAAAGAGAAAATTGAGATATTTTGGACATATAAAAAGACATGAAGGACTGGAGAAGACCATCATGGAAGGAGCATACGACAAAGAGACGAAAAGGAAGACCACGGAGAAGATGGATTCACGATGTAACTAATGGTTTGAACATGACGGCTGCAGAGACAGGACATCTGGCCTATGAGAGAGAGAAATTACGGAGGACTGTTAGGGTGGCAAAGTTCTGCTCAGGACAAACTATTTGATTGATGATGAACTTAACAGAGGTTGACATAATCCCGGAACCTGCACTGAGGCGGAGACCAGAAGGTGAACGAAAACGTGGATGATAGAAAAAGGACCTGGAGGTGAGTAGTAGATTAAGACTGAAAGAATGGAATCATGGCTAGAACAGAAAACAACAACGGACAAGATGAGAGAAGAATATTGTACATTTGAGTCTGCCCTAAACGTCAGGCTGGCACAAGCTAAAGTGGGTGTGTGTGTGTGAGAGAAAGAGAGAGAGAGAGAGAGAGAAAAATAAAGTTCATATCAACATTTTCACTATCTTTAAAACTACATTAGAACCATCGCTGGTGCTCCATCGCTGGTGCTACATCGCTGGTGCTCTATCGCTGGTGCTTCATTGCTGGTGCTCTATCGCTGGTGTTACATCGCTGGTGCTCTATCGCTGGTGCTTCATTGCTGGTGCTCTATCGCTGGTGCTACATCGCTGGTGCTACATCGCTGGTGCTTCATCGCTGGTGCTCCATCGCTGGTGCTACATCGCTGGTGCTTCATCGCTGGTGCTACATCGCTGGTGCTACATCGCTGGTGCTACATCGCTGGTGCTACATTGGTGGTGTTCTATCGCTGGAGCTACATCGCTGGTGCTACATCGCTGGTGCTCTATCGCTGGTGCTTCAGAGTTTGTGCGATGCAACTGAGATATTCATGTGTAAGAAAGAGATCGAAGCAAAGCTGGTTATTCACCGAAGTATTTATATTCACAGAAGACGGACGACTGGATAGAGAGATAGAGCTTAGAGTTCATAAATCAAATGCTGTAACCTACCAGCTAGCCTATTGTTAAGGCGTCCAAAAACTTTCACTGACAGCTAAACAACAGATGATCAACAGCTTTTCATACCTACTTTGTGTTACAAGAGCCAAACATGGAAAATTGAGCAAAGCGCAGCTACAAAAAATAACTACATGTGAATGGCGTTGCTGCGTAAGTTACACAACACAGAAAAGACAAGTCACCATAGCATAGAAGAGTTGCAAAAAATAAGGAAAAAGAAGATAGTTGGACAAAGAAACACAAATAAGTATAGAAAGTGTAAACAGAATAACAGAGAAAAGAAATGAATAAAGAAAAGATGAAGAAGAAATATTAAAGAAAAAGGAAAATAAGAGTAATCAAAAAGGGAAGAAGCAACAGAAACCAAGAAGGAAAAAAAGAGTAACAAAAAAATAGAAACAAGAAGTGTTGAAGAAGGAGCAAGACAAAAGCATCGCGAAAAAGGATGAAGAAGGAAAACGTAGATGATAAAGAAAGGAAATATAAGAGGAAATATAGAGGAATCAGAGAAATAAAGAGAAATAAAGAAATATAGAAATATAAGAGGGAATATAAGAGAAATAGAGAAATTAAGAGGAAATATAAGAGGAAATATAAGAGGAAATATAGAGGAATATAAGAGAAATAGAGGAAGAAGATGGAGAAGAATAAGGAATGAAATAAAAACAAAAAGATAAGAAGGATAAAAGGGACGAATAATAAAATGAAGAAGGAGAGGAGTAGGAGAGATGAAGAAGAAGAATAAAGAAGAAAATGACAATAAGAAAACAAGTGAGGAAAAGAAGGAGGAAGAAGAAAAGAAAGAGGCGCCTTACATGATATGATATGATAATGGTTTCAACATAATGGTCCTCACTTTGCTACAAGACCTGGATATTGACAACAATATGTAAAAGAAAATCTAAACAACATAGATGAAGCATTTATCAACGAATTCTAAATGTTACGATTCTTCTTCTTGCGTTCATTCTTTACCACCAATTTTAATCACTCTTTGTGATATGTTTGATCTTTGCCAAGAACTTGTATACGTTGCACATTGGTTTGGTAGGCCCCTAAACGCATAGACTTCTACAACTTAGACACGTGCATCCGATTTCAGCCAAACCTCCTTAGTCGCCTCTTACGACATGCGTGGCAGGTAAAGTGGTTCTATTCTTTACACCCCAAATTTGGGCCCTGGTAACACTCGGCGAATGTTACGAGTACAAGAATAGATAAGATCAGAATCGACAAAATCAGAAGCAAAGTGGAATCCTTGACGGTGATACAAAATATTAAGAAAAAGCTTTAAATGGTTCGGACACGTTTCAAAGTTACCATAAGACTGTCTCCCACAAAGTGCAATAGCACTCAGATACAACAGCAGCCGAGTGGTTACCAGGGACCAAATTATGGTGCAAAGAATAGAACCAGTGTTACCTGCCAAGCATGTCGTAAGAGGCGGCTAAGGAGGTTGAAGGTGGGGATAGCTTCCCACACCGTAAAAGACACTAGATGGCTACAGAACGGATAGCGAACCGAGTAAACGCTTGCTGAAACCGGACACATCGCCGAAGGATAAGCACCAGAGCTCCAAATGGTGCTGAAGATGTGACGTAAAACACACCAATGTTAAGGCTGCATGAATCAGATTTCTACATGAATAGAATTTATGGGGAGGTCTGGTACATCGGTCTGGGCGGTGATCGCGAGAGAAAGAGAGAGATACAACGGCAACAGACTGAGACGACGACTAGTTAAACTAAGATCGACAGAATATCAGAGGCACTAAATTCTACTTTATACAAAGTGCACTCCAACCTAAGTGTACCCATTTTAAACACCACGGCGGGCAGTTTGTAAGCAAATTTGTTAGCGTGGCATTTTATGAACTGTAAAAATAGACATCACCTTTCAGAAAGCATTATCAAACTACTGTACGTGTAAGTAGTGTTTAGAAAAACGACGACTCTTTTACTGTGGTTGCTGGCAAAGTCCGGTAAAAGATATGTAGCGAAACACGTCAAGAACAAAGTACTTTAGTTTTACAAGATAAAGGATATGCAATTTTGTACAGGATATGCAATTTTGTACAGGATATGCAATTTTGTACAGGATATGCAATTTTGTACAGGATATGCAATTTTGTACAGGATATGCAATTTTGTACAGGATATGCAATTTTGTACAGGATTGCAATTTTCTACAGGATATGCAATTTTATACAGGATATGCAATTTGTACAGGATATGCAAATTTTGTACAGGATATGCAATTTTGTACAGGATATGCAATTTTGTACAGGATATGCAAAATTTTGTACAGGATATGCAATTTTTTACAGGATATGCAATTTTGTACAGGATATGCAATTTTGTACAGGATATGCAATTCTGTACAGATATGCAATTTTGTACAGGATATGCAATTTTGTACAGGATATGCAAAATTTTGTACAGGATATGCAATTTGACAGATATGCAAATTTTGTACAGGATATGCCACGATTTTCATTTCACAAAGCACAAAAAGAGGTTCGCCCCGGGTGTTTATTTTTCAACCTGACACCGAAAGACAAAACATGATTAGAGAATAGATAGATAGAGATAGACACAGTTTAGAATCTTGGGAGGGTGGAAAGGAGGGAGGGTGAGTATTTTCTTCTAACCTAACAATACTGTTATAATAGAAAAGGTCGTTAGCACACACACAAAACGCACCCAGTTACATATCTTCCTGGTATTCATAAACAAATCGCACATAACTAACAGCATGCATGGCACCAACCCAAGTTCCTGGATCTCCTAGTCTAAGACTTCACGTAATTAATGTTCTTTCCAGCTGGAAAACAGGTGAGTAGACCTGTGTATCTCACATATGTTTAGTTTTACCTGTTCCAGGTAGCTAGCTCTATGCTGATGTCAATGTATTTAACAGGAAGGAAGCTCAGAATTATGCGGTTTTTTTAACATCACTAACAGACAATATGTTTGAAAAATATATGAACATATTCTTCTTCTTCATCACACGCTTTAGTTAGACCACTTGTTAACAACTCTTTGTGATTTGTGTGTGATCTGAGCCTGAGTGTGGTTGTACGTTAGGCTAGTTATGCGTCTACAAGTAGACCAGCACATCCGATTTCTGCGTTGCTTTTTATTTACTAGGGTAGCTTCCTAGGCCTCTACCTCACTCGCCTCTTACGACATGCCTTGTAGATCCCAGTGTGCCTATTCTTTGCTCCCCTTGCAATCCCCGACAATACACTGGTGATATGAACATACTGATGGAATGTCTTTTGCAGACTAAGTAAAAAAGAGGTTCTTTTCAAATTAATAGAGAAACAATTATAATTATACAGAAGAAAGTTATAATGTTATGATACAAAACAATGAGGAAACACGTAAAAAAACTACTGTAGTGTTACAAAAACAAAAGAATAATAATACACAGCAACGTTTCGACCAAAAGGTCTTTATCAAACAAAGGATACAACAAAAGTGAAGAAATTCACTTCTTAATGTTGCATACAACATATAGGATGAGACAATAAATTCCTATAGGCCATAAACTGAAAATCTGTGACTATATGTTGTGTGCCGTGTAAGAAGGGGATTTCTTCACTTTTGTTGTATCTTTTGTTTGATAAAGACCTTTTGGTAGAAACGTTGATGTGTATTGTTATTGTTTTTGTATTTTGTAAAACTATAGTACTTTGTGTTTACGTGTTTCGTCGTTGCTACAGTTTTACTGCAGTCTTCCCTTATATCGATGACGTAGTTGCTACAGTTTTACTGCAGTCTTCCCTTATATCGATGACGTAGTTGCTACAGTTTTACTGCAGTCTTCCTTTATATCGATGACGTAGTTGCTACAGTTTTACTGCAGTCTTCCTTTATATCGATGACGTAGTTGCTACAGTTTTACTGCAGTCTTCCTTTATATCGATGACGTAGTTGCTACAGTTTTACTGCAGTCTTCCTTTATATCGATGACGTAGTTGCTACAGTTTTACTGCAGTCTTCCTTATATCGATGATGTAGTTGCTACAGTTTTACTGCAGTCTTCCCTTATATCGATGACGTAGTTGCTACAGTTTTACTGCAGTCTTCCTTTATATCGATGACGTAGTTGCTACAGTTTTACTGCAGTCTTCCCTTATATCGATGACGTAGTTGCTACAGTTTTACTGCAGTCTTCCCTTATATCGATGACGTAGTTGCTACAGTTTTACTGCAGTCTTCCTTTATATCGATGACGTAGTTGCTACAGTTTTACTGCAGTCTTCCTTTATATCGATGACGTAGTTGCTACAGTTTTACTGCAGTCTTCCTTTATATCGATGACGTAGTTGCTACAGTTTTACTGCAGTCTTCCCTTATATCGATGACGTAGTTGCTACAGTTTTACTGCAGTCTTCCCTTATATCGATGACGTAGTTGCTACAGTTTTACTGCAGTCTTCCCTTATATCGATGACGTCGTTGCTACAGTTTTACTGCAGTCTTTCCTTATATCAATGACGTCGTTGTTACAGTTTTACTACAGTATTTCCTTATATCGATGACGTCATTGCTACATAATTTTACTGCAGTCTTCCGATGACGTCGTTGCTACAGTTTTACTACAGTATTTCCTTATATCGATGACGTCATTGCTACATAATTTTACTGCAGTCTTCCGATGACGTCGTTGCTACAGTTTTACTACAGTATTTCCTTATATCGATGACGTCATTGCTACATAATTTTACTGCAGTCTTCCGATGACGTCGTTGCTACAGTTTTACTACAGTATTTCCTTATATCGATGACGTCATTGCTACTAATTTACTCAGTCTTCCGATGACGTAGTTGTACAGTTTTACTGCAGTCGTCTTCCATATCAGTATGACGTCGTTGCTACAGTTTTACTGCAGTCTTTGATAGAAAACTATAAAATGAGTTCTAAACATATGGTAAAACATATCTGATGTGCTTTTGAATATAAGTGTTACAAAAGTCCACAATATATCGTGAACAGAGAAGAAAACAAATAGATCTATCCAGAAAGAACTCAAGGTCAAAGAAAACTGGCTGATGCTACAAATAAGAATGACAAAATTGAAGTTTTTTGGTCATACGTAGGAGATACGTAGAGTTGGAGAATATCCTCTTAAAGGAGGCTTCCGATAAATAGAAGAAGAGGAAGACCATAGAGTAGAAGGATTCATGATGTTACTGATGGTTTGAGCATGACGGTTGAAGAGGCGGGATATCTGGTCTGTGAGAGAGATACATTCCAAAGGACTGTAAGGCTGGCAAAGTTCTGCTCAGGACAAGCTATGTGATGATGAGGACATGGTAATATATGGTACGAAACTATACAAATGGGTTCTAATTATCTATCTTTCTTTTTTTTTTACTCCTGTTTTGTCTCACAGCGTCAGGATGAGAAAATAAAAATGTAAAAATAACTTTTTGTGTACGCTTCATAAATAGTATCTGTCACTGTCTATGTTATTTTTGTCGTGAGAAATATTCAAGTTAAAACAAGACTCATTAGAAATAATGATCTTCTTATTCTTCTTCTGCATTCTCACTAGATTGTGATTTCGGATTCTCTAATAAAGGCAGCCGTCTGTCTCAGATTATCAGCCACGCCATACAGTTTGTCTTGAACGCTGGTGTAAGTGGGCCACCTCTTTCTTCTCAAGTCTGCATACTGGGGGCAGTTCTGTAGGATATAATTCCTATGATTTCTGTTTCCCCGTTTGTGCCGACCTCTTCCCGCAGTAAGTTTTGTCCACCCTCGTGATGGTAGGTCTGACATTCTTACTGCGTGGCTAAATAAAATATCCAAGGCAGATTATCTACCGTAGAATCCGTTATCCCATTCCTCATTGTGAGGGTCGTTGCACCATGTTATGCGTCTTACGTCCTGGTGCATCCGTTTCTCCAAGCATTTGTTTTGGGTTAGCATTCCCTAGCGGAAACGTGCATCCGATTTCAGCCAAATCTCCTTAGTCGCCTCTTACGACATGCGTGGCAGGTAACAGTATTCTTTACACCCCAAATTTGGGCCCAGGTAACCACTCGGACGTAAAGAATTATCTAAGTGCTAAATGTAGACTTTGAGCGTCTGTAGCTTAAGCGGTAGTAAGATCGATCACAACTCAAGTGTATCTGGTTCAAACTCTGCGTTATGCAATTTGGAAGCAAATTCGTTTCCGTGGAATTTTTACGAACGGTAAAATTAGACGTCACCGTTCAGAAAGCAATGGCAAACCATTGAACGTATAAGTGGTGCCTAGAAAATCGACTACTCATTTATTGTGATTGATGGCTACGTCCTGTAAAGGATATGCCAGAATTTTCGATTTTCGAATATTAAAAAAAAAGTAAAGGAACCCTTTTATACCTTGTGGTATATAGAGCAATACAGTGTTAGACCTGTATTATTCATTGACCGTTGGCACACGATGGGTGATGTGTTACTTTCCCAGAGCATGTCTGGTACCCAGTTGAGCCGTCGCGGTCGGGAAAAATTCCACGCCCACTACGGGAGCTGAACCCGGACCACCAGCCTTGAGAAGCCAGTTCACTAACAACTACGCTACCGCGGGTCTCATTTTGGAATATGTAGACTACAAATTCATAGAATTTGTTCTATTCAGTGGAGACAACCCTTGAAATGAGTTTTATGTTCTATTTTAGAAATTATGTCCCATCATTACAGCTGGTGCGAAATAAATCAGTCTGGCTTGTGTAAACGAGAAACATTTGGAAGTATAGGTGACCGGCGTGATGTTGACTACATAACCCATCGTGTGCAGTTGGTCGAAGAGAAATAAGTGGCTAACACTGTATTCCCAAATATATTTCATGGTATGAAAATGGGTTCCGTCCTTATGATAGTTGTTAATACTTCAGAGGTATGGCTGATAACACATGACACGTTCTTATCATCGTCATCATCAGCAGCATCATTATCATGATCATCATGATCATCATCATCATCATTATCATCATCATCATAATCATTATCATAACCATCATCATCATAATCATCATCATAATCATCATCATCATCACCATCACCATCATTATCATCATAACCATCTAGTATTTTTGTTATTCCATTTGGTAAAAAAATTATGATTCCTTTATTTTTTCAGTATTTCTCAAGTTTTATATTTGCCACATCGACCTTGTTACTTAATTCCAGATATTACTTCAGCGTCTTTCCCAACTTATTCAGTGTTATTTGTGTGTTTAGTTTAACATAAAGAACAACTTAAAAATAAGAGCGTATAAACTGCAAACATTCACCAGTTGGTGTCTGCGCATTCATGATCCTTTAGATCAGCATTACTCAAAGTGGGCGATACCGCCCACCAGCGGGCGCTGAAGCGTTCTAGGGAGGGGCGGTGTGGGTTCAGAAGAATTTGAGGTTGTTCAGGCGGTTATGGATGGGTGGCTCCTTAAAGAAGAAATTAATAATAAATATTTTTAAATAAATTATTTTCGTGATTTTGCGATTGAACATAGATTCCCAAACTTTTTCGGCCCACCGCCCACTTTGCCCAACATAAACTTTGTAACTCCCCCTCAACATTATAACAGTTTGCCAACGCCCCCACCCTCCCACATATAAGTACATGCTCTATTTTTTCTTTGACTTAGAAAATTGATATATATTTCTGTAATACATGGTCAATTTTCAAATGATTATATGCATGAAATAGAAAATTGATGAAAAAATTGATCGTGTAAGACGGGTATGGTGGCGTCTGTGGCCTAGGGGTTAGTGACTCGGTCTATTAACCCCGACGTTCTGAGTTCGAATCACGCTGCGGACAGTTTGGTTGCAAATTGTTTCCGTTGATTTTAACAAAAGGAAGCTGACACCACCCGTTCAGAAAGCAATGGCAAACTACTGAACGTATAAGTGGTGCCTAGACAATCAACGACTCGTTTACTGTGGTTGATGGCTACGTCCTTTAGGATATGCCATGATTTTCATTTCAAGACGGGTATAAGATGAATTAAAATGCAGAATTCAAAATTTAAATGATTATTCAATCACAAAATCACGAAAATAATTTATTTTAAAATATTTATTATTAATTTCTTCTTTAAGGAGCCACCCACCCCTAATCTCCTGAACACCCTAGAAATTATTCTGAACCCACTATCACCCCTCCCTAGAACGCTTCAGCGCCCACTGGGGAGGTACCGATTACTTTAGGAAACCCTGCTTTAGACGGTTTTGATATCAGCCCAATACAACATCACAACCAAGATTAATATATATACCGCAGCTGTGTACTATCAACTTTACTATACGGATCAGAATGTTGGAGAATGACAGATCTTAGGACCGTTAGGAACGTATTGTTTGATTCTACATGTTGTGTGCTGCTGTGTGAGGAGTAAAACTCTTCACTACTTTTGTATCCTTTGCTTGATAAAGGCCTTTTGGTAGAAACGTTGCTTTGTATTGTTATTGTTTTGCATTTTTGTAAAACTACAGTACTTTGTTGTTATGTGTTTAGAGAATGACAGAACAAGATATAAACCTTCCGTACTCAGAACGCGTGTTCCGACCAAATACTATCTCAAACCTAGAACTGCTTGTACATTGTTAACAAGAGAATAAGGGCACCATCATCCAAAAGAAACTCTGGAAATGGATCGGACATGTGATACGCATGAAGACTAACTCTGTCACGAAGACTGCACTGAGATGGATACCAGAAGGGAAATAAAAACATGGAATATCCAAATAACGACATATAGGAGAACTGTAGAAAAGAAACCGAGAGAAAATAATCACAACTGGAACACAATAGAGGGAACTGCCAAGAATATAGAAGAACAGTATGTATTTCTAGCTTCCCTAAGCTAAAGCGGCGTCCCAGGCTAGAAGAGAGAGAAAAGAGAATTGAGAGAGTCTGCGCAGTATAGACGGCCCGAGATTGCATGATAGTGTCACAAAGATGACCACAGAAAGAAAACGAGACATATATCAGTGAACCAAGAAGGAAGAAAAAACGTTGGTTTTCCACAGGAAACGCCTTAAGAAAACCCGACGGGAATATATATTAAGCAGAGAACTTTACTGAAATGATGACGGTGATAGGAGAATGAAAGGAAGGCAAAGAAATACATGGAGAAGAGAATTGGAGACAGAGAGTAATAATATGCGGTAGAGCTGTGTGAAGCTGAAGATAGGAAGACTTGGAATAAGTTGGTTGTAGCTCTATGTCCCAAACAGGGCTAAAAAGGAATAAGAGAGAGAGAGAGAGAGAGAGTACTAAATGATGGCGATGATGAGAATGATGATGAAGACGAAAGTGATGATGATGAGGATGAGGATGCTGATGTTGATGATGAAAATAATGATGATGATGAGGACGGTGATGTTGAGGCTGAGAATAATGATGATTGTTATGATAATGATGAGGATGATGATAAAGACGGTGCTGATGATGATTTATTTATTTATTTATTTATTTTTTTTTTCTTTCGTCCGTTTTCAACTCAGACGAAGTTCCATCTCTGAAACTGATTTTGCGTGAAAATCTGTTTTTCCAATTTCTAACAATGGCAGCAGCGTGCACATTGTAAATTACTTTACACTGGCAGCCGTGTGCTCAATGTACTCGTAATTAGTATTCCCTCGCCATACAGGCAGATTTTCTCCGACTTCAGAGGTACTCAAGTTATCGTCCTGAGTAAGACCAGGGAACAAATGCCGGACAGTAGGATCGAACCCGAGCTATGAGGCGTCTCACAGCTAGCAGGCCGAGCTACTATCAACTACTCTAGGCAGTCCCCAGCTGATGATGATGATAATGCTGACTTCTTCGTAGAACGTTCTATATCGACCCCTTGTTAACCACTCTGTGTGATTTGTATGTGATCTGAGCTTAACTCATTGTGGACCAGGAGCCACACTAAGTGACGTTTTTACTCTATAATGGCTTTTGTCCTGGTCCACTAAGAGTTAAGAGCGATTTACTTTGTGCCAGTTGTGCACCTACAAGTAGGCCAGCACATCCGTTTTCTGCGCCGCTTTTTATTTACTAGGGTAGCTTTCCTCGGCTTCTACCTCAGTCGCCTCTTACGACATACCTTTTATTTCGCAGTGTTACTATTCTTTCTCCCTTGTGAGCTCCGGCAACCTACGAGCAAGTAATGCTGAGGATGATTATGAAGACGAAAACGATAATGAGAATGATGACGATGACAATGATGATGATGTATTTGAAAAGGATGTATATGACTACAAATAATGAATCATATTGTTCTCTCCTCAATGTGTTAGAATTGCAGTTGTCAATCACCGATGATTTCTATGATGGCCAAGCTTTTCAAATCTCTCTATGAAGTTTCAACCTATCTGACCGTATTTGTTGTTCACGTGACACGGCGTCACCGTCTTTGACCTGGCCAGGGAATGGATTCGAGTTTCACTTTCTCATTTTATTCATTCTTTGCCTTGAGTATGTGTTTCCAAAGGGATTTAAATCTAGATATTTGTTTCGTTATTTTAAGTCTATTTACACTCCATTAGATTCATTCCATTTCAACATATGGTTGTGATACATGGGCCCAGAGGCGGCGCGTGGTCATTTTTCTTGGTGGGGCCAGACACAAAATTTCGGAAAAATCATGGGTTTTGAAGTATTTACTATTATTTTTCTATTCGGGGATGTTATTTCCCCTTTCGATTATTGGTGTTTCCGGGCCCCACTGGTCCTTAATGACGAACAGTCCCTGCATGGGCGATTGACAAAACGGTGGTGCTGAAATTGTGCATGAAATAGCTGTCCAAATTTTATGATTCCAGAATTGGGTATTCTCAATTTGTTTTATGAATGATTAATTGATAAGAATATCATCATTGCACTTCGGCGAGTAACTATGTATGCTTCGATCACTTTCTTACATAGGAAGATATCGGCGATAGTGCACGAACTCCGTATCACCGGCGAGGGCACCGATGTAATTTTAAATATAGTGAAACTATTTTGTAGGAATTTTATATTTTAATCTTTCTAATGAATTTTGCCCGGGCAACGGATTTTCAGCCTGCTCTTCTCGATTTTGAACAACCAAGTGTTCTTTTACGTGCTCAACTTGAATACTGGACCTACGTTTTATCGTCCGTCTCCGATAGTACTAGGAACCTGATCTTACCTACACTGAAATCAGGAACCTATATACAAAAATATTCCGATGACTCCACGAGGAGCGAGTCAGTACCTATGAAACGAAATACGAGACCTAACCTCTACGCCACAGACACCCCCTACGCCACAGACACCCCCTTTGTTTCATATAACAATCAAACAGACAATTAATTTTATAATTAAGATTTACTGCAAAAGAGTGACCCAGATCTGTAGTACTTATTCTGAAGAAAAATAAATGACTTACAACGCCTCCAATAATATATCAGGAAGTACTACTCACCGTATCATTACCCCAGAGAGTCTAGGCACTAGCTCATTATTATCAGAAGTACCTTCATACGATCCGTCATTGTCACATGGTATTCCTTCTTCATTTCGTTCTCTCCGTGTTTTTGTCCTCTCTGTGCTATTTTTTTTTTCAGAAATGGAACAAATCACACACATTATTTTCACACTTTCCTTACACACATTTCCTTCACATATTTCCTCTTACATGTCCTCATATCATCATCATCAGGTGCCGTCTCCACATCGAAGATTGGCTGCAATGAATCGCCAGCATCCTCTGTCTTTCGCCTTGGTGTTGCACACTGCCAGACTGTAACCTGTCCATTTCTTAAAGTTTCCCTCCCACTTATCTCTCAGTCTTCCTCTTGCTCTTCCCCTCAACTTTCCCTCATATACAGATATGAAACATAATTATCTTTTTGTGAGTTACAGCAAAGTATATAACGTGTATCCTCTTCCATTTTATAAGCCACCCACATCATCTCATTTTCAAATGGAAACTTGATCAAAGAATCGACCAAACGTTGGGCTCAGTCCTTAGCTACATTAAACAAATCTTTTATTTTTGTGTTGCTATCTTTGTTATTGCTATGTTATGTCTAGGTTACTGCTATCTTCGGTATTGTTGTATAGGTTACTGCTATCTTCGTTACTGTTGTCTAGGTTATTGTTGTCTTCGGTATTACTGTCTAGTTAACTGATATCTTCGGTATTACTGTCTAGTTAACTGCTATCTTCGGTATTGCTGTCTAGGTTATTGCTATCTTCGGTATTGTTGTATAGGTTACTGCTATCTTCGTTACTGTTGTCTAGGTTATTGTTGTCTTCGGTATTACTGTCTAGTTAACTGATATCTTCGGTATTACTGTCTAGTTAACTGCTATCTTCGGTATTGCTGTCTAGGTTATTGCTATCTTCGTTATTGTTGTATAGGTTACTGCTATCTTCGTTACTGTTGTCTAGGTTATTGTTGTCTTCGGTATTACTGTCTAGTTAACTGATATCTTCGGTATTAGTGTCTAGTTAACTGCTATCTTCGGTATTGCTGTCTAGGTTATTGCTATCTTCGGTATTGTTGTATAGGTTACTGCTATCTTTGTTACTGTTGTCTAGGTTATTGTTGTCTTCGGTATTACTGTCTAGTTAACTGATATCTTCGGTATTACTGTCTAGTTAACTGCTATCTTCGGTATTGCTGTCTAGGTTATTGCTATCTTCGTTATTGCTGTTTAGGTTATTGCTGTCTACGGTATTGCTGTTTAGGTTATTGCTGTCTACGGTATTTCTGTCTAGTTAACTGCTATCTTCAGTATTGCTCTCTAGGTTAATGCTATCTTCGTTATTATTGTCTAAGTTACTGCTATCTTTGGTATTTCAAGCCCGTATCGGGCTCACTAGTCATCTACGCACACACAGACAAACATAGCGCAACTACATTTCCTTGGATGAAAATTTGTGTGGTCATCATCAACCGTGATGGACGAGCATCATCTTCGGTATTGTTGTCTAGGTTACTGCTATCTTCGGTATTGTTGTCTAGGTTATTGCTATCTTCGTTATTTTTGTATAGGTTATTGTTGTCTTCGGTATTACTGTCTAATTAATTGCTATCTTCGTTATTGCTGTTTAGGTTATTACTATCTTCGTTATTGCTGTCTAATTAACTGCTATCTTCGGTATTGTTGTCTAGGTTACTGCTACCTTCGGTATTACTGTCTAGTTAACTGCTACCTTTGGTATAACTGTCTAGTTAACTGCTATCTTCGGTATTACTGTCTAATTAATTGCTATCTTAGTTATTGCTGTTTAGGTTATTGCTTTCTTCGGTATTACTGTCTAGTTAACTGCTATCTTCGGTATTACTGTCTAGTTAACTGCTATCTTCGGTATTGTTGTCTAGGTTACTGTTATCTTTGATATTATTGTCTAAGTTACTGCTATCTTCGTTATTATTGTCTAGGTTACTGTTATCTTCGGTATTACTGTCTTCGTTATTGCTAGTCTAGGGAGCAAATAATAGTAACAATGCGACCTACAAGGCATGTCGTAACAGGCGACTGAGGTAGGAGCATAGGGAAGCTATCCTAGTAATTAAAACGCGTGGTAGAAATTGGATGTGCTGGCACTCTTGTAGGCACATAACTGGTACAGACTTGGATCACATACAAATCACAAGAGGGTTAACAAGTGGTCGATATGGAGCGCTCGAAGAAGAAGAAGAAACTAATCCACGTTATTGCTGTATACGTTTAGTTTAGTCGTCGGATCATCATTACTGCACATCGAACCAATTAGTCCATAAGCGCTTCGATTTCTCTCTCAATATGTCTCTCTGTGTGTGGCGACTAACGACACCGGTTCTTTGTTGGTTTACTATTCTACCTCAGCTACAAGCATAATGCTCTAGTCTAGCTACACCACATTTGATTTGGAATTTTTGTAGTCTGGTTAGTGTTGTTGATTCACAACTATTACTTGAATCATTTACATGTCCTCTCTTCCGTAGGGATTTTATAATATCAGCCTGTTCCATTGCTCGTCCGCTTTTTACAGCAGCCTTACCTGCAAGCCATACCTGCAAGCCTTACCTGCAAGCCATACCTGCAAGCCATACCTGCAAGCCATACCTGCAAGCCTTACCTGCAAGCCTTACCTGCAAGCCATACCTGCAAGCCTTACCTGCAAGCCATACCTGCAAGCCATACCTGCAAGCCATACCTGCAAGCCTTACCTGCAAGCCATACCTGCAAGCCTTACCTGCAAGCCTTACCTGCAAGCCATACCTGCAAGCCATACCTGCAAGCCATACCTGCAAGCCATACCTGCAAGCCATACCTGCAAGCCTTACCTGCAAGCCATACCTGCAAGCCTTACCTGCAAGCCATACCTGCAAGCCATACCTGCAAGTCATACCTGCAAGCCTTACCTGCAAGCCATACCTGCAAGCCTTACCTGCAAGCCATACCTGCAAGCCATACCTGCAAGCCATACCTGCAAGCCATACCTGCAAGCCATACCTGCAAGCCTTACCTGCAAGCCATACCTGCAAGCCTTACCTGCAAGCCATACCTGCAAGCCATACCTGCAAGCCATACCTGCAAGCCTTACCTGCAAGCCATACCTGCAAGCCTTACCTGCAAGCCATACCTGCAAGCCATACCTGCAAGCCTTACCTGCAAGCCTTACCTGCAAGCCATACCTGCAAGCCTTACCTGCAAGCCATACCTGCAAGCCATACCTGCAAGCCATACCTGCAAGCTTTACCTGCAAGCCATACCTGCAAGCCATACCTGCAAGCCATACCTGCAAGCCATACCTGCAAGCCTTACCTGCAAGCCATACCTGCAAGCCATACCTGCAAGCCATACCTGCAAGCCATACCTGCAAGCCATACCTGCAAGCCATACCTGCAAGCCATACCTGCAAGCCATACCTGCAAGCCATACCTGCAAGCCATACCTGCAAGCCATACCTGCAAGCCTTACCTGCAAGCCTTACCTGCAAGCCATACCTGCAAGCCTTACCTGCAAGCCTTACCTGCAAGCCCATCCGCGCGTTCATTTTCCCTTACACCTGCAAGCCCTGGCAACAAAAACTGATTTTTGTCAGCCTAGACTTCTCCAGGGACTCCAACCAATGTCTACTAATCCGGCATGTTTTCATCTTCCTAAACAGACTCATCGAGTCGCTGAGAAAACATTCATGTATAAAAGTCTATGATTCCAGTCAGATCATCGCTTTAGTTCATCATCATCATCAGGTGCCGTCTCCACATCGAAGGTTGGCTGCAATGAATCTCAGCATCCTCTGTCTTTCGCTTTGGTGTTGCACACTGCCAGACTGTAACCTGTCCATTTCTTAAAGTTTCCCTCCCACTTATCTCTCGGTCTTCCTCTTGCTCTTCCCCTCAACTTTCCCCTCTAGTAAATGTTTTATCATGGTGTCATGTCTTTTATGTGCCCAAAATACTTTACTTGTCTGAATTTTATTTCTCTTAATAATTGTTTCTTCATGCCTAGTTTTCCTAAAACTTGTTTATTTGTCTGTTTTTCTGTCCATGAAACTCTGCCTATTCTTCTATATATCCACATCTCAAATGCATCAATTCTGTCTTCTAACTGCTTGTTCATTGTCCATGTTTCCGAGCCATACATTAATATAGGATATTGCTTTAGTTACTGCCATGATTTCAATAGTGAGGTAGCTTGTAGTCACGGCAATACAAACACTGTCTTCATTTACAGCATCTCCTCTGACGTGAACAGTGAAAGTTCATGAGCCTCACATGTGTCGAACCACTGACCCTTATGTCTGCATTCTATATCCATCATGAAAAGGCGTAAACTTGCGTGGTTCGGGTATGTGATGAGACATGGCTTGCTCTCCAAGATTATCTTATAGGTAATAGTTGAGGGTGGAAGAAAGACAGAGGACAGAGAAAATCCTGGTTTGACAACATCAAGAGCTGGTAGGGACAGAGTTTCTCTACACTCGCTCGAAGAGTTGAAGACAGAGATTCATGGCGTGCTATTTGTGCTGATGTCTCCACAGTGACACCCCTACGACCCTAACGGGTTAGGGCTTTTTATTATTATTATATTATTATTTTTTATTATTTTATTATTATTATTTTATTCAGAGTCTTTTGAGAAGAGACTTATATACGAGCTGAACGGCAAGAGAGAAAAGCGAAAACTCAGAAGTTGTCACAGTAAAACACTTGCCAATTGACCGTCTGTAAAGACGAAAAAGGCCATATTTTATTATATATGTTTTTATCAAGTCTGATACATACTAAAAATGATGTATTGATTTCTGTTGCCAGTATTCTTCACCCGGTTCAATGTCGTCAAGTGAACACACCTGTTGAATACAATCCTCGACCTGACCCATCCAAGATTTTCTTCTTCTTTTTGACCTGTTTATGTTATTTCTGTCCACGTCACCTGTGTGGTGCCGGGGCCCGCAAGGAAGCAAAGAATAGTACCACTGCGACCTACATGGCAAGTCGTAAGAAGCGACTGATGTAAGACATACAGAAGCTACATTAGTAAATAAAAACATCGCAGAAATCTGATGTGCTGGCAATCTTTTAGGCGCATAACTTGCACAACGTACAATCGCTCTTAGGCTCAGATCACATACAGATCACACAGAGTGATTAACAAGTGGTTGATATGAAGCGTTGGAAGAATAAGAAGTTTGAACATAACGGCTTCAGAGGCGTGACATCTGCCCTATAAAAGAGAGAAATTCCGAAAGACTGTTAATTTGTCAAAGTTATGCTCAGGACAATCTACTTGAGGATGAAAGACAGCAAACATACTTTTATGAGAGTAACACTCATCCGCTCACATTAACAACAAAACACTAGAATTAAAACAATAGGTTTGAATTTACTTTGTATCTAAAACGTTCATTCACAAATTGTTGTGCTTATTCAGCCAAAATATACATCATATTAGTAAAGCTTATTACAATGTGCAAGATGATGGGAAAACCACAACATCTTTCAGTATCCACTACTACAACTTATTCGTGCAAATAGTTAACCAAAACAATATCATCGTATATCAATAATAAAAATAATATAGTTTCTTATGAACTGATTGCATATTTTATGTCTATTCACACGATGTTTCTTTGTATTACAATATACACAATATATTAGGGAGAATATAAAAGGATTAATATGTTTTTAAAATATACAGGGAGTTCAAGATAAAAACGGGCTCGTCTAGGGAGCCAATCTGGTATATGTTTGGGAAAATGAGAAGGTTCAATTATGACGAAGTATAGATCAAGTGAGCGATTCCTTTTGTGATGGTGTTGAATTATGGTGCGGAAAGGGGCGATGAACAAATGTGACGAAAGGACGAGCTGGTCAGAACCGGTTTAAATAGTAAATCGACAAAATACAATTCGTAACTGGCAACTTTTGATTTGTCAATAGGGCTGCTTTTATCTTGAACACCTTGTAGAATGTAGATAAAAGAAGGGAAATGGCCACAAGGTGGGGAAACGCTCACAAATTCAAAGAAAATACTAAGAACTCAATTAAAAAGTTTGGCATACACCCTAACACATGAGAAGCTGTTGCTCACATCCGTACATCGTCACACTCAATTTCTCTAAGCTGTCAAAGATCAGTTTGATTTTTGTGCCAGGGCATGCAGGTGTAAGGGAAAATGAACGCACGGTTAGGCTTGCAGGTATGGCTACTGTACACAGTGGGCGAGCAATGGACCAGGCTGACATTATACATTCCCTAAGGGAGAGAGGATGTGTACATGATTCAAGTAATAGTGGTGAATCTACAACACTAACCAGACTGCTAGAATTTCAAGTCAAATGTGGTGTAGATAGACAAGAGCATTATGCTGGCAGCCAAAGAAGAATAGTAAACCAACAAAGAACCTGGATTGTTAGTCACCACATGCTGAGAGACATACTGAGGAGGAGATCGGAGCACTTATGGACTAATTGGATCCACGTGCAGTGATGATGATCCGACGACTAAACTAAACTCCATTTCTCTTAGAGAAGCAGTGACATGAAAGTCAGGCAAAACTAGCGCAACATAAAAGAAAAGCAAGCTAGGAAGGACATTGCGTTACATCACACTGGAAGCATTGCGAGTTACCCAGTTAAATACAGATACGATTAAGACCTCGGTCAACGGATTTATTTCGGCGGATTCTCAGACTGAAATGGTATGATAGAGTTGCAAACACAGACCTACGGTTAAAACGGACAGAAACACATGATCACCCAGGTCAAGAGGCGAAAAAAGCGATGTGTTAGGTATACCCTACGAAAAACACAGTCGAGTGTCACTATGCAAGCACTTGAGTGAAATCCGCGTGGAAAACGACAAGAGGAGCCCTAAACAGACATGGAGACAAAGTCTTCTTGAGGAACTGAAGAGTACTCGACTATTCTGGAAGATGATAAAGAAAGCGACCAAATATCGAGAAAGGTGCCGAGCAACTTTTGAGGCCCTATGCTCCACTGGGAGCGGCGAGAAATAAGTAAATAAACAATTGTTAGGTAGAATATAAAAGGAGTAATATGATTTTCAAAATAAAGAATGTTGATACAGCAAGATAAAAACTCACAAGGCAGGAAAACGCTCACAGTTTCAAAGACAACATCAAGAACTCACTTAAAAAGTTGAACATACGTCCCAACAGCTGTGCAGCTGTTGCTCACATCCATACATCGTTACACTCAATTTCTCTTAGAGAAGCAATACATGAAAGTCGGGCAGAACTATCGAAACATACAAGCAAAGCAAGTCAGGAAGGACATTGCATTATATCACATTAGCAGTAAGCAAAATAAATGAACCCTTCTTTATATCACGTGGTATACGGGGACACCCTTGGGCAGAGTGGGTACCCGTTTAGCTCCCCCTCGCAGGGTCACGTGAAGCCATGGGAGCAGGTGGTGGATGAGTGAGGGAGCAGCCGACAGAGTGTTAATGTTTATGGTCTCAAAACTCGCGACGGTAGGCAGAGGATCTCTGTAATAGAGACAATAGTTACGGTCATGGACCAGTATGGTCACTGCCAGGAAGGAAAACAATGACAGACTACCTTCCAAGACAATGCCTAGAAAACCCCAACAATAATATCATACCGGCAAAGAGAAGAAGAGGAAGACCACGGAGAAGATGGATTCAGGATGTAACTGATGGTTTGAACATGACGGCTGCAGAGGCAGAACATCTGGCCTATGAGAGAGAAAATTCCGGAGGACTGTTGGGGTGGCAAAGTTCTGCTCAGGACAACCTATTTGATGATGATGATACCGGGTAATGCGGTGTTACGCCCGTATTTTTAATTGACCATTGGATCACGATGGGTGATGTGGCTATTCCTGGTATCAAATTGAGGCTGGGTCGCCTGAGAGCCTAAAAGTTACGATCGGAAAAAATAACACGCCAACTGTGGAATTGAACTCCGACCACCCACCTAAGACGCGAGTTCACCACCGTAGCTGGTTGGGTTAAAATTGTCTGTTTACACGATCATAAAATATTTTGAGAGACTCGGTCTCTCTCTCTCGCGATCTCGGCCTAGACTGGTGAACCAACTTTTATCATGAATTTTACAGTGATTTTAAGGGACTGTGTTCCTCCGTACAGCTTTCGGAAGCTCTGTGTTTAGGTCATGACTCTTTCCTTATACCTGCTAACGTTGACAGTCTTGCAGAACGTGTTCTGCCGTCATGTCCTACTTGTCATGTTTGACTCGGTCTATTAACCCCGAAGTTTGAGTTCGAATCAACGCTGCGGACAGTTTGGTTGCAAAAGTGTTTCGCGAGGATTTTTACAAAAAGACGATGGTACCACCCGTTCAGAAAGCAATGGCAAGCTACTGAACGTAATAATGCCTAGAAAATCACAAACAGCGTTAAAAGCTGGGGTTGATTCGCAAAGTCCTGTAAAGGATATACACTTAACTTTTAACTGATCGTCTAAGTCACCTACGTAGACATTTTTCACCACTTTAATGACAACATCATCCACCTTACACGAAGAGATCAGAGCACCATCTTTAGACTTCGAACCCAACACAGAACACTTAACAATCACTTGAACAGAATTCAGCCACAACACACTCCAGAGTACCAGCTGTGTGCACATCATCATGAAACCGTTCACCACCACCTTTTCAGGTGTAAAACACTAGATGACATCAGGAAGATCCTCCTTCCTCCAAAACCAAATAAATGGAACACATTATACGGAACAAAAGCGCCCGAGTGGTTACAGGGACCCAAGCCCAAATTTGGGTTGTAAAGAATAGAACCACTGTTACCTGTCATGCATGTCGTAAGGAGGTTTGGCTGAAATCGGATGCAAGTGTCCGCTAGGGAATGCTAATCCGAAACAAATGCTTGCAGAAAACGGATGCACCAGACCGTAAGCCGCATAACATGGTGCAACGATCCCTCACAATGAGGAATGGGATAACGGATTCTACGGTCACAATCTGCCTAGGAGATTTAGCCACGCAGCAAGAATGTCAGACCTACCATCACCAGGGTGGCCAAAACTCACTGCGGAAAGAGCTTGGTACAAACGGGGAAGCAGAAATCATAGGAATTATATCCTACAGAACTGCCCACAGTATGCAGACTTGAGAAGAAAGAGGTGGCCCACTTACACCAGCGTCCAAGACAAACTGTATAGCGTGGCTGATAATCTGAGACAGATGGCTGCCTTTATTAGAGAATCCGAAATCCCAATCTAGTGAGAACGCAGAAGACAAAGAATACGGAACAAAAGAACAACTTACAAACACATGCAGATACCACTAAATAGCATTGGACCGAAGGGCAAGAGCTCAAGTGCTGCTGGATCATTGAAGAAGAAAAAGCTACCGTACAAGATATTGTAGGTCTTCATCACTCCTACGGGTCACATATAACAAAGTTTATGACAGGCTGCACTGTGTCGTGGAGCTCGAGACTAGCTTGAGCCAAAAATTATCGGTGTGTACACAGTACATCGTTAGACTACAGATCTTGATCCTTTATTTGGGGATTTAAAGTACAAGTACATCAAGTCTACGTTTATGACAGTCATTACCAGATTACTGGAAGATCAATTCACAAACATATCACAGATATATCCCGAAGAAAATAGAAACATGTAACAGGAATATCACAAACATATCACAAATATATCACAAACATATCACAAACATATCACAAACATGTAACAGGATTTCACAAAAATATCCCAAGAATATCACAAACATATCACAAATATATCACAAATATATCACAATATATCAAACATACCACAAAAACTCACAAATATCACAGAATATCACAAGAATATCACAAAACTCACAAACATGTCACAAACATATCACAAACATACCTCAAACATACTAAGACATAAACAAACATATCACAACAAATCACAAACCCTATCACAAACATATCACAAACATATTACAAACATATCACAAACATATCACAAACAAATCATAAAACATATCACAAACATATCACAAACATATCACAAACATATCACAAACATATCACAAACATATCACAAACATATCACAAACATATCACAAACAAATAATAAAACACTCACTAACATATCACAAGAATATGACAAACATATGACAAACATACTAACAAAAACTCACAAGCATACCTCAAGAATATCACAAAAATACCACAAACATACCACAAGAATATCACAAAATGACACAAACATACCACAAGAATATCACAAAATGACCACAAACATACCACAAGAATATCACAAAACCTCACAAACATACCACAAGAATATCACAAAAATCCACAAAAACATACCACAAGAATATCACAAAAATATCACAAAAACTGATTCGAAGTGATCATTCTGGAACAAAACTCATGTGGCACATCTCCCAGATTGAGAACCCTTGAACTAACTAGATCGAATTGTCTCTAAATAGAACAAATTCTCTCATGTTATTCCTATTTTAAAAATCGTTGTTGAGATTTAACTTAAAAAAAACACACAAAACAATCAGCATTTTGTAATCTGCACTGACGTGTCTTCGTGACCTGACAGTTTGTGTACTTGATTGTTTTAATTTATACTTTTATTATCGTCTGTAATCAATGTTATAATTTATATTTAGTAGTGTTGATTCCATGTTGCTATGCAACAGATTGTTATAGGAAAAAGTAGGTGAAACGTGTAATCTATAGCAAAACAAACGTTAGTGCGTGACCTACCCAGCAACATGGATGAGATTTGCGTTTAGGCAAATGAGTCAGTGATGCTGATCGGAAACTAGTATAGTTTGCTTGATTGATTGATAATACTATCATCATTTCACTTTGGTGAGTAACCATGTGTGCTCTGATTTGCGTTTAGGAAATGAGTACAGTGATGCTGATCGGAAACTAGTATAGTTTGCTTGATTGATTGATAATACTATCATCATTTCACTTTGGTGAGTAACCATGTGTGCTCTGATTTGCGTTTAGGAAATGAGTACAGTGATGCTGATCGCAGGGCATGAATTCATACACCGGGACCTGATGTATTTAGAAATGAAATATGCTGTGGAATCTTTTCTTTCGATTGATTGATTGATAATACTATCATCATTTCACTTTGGTGAGTAACTATGTGTGCTCTGATCTCTTTCTTATACAGGAAGATCTCAACGGCAGGGCACGAATTCCATAGCACCGGCGAAGATCCCCGATGTAATTTAGAAGATAATGAAAATATTTCGTTAGGAATCTTTTCTTTCAATCTTTCTAATCAATTTTGCTAGGGCTGCAGCTTTCCAGCCTGCTCTTTTCGATTTAGAACTGACAAGGGTTCTTTTACGTGCTCAACTTGAACAGCCTGCGGTGTATGGTGTGTCTCTTTTCGGACTAGGAACTCGATCTCACCTACACTGAGATCAGAAATCCCTGGAAAAATATCCCGTGGCTCAACGAGGGAGCGAACCGAGTAAATTTTGAACAGAAGACGAGTACCTAACCTCTGAAATGAAAATCGTGGCATATCCTAAAGGACGTAGCCATCAATCACAGCAAGCGAATCGTTGATTTTCTAGGCACCACTTATACGTTCAGTAGTTTGTCATTGCTTTCTTAACGGGTGGCGCCATCGTCCTTTTTACCTAACCTCTAAGCCACAGATATCCCCGAATCTAGTATAAATACAACTAAGTTGTGACAATGAAAACAAAGATCAGACAACTAAATCTAGTATGTTTTTTTTTTCTCGATTCCAGAAGTACTTGAGATATTCAGCTCTTCAGTTCGGTACCATGGACATCGTAAACCTTCGGTTTGGTGTCACGAACACCGTAAATCTGGAGGACATGTGGCTTTTAGGTCAGCCCACGGAATTGAACCGCACTCACAGGAGACTTGTCACCGTCGCCCAGCACCTACGAACACGCTGGGCAGGCGGAAACAATAGTGTGTATGACATGTGATGAAAAACGGAGGTTTAGAACACATTGTAATAACTAGTAAAATCGAGGAGAGATGAGACAGAGGAAGACAGAGAGAGAACATGTTAGATAGCCTGACGTCATGGCACGGAAGACAATCAACATCTGAGATGATAGCAAACACCAGAGACAGAGATTTGGGAGATCCTGATCGTCTTAACCAGTCGGCACGGCACCTACTAATGATGAAGTGTTTATTTCTGTATCTCTCTTTAATTTTTCAACCCATCTTTTATTTCATTGTGCTTGTATTCTAACTCTTCTGTATATTCAAATCAGAATCCTAGTTCAAAACAGCTGGAAAATAAAACACCACGCATTTTACAAAAGCCTCAAAAATTGAATGGGGAAATTGCGTTGGTCAATATGTATGCCCCAGGATATTAGCATTACGTGCCAATCTGCGCCGAAAATCTTGTGAGCTGCTTCTTTTTTAGGGACCGGCTGCACGTGACTTGGACAAGTGTCTCAATTACAGAACAGGTCTTAAGAAGAGAGAGACAGAAAGAGAGAGAAAGAGAGAGAAAGAGAGAGAGAGAGAGAGGATGTTTCTGGTATAGAATGTTCCCCTTCTCCCGAGGCGAGGAAATGACCTATAACGTCTCCAAGGATCCTGGTAACAAATAAATGAATAACCATGCAAGAACCGAAATTTTTCTTATACAATTAAGATATCAGTTGTGTTCATTTAGTGTGGTCTTAATATTGTCTATCCATCTTTTTCTTGGTCTTCCAGCTTTGTGTATTCGTATCAAACGAATTGAAGTTGTGCTTGTATACGTTTTTGCTTTGCAAGCTTGGTGGTCTGTGTTCAGCTCCCGCAATGCGCGTGGAATTTTTCCGACCACGACGGCTCTCAGGTCGACCCTGCCTCAACTGGGTACCAGACATGCTCTGGGAAAGTAAAGGCGGCCGGCGTGATACTGACGACATCACACATCGTGTGCCGAAGATCAATGAAAATACAGTCCTAACACTGTATTGACCTATATACCACGAGGTATGAAAGGTTCCTTTACTTTACTTACTTGTATGGACTTTACTTACTTGTATACTATTTGCATCAACGAAAAGATTACCTTGGATTATCACGGAAGCAATAAAAGCGGTCCGAGATTGAGAAAAGTGAAACTGTTGAGGCCCTATGACGACCGTGTGTTGTCGAGTCTCGCAAGGAGGGCAAAGAATAGTAGCACTGCGACCTACAAAGCATGTCGTAAGATGAGACTGAGGTAAGGCCTAGGAAGCTACCTAGTAAATAAAAAGCATCGGATGTCCCTACATGTAGTCGCATAACTTGAACAACTTACAATCGCTCTTAGGCACAGATCACATACAAGTCACAACGAGTGGTTTAACAAGGGGTCGATATGGAGTGTTTGAAGAAGAAGAAAAAGAGGACCTATTGCTCAACTTGAAGCTGAGAAAAATAAGCAAGCAGGCATGCTGAAAATCCGATGAGCAAGCAAAATTCATTAATAAAACTAAAAATACCTACAAATGTTATTCTTAAACGTACATAACTGCTCCCTCAGGTGCTACAGAGCTTGTTCTCTAATGGGAAGTTTTTCTGTACAAGAAAGAGATGAAACATGCAAGGTTACTATGGTTACTCACTGAAGTCAAAGAATGATGTTCCTATCAATCCTACAAATCAATAATTCATGTTTAGTATGATGTATTGGCTCAGTAATCTCCCATAACCATATAACAATGACCAGGAATCTACACTGGATCATTGAGCGTATATAAATAATTAAAATAATAATTCCTCTCATACCATTATACATTACATAGGGCTTGCAAGCAATTTCTCCATACCGCTCTATCCTGGACAACTCGCTCAATCTCTTTCATCGCGCTGAGACCAATATTTCTTGCCTCTCGCATCAGAGTTCGTTTCAGGGTCTCCATCGGTCGTCCTCTCTTTCTTGAACCCTTTGAATCTCACTTCAATGCCTGCTTTGATAGTCTTTGAACATTTCTTCTCAAAATATCTCTATCTTCTCCTTCTTATAACAGTTGTTGCTAGTGGTTGACCAGACATTTCTCTGATTTAATCACTTCTCCTGAATTAAAAAAATGAGCCATTAACTTAAACAAAATATGAATAAAACAATGATATACAATATTGTTTAAAGAAATAAAGAATAAAATGCTACATGCTAAAAAAGAACTAACTGTACGCATACAAAAGATACATCAGAATTTAGATGATTACATAGAAAATAAGCACAGACCAAAAGTCCTTCTCCGGGACTGCACATAAGAAAAACACATTATTAAGCACAGAGTCCACACCAGAACGAGTCCCAGGCGACATGGCCACACCAAGTAAAATGGCCATTACGCAATGATATAACCAAAAAAAGACTCATGACTTAGGTTAAAAGCGGCGTGCCTCGACAATTTAGAGGCTTAATCCCTACTTAACAAACAAACAAACAACAGAAATCATTTACAAGAGTTGTGAAATATAGAATGGTGTATAAATAGCTATCGTAAGAATTCATCAAGTTTCTAGTGAATCAATAAACTGTAGCAATGTGTATGAAGTGGTATCGGAAAATGTATATAACATAATTTTGTCTTTCTCTCTCTTCTCTCTCCTACAGCCTGCGGACAAAAAACATGCATGACATTCTTCTCTATTCTTTACCGTCCACTGTATTTTATTCCAGCTGTAATTTCTTTCAGTTTCTGTTATACAGTTTCCGTCTAGGTCGTTTTGGGTCTTCTGCGTTATCGTTTACCCTCTGGTATCCATCTCAGTGCAGTTTTAGTTGTAAATTTAGTCGTATATTCGACCTATCTCTCGCATAATCAGGCGCTCTAAGACCTCCATCTAATCAACATTAAGTTACCAATTAGTCTCTCAGTATATTACCAACATTAGATATTAGAGATATCACACGACTTTCTAAAATCTCTAATGAACATGATGTCAACTATTCACCTCTTGTTTTTCACTCTTCGACTCTAGGGAAGCATAGGTCCTCAACCAAGCCCACCTATCCAAGTCCATCCTTTTCAGATCTCTCCACTATCTCCCCATATGGTCAGCATCACGCCGGCCACCTTTGCTTTCCCAGAGCATGTCTGGTACCCAACTGAGAGCCGTCGTGGTCGGGAAAAATACCACGCCCACTGAGAGAGTTGAACCCGGACCACCAGCCTTGAGATGCGAGTACACTAACAACTAATTGAACACGGGACCTACGTTTTATCGTCTCTCTCCGATAGGACTAGGAACTCGATCTCCCTACACTGAGATCAGGAATCTCTGGAAAAATATCCAGATGGCTCCACGAGGAGCGAACCTGGTACCTTTGCCACGAAAGACGGCACCTAGCCTCTACGCCACAAAGACCCTTGTTCCGAAACAACTATAACAACACAAGTTAGCAACAGAACTGACTACAACAACATTTAGCGTATTAATTAATCACAACATTCATTTTGTTGCAAAATAATACATCAACAACTCATTTAAAAAACACAATCTATTTTTAGATCATTTCCAAGACATAAATTAGCCAAAGATATTTGCAAAACATTTTGTTACAATATTATTTAGTTATACAAACAACTACGAAATCATTTAGACGAATAGTTCATTACTAAATCGTTAAGCAAGACATTTAGTAATAGTAATAATAATTTCTCTCGTACCGTTATATGTTACATAGGGCCTGCAAGCAAATTCTCCAAACCGCTCTATCCTGGGCAACTCACTCAATCTCCTCCATGAAACTGAGACTGATGTTTCTTGCCTCTCTCAGTAAAGTTCGTTTCAGTGTCTCCTTAGGTCTTCCGCTCTTTCTTGAGCCCTTTGCATCCAACTTCAATGCCTGCATTGACATTCGTTGATCATTTATTCTCAAGGTGTGCCCAACATATCTCCATCTTATCTTTCTTATAACAGTTGTCACTAGTGGTTGACCAGACATGTCTCTGATTTCATCATTTCTCCTGAATTCGTTCCATTTTATGTTCATTATTTTTCGTAAACATCAGGCATTTTCGAATGCATCCAACTTGCTTCCCATTCACTTACAACTCTCGCTAACATATGTTAGGATTAATACAATATTTGAATTGATAATTCGTAATTTAGTTTTAATACTATATAACTTGCAGTTAAATAAAGCAGGCAAGACAGTTACTTAACAAATAATTTCACAAAACAGAAAATTATCAAATAATTTATATATACAGTTTTTTTCCACATCATTTAGAAAGTTCAGTATTAAATTATTACCAAAGACGTTAATTACCAAATCATTTAGCTAAACAGAACTTTACAGAAGAATGCTGGAAATCCATGGACAGGGAAGAAAGCAAACGATGACGTCTTAAATCACGCCTAACCTGCCGCCTTGCAGGTTGGCTGGGGACAGCCAAAGACTGACGGAGAGCGAACCCAGTAAACGATGGTTGAAACCGGACACGTCGCTGAAGGATAAGCACCAGAGCTCCAAATGGCGCTGAATGATGTGAAGTAAAAAAACGATCTTGACAAAGGCTGTTTATATATCACAATAAGAATGATCAAAATGGCCAAAAAGAACGATCGCGAGAGAGAGAGAGAGGGAAATCAGGCATGTACACAAAGAAATCTTATCAATAGAATGAGATTCAGACATTCAATGTTTTTCGGGCTTATAATGCAAACGGAGGCTTAGAACATTTGGTGACAACAGGTAAAATTCAGTGAAGTGGAGAACGTGGAAGACAGAGGGAGAAGATGTTGGATGATCTGACATTGTGGCTCTTCTAAAGATCGACGACCTAATTTATTAACTGCACCAAGGAGAGAAAGAGAGAATTGTGAGGTGACATGATCTCCTATATTGATAGGCATGGCCCTTGATTGATTGAAACAGAACATTATCAAATCTTTTAGCGAAAAGAGTTTCTTCCGAAATGATTTCTTCTTTTTCTTTTGTCGTCACACTGCTACCGAGTTGTTGCCAAGTGTCGTCACACTGCTACCGGGTTGTTGCCAGTGTCGTCACACTGCTACCGAGTTGTTGCCAAGTGTCGTCACACTGCTACCGAGTTGTTGCCAAGTGTCGTCACACTGCTACCGAGTTGTTGCCAAGTGTCGTCACACTGCTACCGAGTTGTTGCCAAGTGTCGTCACACTGCTACCGGGTTGTTGCCAAGTGTCGTCACACTGCTACCGAGTTGTTGCCAAGTGTCGTCACACTGCTACCGGGTTGTTGCCCAGTGTCGTGGTTTTCTGTTTTTGTCTTGCCCTGTTCTGGTGGCTTGTATGATTGTTATCTTTGCTCTTTCACAGGATTCTGCTACGCCATCTAACCATCTTGTCCGTGGTCTTCCTCTTGCCTTCTTTCCCGATGTTCTGTTGTAGAAGACTCTGTATACTGTGGAGTTTGGATGCATTCTTATTAAGTGGCCAAACCACTTCATTCTTTGTTTCTCTATGTAATTCAAGCACAGTTTTGTGCCAACTTTCTTTCTTATGCTGATGTTTGTGATTCTGTCTTTTCTAGTGTTGTTGGTAACTTTTCGCAGGCAACGCATTTCACATGTAGTTATTTTTGTGACTGCGCTTTGCTCAATGTCCATGCTTGGCTCTGGTAACACAAAGTAGGTATAAAATGTAATGACTCAATGATTTAATAACTCAAATTATTACGAAAATGTCAATTAGCAAAACAGTTTAAAATTTAACTACACAGTTCATGAGAAAATTAGTTAGTAAAATGGTTTCTTACCAACTCATTTAGTAAAACAATTAATTATTAAATTATTTAGCAAAACAGTTCATTGCCACATCATTTTGAACAAGTAGTAAAATGTCTTATGCGACACGTCGTTTTCATCACAGCACTCTTGAAAAACTCTGTTTCTAGCAAGTTATCGCCCCTCTTCCAGTATCATGTTCCATGTTTCTTTGATGTCCTGCTGTCACCTTCATCTTGATCCTCCCCTGCTTTGTACCCCAGGAACCATGTCTTCCATTACTGTTCTCTCTAAAGCACTGTGACGTTTAACGTGGTCAAAATATTTCATCTTCCGGAACATGATGTTATTTATGAGCCATTGCTCTTTGATATGCAGGTCTTGTAGGATATGCTCGTTTTTCCTGTTGTATGTTCAGGATGTTCTAAGAATGTTTTGGTAACACCTTGTTTCAAAAGCTTACATTTCGTTGTTTAATTGTGTTACGGGCCACGATTCGCATCTATATGTTGCCACAGGGAATATACATGTTCTCAGCGAGTTTGACTGCATGACTGCAAAATTTCGCTTTTGGGGAACCTAACAGACCTGAAGCTGATTTTCCAGTTTTTGGTCCGCAGTAATCTAAGCGCAAGACCAGAGGTAGCTGAAGAAAAAGAAGACTGCATGTGAGATACTAAAAAAGAAATTATGCAGGAAGCTTGTCACCTGTTGTCCAACTCGATACAAACACGCTGGGCTCCACAAATGTCTCTCGTTGGTGTTTGCAATCAACTCAGATGTTGACGCTCTACCGTGCCATGAAGTCAGACTATCCAAAATTTTCTCTCTCTGTCTCGTCTACCCTCGATTTTACAGGTTGTCACAATGTTTTCTAAACCTCCCCTCCTCATCACATGACCGAAAAATGATGACTGCATCTTTCTTATATTGATGATAAGCCTTCTCTGTGTCTTGATATCATTCAATACCTCAACATTAGTCATTTTAGCAGTCCATGAGATTCTCATCATTCTTCCTATGGACTGCTAAAATGACTAATTCAATATACGCGGTCTATATGTAGACATACAATAACTGCATTGCTACATATATGTAAATATGTCATAAATAAATAATGCTGTTTTCTTGCATAATAAACATCTTGTATGGGGTTGTTGGTCTCTGTGGCGTAGAGATCAGGTGCTCGCCTTACATGCCAAGGGTAACCGGTTCGCTCCCTCGTGGAACCATCGGGATATTATCCCGCAGATATCTGATCTCATTGTAAGTAAGATCGAATTCCTAGTCCTGAACGTGTTTCAGAATTGATGGCTAATATATGCGTCAACGGCCACAAAATAAAAAATGTCTACAAGTTTGAATACCTTGGGCCGGCATTGCTGACAAATGACAGGAATGCTATAAAAGAAATTAAAAGAAGGTTAAGAAATGATTTGCAAAAACTAAAAGAACCGAACCTAAAGACAGGAACTGACATAAGAACACAAATTAAGTGTTTAAAGAGCCTGCTTTTTTCCCCCTTGGCTACATATGGTTGTGAGACATGGAACATTGACAAAGCGGTAGAGACGATCATTAATGCCTTTGATTGCAAATGCTACAGAAGAGTACTTAGAATATCATGGACAAGAACAGATTCTGTTCTGCAACAGCTTGATAGTAAAAAGAGGTTGGCTATTAAAGAGCATAACATCAAGGAAAATTAAATATTTCAGACACATCAAACGACACGAGAAGATAATTTTGGAGGGAATGGTGCCGACTGGAAGAAGAATGAGATGAAGACATAGAAGACGATGGGTGCAAGGTGTCATTGACGATCTGAGAATGCTGCTGACGCCGGGCGGGTAACTTGCACAGCACAGATAATTTTTCAGGACTGCTGTCATGGGAGCCAAGTTCCGGAAGGGACAAACTACTTGTGATGTTGATGATGTACATGTGAACAGACACCCCAGACTGCAGAGCACATACTTCAAGTCTGCTCGAAAATAGTATACAGAGGCAAACTCACTGGCATAGTGAAACAACACTGGACAGAATATTACTCAGACCCCTGTGGAACTACACAAGATAGTGAAGTTTACACACGAGACAACATTGAAAACATCCGACAATATTTCAAGCGAACGAAAGCAGGAAAGAGATTTACCCATTGGTAGTGTGTTACTCTGTTCAGAGAAATTCTAAGCAGAAACCAGTGAAGAAAGAGCCAAGGAAGAGAAGCTGGCGATGGATAGGGCCCACATTATAGAAGACCGATCGAAAGCATTGCAAGACATGCTCCGTTTTGGGACCCTCAGGGAAAGAGAAGTAGTGGAAGGCTTAGACATATCTGGAGAAGAGATCTGGAGGCTGATATTAAAAGGATCGGTAAAATATGGAAAGAATTGGAAGGGTTGACAGGAGAAAGGAAGAGCTGGAAGAAGTTTGTTGAAGACCTGTGCTCCGTTGGGAGTTGAAAGGTGAAGAAGACTTTGTTTCCAAATCGTGTTGTCAGTCACATGTCTAAAATGTACATATATGTGTAAATATCACGTGATATCACCAATTGTTGTTTTGGAATGTGACGCAGCTGGAATTTCACTTCCTCTGTATTATTTCATTATTGCTTGCGCACATTCTATTCCAACTTAATTAACAAAACACAAATAGTCTTCATTGATATCATTACACCAATGTTTGAAAGTAAACACATATCATGTGACATCATATCAGTTGAAATAAAACAGACTCGCAGCTAATATCGTAAAAAGAATTGACATAAATAATGAAATAATGATATAATTTTTGGTTATTGACATATCTTGTTTCGTGTTCTTATTTCTCTACATTGCTTTCTCCGTAGCTCCAGTATTTTGTTCATGTTCTTATTTCTCTACATTTCGTTCTCCGTATCTTGTACTCGAATATTTTGCTCAGTGGTTCCCGCCAAACTCTGAAAATCTCATCTCACTGTTTTTAGCGGCCATTTTGTATTGTTTCCATGGCAACGCGTTTACATATTTTTTAAATAAACTTTTTCTACTCTTTTAAGTCATAATCTCTCAAAATTGTAATACAAATTCTACATTATTATGAAAGCAACGAAACAAAATTTCCCGACTTTCCCGAAGAGTCCCCACTTAAATTTGCAACATTAAAAAAACCAAAATCTGTACTTTCTGATCAAAAGTCCTTTATCAAGCTATATGTTCTTTACCGTGTAAGAAGTGAATTCTTCACTTCTGTTGCGTCCTCTATTTGATAACGGCTTTTTGGTCGAAACGTTGTTGTGCATCGTTATTATTTTTGTATTTTGTAAAACTACAGTACTTTGTTTTAACGTGTTTCGCCATTGCTACATAGTTTTACTGCAGTCTTCCTTGTGTCGCCATTGCTACATAGTTTTACTGCAGTCTTCCCTTATGTCGCCATTGTTACATAGTTTTACTACAGTCTTCCCTTGTGTCGCCATTGTTACATAGTTTTACTACAGTCTTCCCTTGTGTCGCCATTGTTACATAGTTTTACTACAGTCTTCCCTTGTGTCGCCATTGCTACATAGTTTTACTACAGTCTTCCCTTGTGTCGCCATTGTTACATAGTTTTACTACAGTCTTCCCTTATATCAATGCCATTGCTACATAGTTTTACTGCAGTCTTCCCTTATATCAAAGCCATTGCTACATAGTTTTACTACAGTCTTCCTTATATCGATGTCAGTTTCTACATACTTTTACTGCAGTCTTCCTTATATCGATGTCATTGCTACATAGTTTTACCGCAGTCTTCCCTTATATCGATGCCATTGCTACATAGTTTTACTACAGTCTTCCCTTATATCGATGCCATTGCTACACAGTTTTACTGCAGTCTTCCTTTATATCGATGTCATTGCTACATAGTTTTACTGCAGTCTTCCTTTATATCGATGTCATTGCTACATAGTTTTACTGCAGTCTTCCCTTATATCGATGCCATTGCTACATAGTTTACTACAGTCTTCCTTTGTCGCCATTGTTACATAGTTTTACTACAGTCTTCCTTATGTGCCATTGCTACAAGTTTTACTGCAGTCTTCCCTTATATCGATGCCATTGCTACATAGTTTTACTACAGTCTTCCCTTATATCGATGCCATTGCTACATAGTTTTACTACAGTCTTCCCTTATATCGATGCCATTGCTACATAGTTTTACTGCAGTCTTCCTTATATGATGCATTGCTACATAGTTTTACTGCAGTCTTCCTTATATCGATGCCATTGCTACATAGTTTTACTGCAGTCTTTCTTATATCGATGCCATTGCTACACAGTTTTACTGCAGTCTTCCCTTATATCGATGCCATTGCTACATAGTTTTACTGCAGTCTTCCTTTATATCGATGCCATTGCTACATAGTTTTACTGCAGTCTTCCTTTATATCGATGCCATTGCTACACAGTTTTACTGCAGTCTTCCTTTATATCGATGCCATTGCTACACAGTTTTACTGCAGTCTTCCTTTATATCGATGCCATTGCTACATAGTTTTACTGCAGTCTTCCTTTATATCGATGCCATTGCTACACAGTTTTACTGCAGTCTTCCCTTATATCGATGACATTGCTACACAGTTTTACTACAGTCTTCCTTATATGATGTCATTGCTACATAGTTTTACTGCAGTCTTCCTTTATATCGATGCCATTGCTACATAGTTTTTCAGCTCTTCTTATATCGATGTCATTGCTACATAGTTTACTGCAGTCTTCCTTATATCGATGCCATTGCACTGAGTTTTACTCAGTCTTCCCTGTGTCGCCATATTTACATAGTTTTACTACAGTCTTCCTTATGTCGCATTGCTACACAGTTTACGCAGTCTTCCCTATATCGATGCCATTGCTACATGTTTTACTAATCTTCCTATATCATCCATTACTCTATGTTTTACTACAGTCTTCCTTATATCGATGCTATTGCTACATAGTTTTATGCAGTCTTCCTTATATCGATGCCATTGCTACATAGTTTTACTGCAGTCTTACCTTATATCGATGCCATTGCAACTATATTTACTGCAGTCTTTCTTATATCGATGCCATTGCTACACAGTTTTACTGCAGTCTTCCCTTATATCGATGCCATTGCTACATGAGTTTCTGCAGTCTTCCTTATATCGATCCATTCTACACAGTTTTACTGCAGTCTTCCCTTATATCGATGCCATTGCTACACAGTTTTACTGCAGTCTTCCCTTATATCGATGCCATTGCTACACGGTTTTACTGCAGTCTTCCCTTATATCGATGCCATTGCTACATAGTTTTACTACAGTCTTCCCTTATATCGATGCCATTGCTACATAGTTTTACTGCAGTCTTCCTTTATATCGATGACATTGCTACACAGTTTTACTACAGTCTTCCCTTATATTGATGTCATTGCTACATAGTTTTACTGCAGTCTTCCCTTATATCGATGCCATTGCTACATAGTTTTACTGCAGTCTTCCTTTATATCGATGTCATTGCTACATAGTTTTACTGCAGTCTTCCCTTATATCGATGCCATTGCTACATAGTTTTACTACAGTCTTCCCTTATATCGATGTCATTGCTACATAGTTTTACTGCAGTCTTCCTTTATATCGATGCCATTGCTACATAGTTTTACTGCAGTCTTCCTTTATATCGATGTCATTGCTACATAGTTTTACTGCAGTCTTCCTTTATATCGATGCCATTGCTATAAGTTTACTGCAGTCTTCCTTATATCGATGCCATTGCTACATAGTTTTACTACAGTCTTCCCTTATATCGATGCCATTGCTACACAGTTTTACTGCAGTCTTCCTTTATATCGATGCCATTGCTATACAGTTTTACTGCAGTCTTCCCTTATATCGATGCCATTGCTACATAGTTTTACTGCTGTCTTCCTTTATATCGATGCCATTGCTACACAGTTTTACTGCAGTCTTCCTTTATATCGATGCCATTGCTACATAGTTTTACTATAGTCTTAACCTTATATCGATGTCATTGCTACATAGTTTTACTACAGTCTTTTACCTGTATTATATCCATAATACTTTCTGATCCACATTCACAATTTTTCATTGCTCTATTGAGGTATTATCAGATGAGGTTTTATAAAATGATGTGAGATCATTACACAATTGGATACTGACACTTATATATCACCGATACATTTTGTTCCTTGAGATAACGGTTCAGTGGCGGCTCGTCATTAAGGGCCAGTGGGGCCGGCCCCACAAAAATAACGCATAACGTGCATTTATTATTTTATAAATTAAAATATAGCAACCAAAAACCATGATTTATCCGGGAAATAATGTCTGACCCACCAACAAATATGATCAAGAGCCGCCACTGTAATGGTTATACTTATAAACTGGTATTTATTTACTTCCCTATGTTTCCTTCCCACGTAGCACAAACAAAGGTCAAATCACTTCAAATGCTGGATCTTGATGGAAGAACTACTATTGAAAATCTCAATGAAAGTCTGTCTCTTGTATTGATGGTACATTTAGACAGACATTTCTCTGCAAATATCATGTTTCCTTCTGACATAGCGTTAACAGGTAGGTCAGAGATAAGACCAAATCAAACTATACATCTTAATGGAACGACTCTCTCTAACTCTCTTTGCCTTTTTACCCCAAATTTCGGCATAGGCGCTTAACCAACTCATGCCTAGTCTTCCTATCTCTAGCTATCTCCTGCAGCTCCCTCCAGCTCTTCTTTATATTGTTGATCTCCGCCTCCAAATCTCGTCTCCATGTATTTCTCGGCCTCCTTCTTTCGAAATGGAACAACTACTATAGAAATATATCCATGAAAGTCTGTCTCTTGTATTGATGGTATATTTAGACAGACATTTCTCTGCAAATCTCACGTTTCTTTCTCACATAGCGATAACAGTGAGGTCAGAGGTCAGAGCAACTCAAACGGTGTAACCTGATAGAAGGACTACTATAAAAAATATCCAAGAAAGACTGCCTCTTTCATTGATGGGTAAACTTAGATAGACAATATTCTCTGTTATACTCAAATTTCATTGTTACATAACGATAACATTGAAGTTTGAGATCTGAACAAATCAAGCTGTGTATAATGGTAGAAGAACTACTGTAACAAGCCTACATTAAAGTCTGTCTCTTGCATTGATGCTACACTTAGACAGACAATTCTCTGCAAATCTCATGTTTTCGTCTCCCATAGCGTTAAGAGGGAGGTCAGAGGTCAGATCAAATCAAACGGTGTATCTTAATAGAATGACTCGTCGGAGTGGTTACCGGGGCCCAAATCTGGGGTGTAAAGAATAGAACCATTATTACCTGCCACGCATGTCGTAAGAGGCGACCAAGGAGGTTTGGCTGAAATCGGATGAACTTGTCCTAAACGTGTACAAGTCTTATACATTTAGGAGCCTACCAAACCAATGTGCAACGTATACACGTTCTTGGCAAAGATCAAACATATCACAAAGAGTGATTAAAATTGGTTGTAAAGAACGAACGCAAAGAAGATGAATAGAATGACTACTATAGAAAAATATCCATGAAAGTCTGCGTCTTGCATTAGTGGTACACTAAGGCAGACAATTCTCTGGCAACCACATGTTTCCTTGTCATATAGCTCTAACAGTGAGGTCAGAGGTTAGAACAACTCAAATAGTGTAACTTAATGGAAGGACTCCTACAAAAATATCTCCATGAAAGTCTGTCTCTTGCATTGATGACACTTAGACAGACATCTCTCTGCAGATATCATCTTTTCGTTTCACATAGTGCTAACAGTGAGGTCAGAGGTCAGATTAAATCAAACGGTGTAACCTGGTAGAATTATGTTGCATTGATGATACACGTCGCATATTCTCTGTCGATCTAGTGCTATTTTCTTACAAATAAAACTAACATTGATGTGGTATTAGATCATATAAAATACTATATCTTGATGGAAGATCTTCTTCGAAACCCCAGGAATTACGAATTTTCACTCTTTTTTACTATAGTGCAATTGCGAGGAGTACCCAGCTTTCTTAAACCCGTTAGCTGCTAAAGACGTATATATACGTTTTTCCCATTCACTTCTAAAGACGCATTAACACGTCTGTTATTATCTCTCCTCTGTGGGCTAAGACGTGTTAACACGTTATACATTGCTACTGTCACTGCTATAGGCGTACATTCACGTTTGTGACCTAGAAAAAGAGTAGCTATTTTTAGCGCAGCCTTCAGAAAGTATGTAGCAGCGAAAGGGTTAAAACCCAGAAACCTCCAACAGCTCCAGGTGTGTAGTCATATGCTTAGTACTGCGGAGTCTCCTACTCAGGTAGGGTACCGGATATATCTTGATGGAAGCTTATCCCTAGGGAAATCTGTTTAATTGATGATACATGTCGCCTATTCTCTATCGATATCATATTTTCTCACAAATAGAGCTAACATTGATGTGGTATCTGATCAGATCCAATATTGTATCTTGATGGAAAGTTATCCCCAGCGAAATCTATTTCATATAATGATGTACTTAGTCTATTCTCTGTCGATTTCATGATGTTCCTTTCAACAAACCTCTAATATTAATGGCCAATTAGATAACACACGTTTTCTAATGGAAAATATGCTAATGATGAATCTCAGTGGCGGATGGTGATCATTTTTGTTGGTGGGGACAGACACAAATTTTCGGAAAAATCATGGTTTTGGGTTAGGTTTTATTTTAATTAAAAAAACAATAAATACACGTTACACATTATTTTTGTGGGGCCCGGCTCCGCTAGTCCTTAATGACGAGCCGCCCCTGATGAATCTCCATGGAAGCATGTTTATTATAAGGATGGTACACACAAAGATCCAAATGGTTACCTCTTGATGCCTTCATTCAACTTACAGCCTGCATTAGGATGATATTAATTAACCGTTCAGATGATGACTCAATCACTCATCAATAACTTCACACAGGTGTTGTGCGGCGAACTATATCAATAGATGATAGAACAACAGGGGGTGATCCAGACCTGGAGATGTATGACGCTGTTTGTGCTGGTGTGGAATTTTCTTTCGGAGCGTGCAACTCGGCTGTTGTTGATATAGTGTTGTTTGTGTTCTCTCTCGTGAATGTGTAGTTCGAAAGTTCATGAGACGTGTCAGATATTGGTGTGTAAGTAAAGTAACTCTCTGAACGACTCGCTGAAGGATCTCTCGAATGAGATCGATCTTGAGAATTCTCTCGAGGTATTCTTCTAATGTGTCGAGTTGATTGATGATTTCGGTCGTTGTGATCTGACTTAAGCGCAAGTCGCTTAACCCGCTGCGACAGTTTATGCTTGGAAATATACAAGTATACAGAGAACACTCCAGAGAGCTCTGTCAGAACGAATGAACCGACAGCCATGAAGAACGAAGATCCGTAGTCGTAAAGGAATCGTGGTTCTTCTATGGAAGCTCTTGGCTTGTTTCCTACCTCTCCTGTGATGCTGCCGATATAGAGAATAATTCCAACCAGCGTACAAAGACCTGTGAAAGATAACAATCCGTTATAACAACTGATAAAGATAACAAATGATTATTTATTTATATAATATTTAGCAAATCAAACATACAAATAGACAACACCAGAGTAAAGCAAGTTTCTGAATTCAAATATTTAAGCAGCATTTTTACACAGGACGGAAAACTAAATAGACAAACAGAGACACGATGCCAACAAATAAATGCAGTGACCTACCAGCTAGCACCACTACTACAAAACGCAAAGTTCAAGATGGAAGTGAAAAGATATATCATAAGAAGTATTTTCTATCAACACTTTGTTACCAGTGCCAAACTTATAACATACCATATAAAGCTTACCACGTGTGAAATGAAATTCTTGAGGAAGGCGGTGGGAGTCACCAGGAAATATAGACTGCGAAACGAAGACATCAGAAGCAGAGTACAACTTCATGCAACGAATACATTGAAAGACAACACATGCAGTAGTTCGGAAATTTAGTGAGAATGAAATACAATCAACCACCATAAACAGCATACAATAAAAAAAAAGAGATCAAATACTAGAGCCAAGAAAGACCAAGGAAAAAATGAATAGACAACATCAAGACCACACTAAATAAACACGGATATAACACAACTTTGAGAATCAACCCCAGCTTTTAAACGATATTTATGATTTTTCTAAGCATTATTACGTTCGGTAGTTTGCCATTGCTCTCTGAACGGGTGGTAGCATCGTCCTTTTGTAAAAATCCACGCGAAACAATTTGCAAACAAACTGTCCATAGCGTGATTCGAACTCAAAACGTCGGGGTTAATAAACCTAGTCGCTATCCCCTAAGCCACAGACGCCACCAATCTGTCAATCTATCTATCTAAATCAGCAATATCTGCCTGTATTTCTTCATCAACAGACTACTGACACGACATTCTGCTTATCGATTTATTCCTCTTTAAGCGCTCAAAATCTTGTAGTACAGTTTCACTGACTTCTCGCATCTTATACCACCAAATTGATCGTGAGCCAACCTTCATCCCGTAATCCTGGCAACCCTATGTACAATTACATCCCATCAACAGTGACGGGTACGCAAAGTGTAGTGTTTTAGAGAACAATTAATGTACTAGATGAACTTTGAGTTCATAACAAGTAATGTCGGGTTTTTTTTTTCACAGAGAGAAGTAACAGACATTAGATGTGAGTGTGTACAAGTCTAAGATGCTTTCTGCCGGTACAGCCTGTCAAAGTTACAAGATGGTTGAAATCTTTTAGGGAGATGTACGGGTCGTTATTGCTGTACTTTATTCCTTTTGTTAGAATCTATGTGGCTTAGAGGTTAGGTGCTCGTCTCTCGTGTCAGAGGTAACCGGTTCGCACCCTCGTGCAACCATAGAGGTTAATTTTTCCAAAGATCCCTGATTTCAGTGTAGGTGAGATCAAGTTCCTAGTCTTATAGGAGACGGACGATAAAACGTAGGTCCCGTGCTCAATTTTAAACACGTAAAAACAAAGTACTATAGATTTACAAAATACAATAACAACACACAGCAACGTTTCGACCAAAAAGTCTTTATCAAGCAAAGGATATCACATGAGTGACGAATTTCACTTCTTTCCCAGCACACTACATATAGACTACAACAATAACAGCCTAACGGATCTAACATGAAAATCTGTGACTAAAAACGTTCAATTTGAGCAAGTAAAAAACCTTGGCAGTTCAAAAGCGAAAAGAACAGGCTGGAAAACTGCTACCTGGGCAAAATTCATTAGAAAATGATTTAAAATAAAATTTCTACAAAATGTCTTTACCATCTTCAAATTACGTTTGGGACCCTCGCCTGTGTTACGGAGCTCGTGCACTGCAGTTGAGACCTTCCTGCGTAAGAAAGCGATCGGAGCACACATGATTACTCAGGGAAGTGCAATGGTGATGTTCCTATCAATCAATCAATCAATCAGTCAATCAATCAATCAATCAATGTTGACAACACGATACACTAACGACCACATAACGTTTCAGATTTTGGAGTGAAAGAACTTGTATAATATTACTCCGCCTGTGTGGTGCCGGGGCCCGCAAGGGAAGCAAAGAATAGTACTACTGCAACCTACAATGCATGTCGTAAGAGGCGAATGATGTAGGCCCAAGGGATGCTACTGTAGTAAATAAAAACAACGCAGAAATCGGATGTGCTGGCCTAATTGTAGGCGCATAACTGGCACAACGTACAATCGCTCTTAATCTCAGATCACATACAAATCACACAGAGTGATTGAGAAGTGGTCGATATGGAGCTATTCGAAGAAGAAGTATAATATTACTCATAAATAAATGCCATATAAGAAATAAGGAAATTAGAAGAATAGTCGGAAAAACATCTGATATTAGATTCATTGAAAAACAGAGTTTCGCCACTTGGTTAGAATGAACCCGAATACACCAGCTGCAAGAGTGAAAAGCCTGAAAATGAAGTAATCAAGAGGAAGTGGTAGACCAAGAAGAAGATGGGTTGCTAGAGTTACTGACATCTTAAAACTCCACAATACCACAGCATATCAAGCGACCGAGCTTGCACTATCTTGGACACCAATCATCAGTTAACCTGCTACGCCTAATGGCAAAAAAAAAAACAGAGAAGGACACAGCATATCAGTCGACCGAGCTTGCACTATCTTGGAAACTGATCATCAGTTAACCTGCTACGCCTAACGGCAAAAAAACAGAGAAGGTACAGCATATCAGTCGACCGAGCTTGCACTATCTTGGAAACCAATCATCAGTTAAACCTGCTACGCCTAACGGCAAAAAAAAGCAGAGAAGGACAAAAGAAAAGAAGAATAAATGCGTGTAGTAATCATTAACTCTTTTAGGCTGGAAGTTCATTCAAGTGTCCCAGTAGAAGTGCTACTAGACGAGAGTGGGTTGAAGGATTGAGAATAACTACACTGGAACATCTAATGGTTATCTCTTGTCATTTGATTATGTCCCAGTTAAATATCAAGGAAATCGACGTATTTGGCGAGAGGAGGTGGGAGACTGGCTGTCTTTCCAGGTCTCTTTTTCAAGAATATCAATAATCATCTCGACTTAGAATGCTTTTTAACACATGCTCTCGATGTCTTCTTTACTGTTATCATATATTAAAAAAATGAAGAACATACAGAGTGTTTGTAAAGTCTCACAACACTTCATATATATAACACATATTTCTGTTGTTGGTAGTAAATTGAACATATTAATCATTTCTTTACTTGAACGGTGAAGGGCTCTGTATTGTTTCATTGCTTGATATAAATTATTGGAAGATGTACCAACATTGTGTTCTTGTTGTATAACTTATTTCAATTTTCGTATATATATATATACTTCCGGTCAAGATGGCGCGGCAAGCTGGTTGTGAATTTCTTTCGGCCTCTAACCGAAGTCGATTTTCAGTTTTCTTTGGATGGAATTTGTGTATTCTAGCCTGGATGTGATAGACTAGTGTACCGTGTGACCCATCTAGGGAATTCTGAAGCTACTAGGACAGGCCTAGCAAGCCGAACAGTGGTATAATCTAACCTGTGCTCGCAGAATTATGAAGAGATTTCTAAAACCGGTAAGCAGGGACATAGGGATGGGGAGGGGGAGGAACCACGACAAAGTAAAAGGCCGGCCACGCAAAAGATGGAAAAGTGGCGACGAGCAACACTATCTACGAAGTGCAAACAAGGGCTAGTTTTAGAAATCTCTTCTTGACCTGACGCTGTGAGGCAAACAGGATTCAAGAAAGAAAGATATATATATATATATATATATATATATATACGGGATGTTTGCAAAGTTTCACTACACTTTATATGTAGAACAAATGTGGAAAAAACAAAGTACACAACGTCATCACAAATGTGTTCCATTGTCAATTATGATGCAATATGCAGCAAATGACTGTTGTCTGCTGGGGAAATTCTTTTCACTCAAACCATAATGGTGCTTTCAACTGAAGAAAGAATATTTGACAGTATGAAAAAACATAAACATACATATCTTGAAGCCGATGGTGGATATTTCCAACATCTACTATAATGAATATTCCATTTTTTCTTTCTAGTTTATCAAGAACAACAGTAGACCATAGCAGTAACTATTGTGACTAATTTCAAAATAGGGGGAAGACTGCAGTAAAACTTGGTAAATAGTGAAACATGTACAAACAAAGTACTATAGTTTTACAAAATACAGAAACAGTGACGATAAACAGCAACGTTTCGACCAACAAGGCCTTTATCAAGCAAACGAACAAACAGGAGTGACAAATTAAAATGAAACACAAATGGACGACCAAATACAAACGTATCCAAGGAAAATCTGGAATAAAAACGAATAACGAAATAAATGTAACACAAAAACACACATAAAACTAGAAATAGAACGGAAAAGAAACAATGAAACATCTAGTAAATATATAACTTGAATACATGCAACATATACCCATATAGATTACAAAGCATGGGAAGAGAAAGTACTAAGAAGCATAAGAATGTAATACATGCAACATATACCCATATAGATTACAAAGCATGGGAAGAGAAAGTACTAAGAAGCATAAGAATGCAATACGTTGAGCCCGCGTGGTCGCAAGGTACCATACAAAGAAATCAACCGATTCTCCAGAGCAAATCGACTACGATCATCAGAGGAACATGATCGGATGGCTGTGACCTGACATCGCAAGCTCCTGAATGGCCAGTATCACTGAAATGGGTAGCTCAGGGCCTCTAACGACCTTCCTACCAGCATCATCACTTTGTGTCATCGATAGCTGTTTAGGAAAACCAGCCTTTTATATGCTCCCAAAATTCATAAACTGAACAATCCGGGTAGGCCCATCGTTTCTGCTTGCTCTTGTCCTACGGAACATATCTCCGAATTTCTTGATAGTATCTTCAATCATATAGTCACCACACTTACCGTCTTTTCCTCCTTGATGTGTGCTCATTGTACATCTCCATACCTCATTCCGACGGACTTCAAGCTCTCCAGTTCTTTCTCGACAGGAGAACTAACCCACTTGTCTCCACCTCGGCTCTCCTTCGTCTTGCAGAACTAGTTCTAACTCTCAACTCCTTTCAGTTCAATGACCAGTTCTTTGAGCAGATCAGTGGGGTCGCCATGGGTACTAAAATGAGACCCAGTTATGCTTGTCTATTCATGGGTCATCTTGAGCACCTAGTATGGAATTCCTATGATGGCCCTCTTCCGTCTGTGTATCATAGATACATTGATGATTGTCACATATGCCTGAAGCCGATTTGTCACGCTTCATTAATTTCATTAATGTCTTCAATCCGGCTATTCGGTTTACATCTCACATCTCTACCTCTTGTGTCCAATTTCTTGACATCACTATCACTATCAGCCTATCCACCATCACTACATCAGTATACTACAAGCCTACTGATGCACATAGTTTTCTTTATACCTCTTCCCATTCCCAGGCTTGTCGTGACTCTTTACCATTCTCTCAATTCTTGCGCCTTCGTCGCCTCTGTAGCGAGGACGACGATTTTCTCGATAGAGCTCACGAGATGCTGGATTTCTTTTGTAAGCGCTTATACCCGGATAAGGTGCTTGCTTCTGCTATGCGGCGCGTTCAGCAAATTTCTCGCCAGGAGGCTCTCTCTAACCAGCATAGAACTTCCAATTCTGACAGGGTGAAACTTGTCTTAACTTTCCACCCTCATAGTTCCCTTGTGAAGAAAGTCTTATTCCGTCATCTCTCCATTCTTCAGTCTGATCCTGAGACACGTTCAATCTTCCAACACTATACTTTGGTGGCGTACAGACGGGACAGAAGCCTTAAGGATATGTTGGTTCACAGTCGCCTCAAGCCTAATATCCAGAGTCATTTTGGCACCATCCAGTGTGGCCGTCGGCGCTGCAACACTTGTGCTTATGTAATACAGACCCGCACGGTGTCTTTTCCAAAAGCCACGTTCGTTGTTGAAGACAGTTTCACTTGCGAGTCCAGTAATATTATCTATGCCATTATCTGCAAGCGGTGCAACAAGGCCTATATTGGGGAAACCGGCAGGAGACTCAGTGACCGATTCGCCCAACACTTGCGCGATATACGCCAATGCACTGATCTGCTCAAAGAACTGGTCATTGAACTGAAAGGAGTTGAGAGTTAGAACTAGTTCTGCAAGACGAAGGAGAGCCGAGGTGGAGACAAGTGGGTTAGTTCTCCTGTCGAGAAAGAACTGGAGAGCTTGAAGTCCGTCGGAATGAGGTATGGAGATGTACAATGAGCACACATCAAGGAGGAAAAGACGGTAAGTGTGGTGACTATATGATTGAAGATACTATCAAGAAATTCGGAGATATGTTCCGTAGGACAAGAGCAAGCAGAAACGATGGGCCTACCCGGATTGTTCAGTTTATGAATTTTGGGGAGCATATAAAAGGCTGGTTTTCCTAAACAGCTATCGATGACACAAAGTGATGATGCTACGGTAGGAAGGTCGTTAGAGGCCCTGTAGCTACCCATTTCAATGATACTGGCCATTCAGGAGCTTGCGATGTCCAGGTCACAGCCATCCGATCATGTTCCTCTGATGATCGTAGTCGATTTGCTCTGGAGAATCGGTTGATTTCTTTGTATGGTACCTTGCGACCACGCGGGCTCAACGTATTGCATTCTTATGCTTCTTAGTACTTTCTCTTCCCATGCTTTGTAATCTATATGGGTATATGTTGCATGTATTACATTCTTATGCTTCTTAGTACTTTCTCTTCCCATGCTTTGTAATCTATATGGGTATATGTTGCATGTATTCAAGTTATATATTTACTAGATGTTTCATTGTTTCTTTTCCGTTCTATTTCTAGTTTTTATGTGTGTTTTTGTGTTACATTTATTTCGTTATTCGTTTTATTCCAGATTTTCCTTGGATACGTTTGTATTTGGTCGTCCATTTGTGTTTCATTTTAATTTGTCACTCCTGTTTGTTCGTTTGCTTGATAAAGGCCTTGTTGGTCGAAACGTTGCTGTTTATCGTCACTGTTTCTGTATTTTGTAAAACTATAGTACTTTGTACATGTTTGACTAATTTCACTGTTTTAGAACATTTTTTGATGACGTCATGTACTTCATTTTTCAAGCTGACCAACATATGAAGTGTTGTGCGACTTTACAAACATGTTAATACATATGATACAGAGAAAGCTTATTTATCAATATAAGAAAGAGGCAATCATCATTTTTTCGGACATGTAATGAGAAGGGAGGCTTAGAACACATTGTGACAAGCGGTAAAGTCAAGAGGAGACGAGACATAGAAAGACAGAGAGAGAGAGAAAATATTAGACATGCTAACTTCATGGTGCGAAAGAAAGTCAACATGTAAGATGATAGCAAACAGTATGGACATAGATTTGTGGAGATAAATTATCGCCAGCCAGCCGGCACACCTGATGATGATGGTAATAAATTTATATGTTCTTTTCATTTTTCTTCTTTAATGACTGTCATTTTGCAAAAGTGAATATTTCTAAGTTTTTGATTGGTTCTGTTGTTTTAAAGTTCATCCCCGAGATTTTCTTCAAAATATTCTGCATACCTTACAGGTATGGGCTGGTACAAGAGCTCGTTTTACAAATCTCTTCTTATCCTGACGCTGTGAGGCAAAACAGGATAGGAGAAAAGAAAAGAAGAAAGAAAGACCATACGGAAGACACAGTCGAGTATCACTTGGCAAGCACTTGAGTGGAACCCGCATGAAAAACGGAAATGAGGACACCCTAAACAGACCTAGAGACGAAGTCTTCTTGAACTCAATAGTGGGGACAATCAAAGGCTAGCGGAGCAAACCGTAAACAAACCTGAACGGGCGGCAAACCAAGGTGTTCATTCAAACGACCGGTTTGCTGGAAAGATGGCGCTCATAAGCCCGGGAGGGCAGACCGTCTCAGGGTCGCTGCCCTGAAAGAAATAGCAGCCCACTGTCTTGTGGGTCTGGCTATGGACAGTCAAAGGCTAACGGAAGAAGCGAATCCGCACACAATAGCTGAAATTGAACACCCCATCGAAGGATAAGCAATTGTGCTCAAATAGGTGCTGAAGGTTGGTGCACGTACATCACGTTCTGATGTTTGGCTGTTTATATATCACAAAAGAGAATGATTAAAACAGGCCTAGAACGATCGAAGAAGAATAAGAACTGAAGGGTACTCAACTATCCTATGAGACAATAAAGTAAACAGCTAGAGACCGGGAAAAGTGTCGAACAACTGTTGATACCTTATGCTCCACAAGGAGTAAGTCAAGTATGTCATATTGCTCCATTAGTGTGAAGTTTTGAATACATCAATATTGCTCTATTAGCGTGAAGTTTTGGATACATCAATATTGCTCTATTAGTGTGAAGTTTTAGATACATCAATATTGCTCTATTAGTGTGAAGTTTTGGATACATCGATATTGCTCTATTAGTGTGAAGTTTTAGATACATCAATATTGCTCTATTAGTGTGAAGTTTTGGATACATCGATATTGCTCTATTAGTGTGAAGTTTTGGATACATCGATATTGCTCTATTAGTGTGAAGTTTTGGAGACATCAATATGCAAGATCTAAAAAGTAACCTTGCAAGTTGGACCGTGCGGCTAACGTAGGCGATCATGGATCTCCACAAATCTCTGTCTCTTGTGTTTGCTATCATTTCAGATGTTAACACCGTTCCGTGCCATGAAGTCAGGCTATTCAAACTTGTATCTCTCTGTCTTCCTATGTTTCATCTCCCCTCGATTTTACCAGTTGTTACAATGTGTTCTAAACCTTCCTTCCTCATCACATGTCCGAAAAATGATGACTACTTTTTTCTTATATTGATAATAAGCTTTCTCTGTGTCTTGACCTCATTCAACACCTCTATATTAGTACTAAAAAAATCTAACCCAAAAATAAGATTTTTCAGAAAATTTGTGACTGGCCCCACCAGTCAAAAATGATCACGAGCCGCCACTGATATGATGAGTTGGATACATCAATATGCAAGATCTGAAAGTTAAACTTTCACATTGGACTCCCTCTGCTAACTTGCCTTCTGTAGCTGAGCGAGACAGATAAGCATATTATTGCTGAACAATCGACTGCGACACTCGTAACTGTAGCTGAGCGAGACAGATAAGCATATTATTGCTGAACGATCGACTGCGACACTCGTAACCAATTTCATGGTCGACGTGACAAAATCACAATAAATATGCATACCATTTCCACAATTGCTGACAAAAACTAAGCGCCGACATGTCTGCTCTCAGTTCTGTGAATCGTGTTCTGGTAAACAATAACAAATTCATTGCCACGCCAGCGTACTAACAATATGGTTATATCAGCGGTCTCGTGAGTGTAATTTTTTTACCTAAATCCTAACACTATCCTTACTAATTATTTTCCGAGCTACACTAGTATATTAACTACACGGCTAAGCACAATACAACTATAGCATATCTTCTGACCTAGGAATAAAAGCCTGTTCTATTCAGCAACACCAGGTATAAAAGCCCCTGATCGATGCATTGTTAATGTCGTCCACGTCGATCTTGCCACTTCCACTCAATAGTGGAGGCGTACGAGTCTAGGACTCGGCCAAAGCACTTTTGGACACGAGTATTGATTTTCTAAAGGCTTTTGATTACTGTAAAAGTGGATACTCTCCACACATTTCGTGTCTGTTGAATAGGTTCGAAGTTCTAGCGCTAGTCAGGAATAGTAGCTTCCCCGAGTAGTGTCACATGACATCTCTTTGACAAACTCAGAGGTGTTTAAAATAGATAATCCAATTAAATTACTCTGATAATTTCAACCACAATTAAATGCCACTAGAACAGAAATGGATGCACGAGGAACAGATAAAATGTGTGTTGAACTCATTCCTCCCTAACTGTCTCAAGCAGGGCGGTGCCGTGTTATGATACAGATAGGTGGCCGCACCAGGCAGCACCGTAAGGGCGCTGCATAAGCAGTGAAATCAAAATACAGTATGAAGCATTCAATAATTGAAATTTTTTACGAAACTCTTTTCTATATTATTCGGAAATTGATATATACGATTTATGATTTATCGCACGCCTCTGCATAAGCGCTTTCGGTGCCCTTTAATTTCGGTTTCTGGTGCAGATGCTTCGTAGGCAAGTGCTCGCCGAAAGACTTTTGATATGACAGCGCGAAGCCATTATTTTTTGTTTGTAATATACCACGCGGACGAACATTCTTTCCTTTGGATCGCTTGATATATTGTCTATATATTCAACGTTGTTTGCCGTCTGTCCAGTTTGTTGTAGCACGTTGGACGACAGTGTGACAAACCCTCTGTGAATGCTGGTTCAATTCCGCGGGCTAGCAGAAAAAGCTACAGATTCTCCGGATTTACGGTGTTCGTGGCACCAAATCAAAGGGTTACGATGTCCATAGCACCTAGCCGAACAGCTGAAAGCTCAAGTGCTTCAGGATCAGAAAAAAAAATATATATTCAATGTTATTTTTTATATGAAACTTCACTGTCGTTTGTAGCTCACACAGTTCCGTGTAGTTTTCTGTCGAGTGTTGTTTCGCTACCGATACTAAAATCTGAGGCGGCAATTATCACAAAAGACAATTACACGTGTTACTCGTTTATAGTTATGCTTTGGGTGTACAATTATTGACAATATTTTATCAGATAAAAGAATTATTGTTTTTTAAGTAAATGTAGTAACTTAATATCATTGAAAAAGGTTATGATATGACAATAGGGAATAAAAAGTAGCATTTGCTTGGAATGGGTAAATCTCAGGTGCCCGTGTGTGATAGATAGAGAGTTATTTAACCAATATTGGGATACTTTTGCGTTCTGTGTGTGATAGAGGGAGTTATTTTAAAGAAAAAACATTTAAATGGCGGCTTTCGAAGACGTGCTTCATATTGAGAAAGTATACCGCACGGCCCTGGTCACAAAGTGCGCCAAGATTGACTATTTAAATTACCCAACTACACCTAGCATTGTTTTATATAAAATTAGTCGCCCGAGTGGTTACCGGGGCCAAATTTGGGGTGTAAAGAATAGAACCACTGTTACCTGCCACGCATGTCATAAGAGGCGCTAAGAAGGTTTGGCTGAAATCGGATGCACGTGTCCTAAGCGTGTAGAAGTCTATGCGTTTAGGGGCCTAGCAAACCAATGTGCAACGTATACACGTTCTTGGCAAAGATCAAACATATCACAAAGAGTGATTAAAATTGGTGGTAAAGAACGAACGCAAAGAAAAAGAAGAAGAAGCATTTTGATATAATTTTCAGTTTGTATGTACTTCTTCTTCTTCATCGAACGCTTTATATTGACCACTTGTTAACCGCTCTTTGTGATTTGTATGTGATCTGAGCCTAAAAGGGATTGTACGTTGTGATAGTTATGTGCCTACAGCTAGGGCAGCACATCTGATTTCTGCGATGCTTTTTATTTACTAGGTAGCTTCCTAGTTCCTACATCATTCGCCTCTTACGACATGCCTTGTAGGTTACAGTATTACTATTCTTTGCTCCCCTTGTGAGTCCCGGTACCACATGGACGACTTAACACTAACATTATTATTATTATTATTATTATTATTATTATTATTATTATTATTAATAAGAGTACTGCAATCATCATATGGCCCCCGCATCTCCATAACCATCAGTCAGGTGCTCCCCAATTTATGAAAACGTTGGACAGCTGTGATATAAATTTTATAGATAAGCGCAGGGCCGTGCGGTATATTTTCTCAATATGATGCAAGTATTCGAAATGTCGTATTTAAAAGTATTTAAAATAACCTTCAATTGTAATATTGATTTTGTTGCTTATGCCGCCCTTTTACTGACCGCCTGATGCGGATGCCTCTCTGTATCATAGCACGTAACGGCATTGGATAAGTGGTTTCCAAACTTTGCATTACTGTGGACCTGATTTCAATACATTTTCCTGTTGTCGACCCCAAAAAGTGTTTATAAAGAAAATGAACAGAAATAATTATCTTTGTATTACAATAGTAAACAATGTTGTCAGACTGCGGGAAACTTCAAATGATCTTTCATTTCGTCCTGTCAGACATTTAGACTCCGGTCTGGTCCGGGTCATTTCAATTCACATCGCAACTAGTTTACCACTGCTTTTATTCATATTTTTAACATTTATTTTTCTGTTTGAAATATCAAAGATCATAATATTTCTTCAAACACTTAAGGACCCACTGTGGGTACCTCGCGGACACACGGGGGTCTGCGGGCCCCAATTTGGGAAACACTGATATAGATCATTATTTATCTATCTGTCACTAATTAGTCGCTCGAGCGTACAACATACGTCATATCTAGTTGTGCTTATTGAGTTAATACGCCATCAAAGTTCTTCACTCTCTCTTGCTTATTCCGAAGGGAAAATTTGATATCATTTTTCCTTGCGTGTTTGCTTTGTTTATGTGGCTATTTTGAACCGTCTTCTTGAGTTTCGCATTTGAGGCATTGACTCCCCCTCTCTACTCCTCGGGGTCTCTGTGGCATAGGGGTTAGGAGCTCGTCTCTAGTGCCAAAGTACAAGGTTCGTTCCTTCGTGGAGTCATCTGAATATTTTTCCAGAGATCCCCGATCTCAGTATAGGTGAGATCGAGTTCCTAGTCCTATCGGAGATGGACGATAAAACGTAGGTACCATGTTCAATTCGAGCACGTAAAGGAGCCCTTGGCAGTTAGAAATCGAGAAGAGCAGGCTGGAAAGCGGCTGCCCGGGCAAAATTCATTTAGAGAAGATTAAAAATAAAAGTTCCTACAAAAATATCTTCCCCATCTTCAAAATTACATCGGGACCTTCGTGGTTGCTACGGAGTTCGTGTACTGCAGCTGATGTCTCCCTGTGTTACTCACCGAAGTGCAATGATGATGGTTCTATCTATCAATCAATCAATCAATCTATCAATCATTCAATCCCTACTCCCCATTTTTCATCCTGTTATTTTTGCAGACTTCAACTCTTTTAACCCAGTTACAGTTTCAATTTGTAGTTACGCAGGTCTTTAAGTATTCCTTTATAGACAGGTCTAGTAATCCATTTGTAGTCAGGTCTAAGTAATCCCTTTGTTAAATTAATGATACATACATTTCTCGTACCAGTTTTCTCTTTGTTTATTGTAACTTTTTATTCTCTTGTCTAATTTGTTGTATTTCATTCTAGTGGTTGTTAAATTTAATTACAGTAGCTAATTCAATAGTATCAAGAGAGTGAGCATAGCTTCAAACTCCGATTACATTGAAAGACAACAAATGCAGTGGTTTGGACATGTAATGAGAATGGAATATAACCAACCACCAATAACAGCATACAATAAAAAGAGATCAGGTACTAGAGGCAAGGCAAGACCAAGAAAAAGATGGATAGACAAAATGAAGACCACAATGAAAAACCTCTGACATAACACAATAAGGGCGACTCATCTGGGCCTGAAACGCAAATTAAGCTCCAACACCTAAGCTTAACGGAAGAGTGGACAACCAATGCCATCATGCACATAGGAAAGGTGCACAGTGACTTTATAAACAGTATTTATGAAGCTCACAGAAAAGACCGTTCTATAAATCTCTTCTTATCCTGACGTTGTGAGAGAAAACAAGACTGGAGAAAAGAAACAGAAAGAAAAACGTTTGTTCCTTAATTAACAAAAATGAAGACATTACAGAAGATTTTAGAAGGAGATTAACAATGTAATTTGGAGATCTTTGTGGCGTAGAGGCTAGGTCTCGCTTCTCGTGCCAAAGGTACCAGGTTCGCTCCCTCGTGGAGCCATCAGTATATTTTTCCAGAGACCCCTGATCACAGTATAGATGAGATCAAGTGCCTAGTCCTACCGTAGACGGATGATAAAACGTAGGTCCCGTGTTCAATTTGAGAAAGTAAAAGAACCATTGGCAGTTCAAAATCGAGAAGAGCAGGCTGGAAAGCCGCTGCAAGGACAAAATTCATTAGAAAAGATTAATAATAAAAGTTCAACAAAAAATCTTCACTATTCTTCAAAATTATGTCGGGACCTCGCTGGTGCTACGGAGTTCGTGCACTGCAGCTGAGATCTTCCTGTGTAAGAAAGAGATCGGAGCACACATGGTTACTCACCGAAGTGCAATGATAATGGTCATTTCAATCAATAAAAACAGAGTGTAATAAGTATAAGGAATCTATGACATAAGGCAATAAGGCAATCACTGACCACCTTCTAGGGACATGCATCTCTGCTATGATAACATCAATGATACACGTATCAAGGGACATATCTCTGCATATGATAACATCAAAGACCCTACATGATCAATGGACAAGAAACTCTGCCCAGTGATAACATTCAATGATTTATCACGTATCAAGACAATATGTCTACTATGGTCTTTAACGTTCAGTGACATTATGTCTGATAACCAATTAACACCGGGTTCAAACAGAGAGGTTTGGGTTAACAGTTAGCAAGAGAAATTTGTTCCGTAATTTTTACCAAAGGCAAAATAGACCTCACCGTTAAGAAACAATAACAAACTACTGAACCTATAGATGTTGCTAGAAAATAGACGATTTGATAACTATGGTTGATGGCGACTTCTGTAAAGAATATGCCCAGATTGTCGTTTGTTCACCAAGACAGAATACAGTTACATAAGAAGCTTTGAGGGACGATGTCTAAGAAGACTTCCCGAATTCGTTGAGACCAGAAAATACCTAATACTAACATCACCCGGCGTAAAAGGTATCAATATTATCAACGAGGAAAAAAGAAAAGAGAAGATGGAAGTAGTTAGGAAATATACATTAAGAATGCAGAAGATCAGACACCCACATGTGGCTTTGAAATGGAATCCTAGAGGCAAGAGACGTGTAGAAAGAGAAAGAGAAGAGGGGCGAATGACCTGGAATAAACTACTGGCTTCCTAGAGGCAATAGAGGTTTAGAAAGAGAAAGAGAAGAGAGGGGAATGACCTGGAATGAACTACTGGCTTGTTCAAGACAGATCTAGTTGAAGGAAATTTTGTTAATGCATTATGCCTCAAGGAGGTCGTTAAGAAAAGAAGAACATTTGAATGCGAATCACGCCCAAGTGGTTACCGGAGTCCAAATTTGGGGTGTAAAGAATAGAACCACTGTTACCTGCCACGCATGTCGTAAGAGGCGTCTAAGGAGGTTTGATTCTTCTTCTTTGCGTTCGTTCTTTACGACCAATTTTAATCACTCTTTATGATATGTTTGATCTTTGCCAAGAACATGTATAGTTGCACATTGGTTTGGTAGGACCCTAAACGCATAGACTTCTACACGTTTAGGACATGTGCATCCGATTTGAGCCAAACCTCCTAAGTCGCCTCTTACGACATGCGTGGCAGGTAACAGTGGTTCTATTCTTTACACCCTAAATTTGGGCCCCGGTAACCACTCGGGCGGGAGGTTTTATTGAAAACCGGATGCACATGTCCTAAACGTGTAGAAGTCTATGCGTTTAGTGGGCCTACCAAACCAATGTGCAACGTATACATGTTCTTAGCAAAGATCAAACATATCACAAAGAGTGATTAAAATTGGTTGTAAAGAATGAACGCAAAGAAGAAGAAGAAGAATACGAATCACGGATCATAACAAAAGCATTATAAAACAAAACCTAATATTTTGAAAAATAGTTCTGTAAAATAATGGCACACCAACATGGACAAAGAAAAGGAACAATTTAGACATTACCGAAGACCTAGCGTCGATGAGTATCGTCAATAGCGTGACTGTTGGCGTAGACCATAGATTCCCAAACGTTTCCGGCCCACCGCCCACTTTGCACAACATAAACTTTGTAACGCCCTCCCCCTCCACATTATAACAGTTTGCGACGCCCACCCCCAACATATATATATATATGCCCTATTTTCTCTTTGACATAGAAAATTGACGTATACGAGTTTCTGTCATACATGATCAATTTTCAAATGATTATATGCATGAAATAGGAAATTGATAAAAAATGGATCGTGTAAGACGGCATAATATAATTTAATGCAAATTCAATTTTAAATGATTATTCAACGGCAAAATCACAAAAATAATTTATTTTAAAATATTTATTATTAATTTCTTCTTTTAGGAGACACCGAACCCTAATCGCCTGAACACTCCCAAATTCTTCTGAACCTACACGCCGCCCCCAGAACACTTCAGCGCCCACTGGAGGACAACCGCCCACATGGAAACGCTGGGTAGACTATGATGTATCTCCACATCTCTCTCTCTCTCTCTTTTCTCTCTTCTCTCTCTCTTCTCTTTTCTCTCTCTCTTTCTTCTCTCTCTTCTCTCTCTCTTTCTCTCTCTGGTGCAACTTTTCAGTTTCGAAGCGGATCTTTTGTTGAACCACGGTGTCAGACCATCCAGAATCGATGCTTGAAAATTTTATGAAAATCGTGGCACATCCTTTACAGAACGTTGACAACATTTACTCATCTATCTATCTATCCATCCATCTTTTCATCTATCCATCCATCATCCATCCATCTTTCTCTATCGATCCATTTTCCGATACGTCTTTCTCTATCGATCCATTTTCCATCCGTATCTTTCATCTATCCATTCATCCATCTATCAAAAATATTCTATCCATCCATCCATCCACATCTATCCATATCCATCCACGCGTCTGCCTATTCTTCAGTCTGTCTGTCTATCCGTCTGTCTGTCGGTATGTATGTCTGTATGTCTGTCTGTATGTATGTATGTCTGTCTGTCGGTATGTATGTCTGTACTTCTGTATGTCTGTCTGTCTTAATGTATGTCTGCATGTATCTCTGTCTGTGTGTATATATGTATGTATGTTTGCATGTCTGCATGCCTGTATGTCTATCTGTCTGTATCTATGTATGTCTGTCTGTATATTTGCCTGTATGTCTATATTTATATATGTATGTCTGACTGTATGCATACCTGTCTGTCTACAGATATATATTTTCCCCTGTTATTTATCTATTTCTCTGATTGTCGCTCTATTCGTCTGCCTGTCCTTCCATCCACCCATCTCTCTATCATTCTACCGACCTCCCTTCCTCACTGCACACAGTGTTTCTAATTGAATGACACCACACCTCATTTGTGGGTTTCCCTCTTTCCGATTTGTTCTTCTCCCAGGATGTAGCCCTCGCTTTCATCAATTTTCTCATGTCCCTGTACTTCGGAAATAACGAGTTACTCAAATTGCAGTACTGTCTGTCTGAATGCTTTCCCCATCTTTTAGTTGTCTGTCTATCCGATTTTAGAGCCATTAAGTAACTTGCGTACTTATCTTTCTCTTTCTTTCTCGATCTTTCTCTCTCTAATTAGTTTTCTCTCTCTTTTTCACTCTCTTTCTCCCTCTCTTTCTCGCTCTCTTTCTATTTAGTTCTCTCGCTCTTTCTCGCTCTATCTTTCTCAATTTATTTCTCTCTCTCTTTCTCTATCTTTCTCTCTTTTTTTCGCTCCTTCTCTCTCTTTCTCTCTCTCTATTTAGTTTTCTCTCTCTTTCTCACTCTCTTTCTCCCTAACTCTTTCTCGCTCTCTTTCTATTTAGTTCTCTCTCTCTTTCTCTAGCTCTTTCTCTATCTTTTTGTCATTCTCTCTTTGCAAAGATGTAAATAAACATTTTTGTAAAAATGTTTTGTGATGTGTATGTGTTTAAATGTTGTTTTGTTGTTATCATGTTTGTTTGCTGTTGTTCTTTGTGCTTATGTTTTGGTTTTATGCCTTTAATTTCTGTCTGTGCTGTTTTGTTTGTTCTTGTCTTTAATTCTGTTTTGCTGTTTTCTGTTTTGTTCTTGCTTTTAGTTCTCTGTCTGTGCTGTTTTCTGTGTTTGTTCTTCTGTTTAATTTTATGTCTACGTTCTTTTCTATATTTGTTCTTCTTTAGTTTTTGTCTTTCTATTTTCTCTTGGTTAGAATCATCCTATTTTTCCTTTTTTAGTCTTCTCTGCTTTTCACCCAATATACTTTTTCTTACTCTCATTTCTTTAGCATCAGAGGGTTAACTCTAAGTAGTGGTGTTTAGAACGTATATTTTGATGTCTAAATGTTCATTATTGATTTGTTCATGTGATTTCAAGATAGCGACGTAAACAAGACTGATAATTCATTATTGATTTGTTCAATGATTTCAAGATAGCGACGTAACAAGACGTGAAAATTTCATATTGATTTGTTCAATGTGATTTCAAGATAGCGACGTAAACAAGACGTGATAATTCATTATTGATTTGTTCAATGTGATTTCAAGATAGCGACGTAAACAAGACGTGATAATTCATTATTGATTTGTTCAATGTGATTTCAAGATAGCGACGTAAACAAGACGTGATAATTCATTATTGATTTGTTCAATGTGATTTCAAGATAGCGACGTAAACAAGACGTGATAATTCATTATTGATTTGTTCAATGTGATTTCAAGATAGCGACGTAAACAAGACGTGATAATTCATTATTGATTTGTTCAATGTGATTTCAAGATAGCGACGTAAACAAGACGTGATAATTCCTGTGGATGTGTTTACGGTGATTTAATGTGTCAGGATGAACCTACGACAGGTCCAGCAAACCGGTAGGGGATTTAATTGTTCACAAGAATCTGCTCTAGATATTGTGCAAGAACTAAGTAAACTGAAGAAATCTATCAAAGATCGGAACTAGACTCAAATGGTTTGGCCACTTGGTCAGAATGAACCCGAATACACCAGTTGCAATAGCGTACAACCTGAAAATGGAATCATCAAGAGGAAAGGGCAGACCAAGAGAAAAGATGGGTTGATGGAGTTACAGACATCTTAAAACTCCACAATACCACACCATATCAAGCGACCGAGCGTGCATTATCTCGAAAACCGATCATCAGTTAAACCTGCTACGCCTAGCGGCAAAAAAGCAGAGAAGGACAAAAGAAAGAAAGAAAGAAAGATTGATCTGTGAGTCTTTCTTCTTTCTTCTTTCTCGAATTCTGTTTGTCTCACAGCGTCAGGTCAAGAAGACATTTCTAAAACGGGCCCTTGTATGCGCTTCGTAGATAGTCTCTTTCGTCGCCTCTGTTATCACTGAGGCCCATCTTTTGCGTGGCAGGCCTTTTGCTTTGTACCCATTGTATCGGAGCAGCATTGCTCTTTGGGGTGCACTGTCTGATGGTAATCTGCTTACGTGACCGAACCATTTAATTTGTTGTTTCTTGATGAAGTCTAGTACTGATGTTGTACCCACTTTTTCTGATGTCTTTATTTTTCAACCCGTCTCTTCTTGTTACACCCAGCATTCTGCGTAGACACTTCATCTCTGTTGTGACTAGTTTTCTTCTATCATTTGTTGTCAGTGTTCAGGTTTGTACTGGTAACATAATGTGGGGAGAAAGATTGTGTTGAACATTTGATTTGTGAGTGATTGTTGAAAAAGTGATCGCTTGAGTAAACGTAAATGTGTGCCCGTGCAGGTTGTCGCTCAGTATTCTCTCTGACGAAAATCACACACAGGTCACAAAGAGTGATCAACGAGTGGTTGTTCTAGAGCACACGCGGAAGTGGTTCTCTGGGCTATAATCACATGCAGATCTCCACTGTGATCAACAAGAGATGTTTTCTGAGCATCTACTGCGCTAGAAATGGGAGAAATACTGCAGTGATGACCAAAAGACCCTACATGAGCAGGATTCTCGGCAGCACTAAGCATAACACTACGCGCCTAGAGTTGTTGGAAGTTGCTAGGTCTGCAAGAAAGCTGGATACTTTCCCCCATGCACTATAGGAAAATGGGTGAAAGCTCCTACTTCCTAGGGGTTTGACAACAGCAACAATTTGGGAATGGTTTCATCAGGACCGTGCGGTATATTTTCTCAGTATGATGCAAGTCTTCAAAATACCACCCCTTAAATATTTTTACTTTAAAATAATCTTTAATTGTAATTTTAAGTTTGCTGCTTATGCGCCCCATTACGGATCCGCCTGATGCAGCCGCCTCTCTGTATCATAACACGGCACGGTCCTGGGTTACATTTGTTCAAAGCTGTCATAATAGCTCTGTCAATGAACAAGTCGCTCGTGTGTTGCCTGTGCTCGCAAGGGGAGCAAAGAATAGTAGCATTGCAACTTTCAAGGTGTATCGTATGAGGCGACTGAGGTAACGGCCTAGAGAAGCTACCCTAGTAAATAAAAAGCGTCACAGAAATTGGATGTGCTGGTCTACTTGTAGGCGCATAACTGGCACAATCGTTATTAGGCTCTGATAGCATACAAATCACAAAGAGTGTTTAACAAGTGGTTGATATGGAGCGTTGGAAGAAGACGAATGAACAAGTTTGTTTAATTTTGTTATAATTGCATGACCAATGGTCACTTACTTAATGCTTTCATAAGTTCATTGCAAGATTGATAAATGCCTTAATAGTCTCACGATCAATGGCAGGAATTTCTTCTGTTATCAGTTATATGAGGACTATCTTCACAGTGCTCCGGATACGTTCATAGGTGCTCCGATCTCCGCCTAAAAAAATCCAGCAGAGTCCAGCGGCCCAACACGTCAATTCGAAGTTCATTAATCAATCTCTTTGCATATTTGGATGTCGTTTTTTCGGGCTGCACCATTCTTGACACCCATCTCAATCTGGTCAGCGAGTGGGATGCACAGCCCTGAAACTCCTCTGTTCGGAAAGACTCTCTCATTGGATTAAGAATGTCATTTCGGCTCATGGCAGCTCCCTGTGATATTGTAGCCATGCCATCCAATCTATCAGCTCGTCCAGTACCACTGACTCTTGCATACCCAGGAACAAAAATGAAGGTGATTTATCTGATCTTGTCTTTACCAGTACCTCTACTCAGTTACATCTCACCATTCCTGTTTCGACTTTACGAATCATGCTCGTGGAGTCACTGAGTATGAAAACACGAGAGCAGTTATGAGATGTCAACCATTTCACCCCATCTGTAACCGCCCGTACCTCCATTGTTCAACTTCTTTTGGTTGTCGCATAGGCACCACTGGGTCCTCTTATTATATTTTTTTCTTAGAGTCTTCAAACATCTATGGTCAATGAAGCTAGCGTAATCAGTGAATCCAGCTTACGGAGTCACTGGTCGAGAATTTCAATCAACGTTGATTAAAAGGGTTTTAAAGCCGAAGGATTGACTTCATTGCACCGGGTTTTACCCCATATGGCTCGGTCCCTCCCCGCAGAAATGGCACGCCACCTGCCGAGAGTATTACAAAAAGCACGAACTCCGTAGCTCCAGCAACAATCCTAGGGGTCTCTGGAAAAACTGCACTCGTGAACAGAAGGCCACGGTCCGGATTCGAACCCACGACCTTCGACTCGCAAGGAAAAGGGCTTAACCACTCAGCCACCGAGACCCAACGTTGATTGATTGATTGATTGATTGATTGATTCATAGAACCATCATTATTGCACCTCGTTAAGCAACCAAATGTGCTCCGATCTCTTTCTTAAACAGAAAGGTCTCAGCGGTAGTGCACGAGCTCCGTAGCTCCCCTATATAAGTTAGAAGAGGATGAGAATATTGTGTAGGAATTACATTTTAAATTCTTTCTAATTGATTTTTCTCGTTCAGCAAATTTCCAGCCTGCTCTTCTCGATTTTGAACTGCTAAGGTTTCTGTCATCATCATCAAAGTGCGTATCCTTTATAGGACGTTGCTCTCTTTGCAGCACATCTGAAATTCACTCTGTCTCTTGCCAGTTCACCCACTTCGTCGATGGTCATGTTCATGGTTTCTTTAATATCTTGTAGCCATCTTCTTCTTGGTCTGCCTCTGCGTCTTGGGACCCTGTCCTCTAGTATTGTTCTTTCCAGGTCATCGTGACGCTTGATGTGACCAAAGTATGTACTTTTTCTGTATAATATGTTGTTTATCAGCCAATTCTCTTTAACATTTAGTTCTTTCAGGACATCAGTGTTCTTTCTTTTTCTGTCCATGGTATTCGTAGGATCTTTCTGTAGCATTTAGTTTCGAAGGACTGGATTTTCGTTCTTAATTTTTGTGTAATAGTCCATGATTCGCAACCATAAGTAGCCACTGTAAAAATGCATGCTCTCAATATTTTTTAAATTTAATATTTTGCTGGTGCTTTGCCAGATGTTCTTCATTGTGTTTAACTTCTTGATTGCTATTCCTAATCTTCTTGAGATCTCTTTGGAGCAGTCACCGTTACTGTTAATAAGGTTTCTGTAACGTACTCAAATTGAACACGGGACCTACATTTTATCGTCCGTCTCCGATAATACTATTAACACGATCTTACCAAAGCTGAACACACAAACTCTATTTGCTTACTTGTATGTGAACAACACAGCATCATCTTACTACGCACATATAAATCTTATTCTTGGTTTAAGTAGACTCAATACAAGAGAATACTGAGCTCAGTGATATCTAGAAATATATCCTGATGGCTTCACGCGACAGCGAACCGAGTACCTTTGCAACGAGAGGCGAGTGCTTAACCTCTACGCCACATAGAATCCCCCCCCAACATATCTCAATTTCTTTGCGGAAACTAAAAGAACAAACTAACCAATTTATGGGAACTGACATTAGAACAAACATCACGTGTTTACAAGCCTGTGTTTTTCCCTTGGCAAAATATGGTTGTTAGACAAGGAACATTGACAAAGCGGCGGAGAAGATCTTTAATGCCTTTGAATGTTCCCTGCTCAGCGTGTTCGTAGCGAGTTGGACTACGGGTGACAAGCTCCTGTGAGTGCGGGTTCAATTCCGCGGGCTGGAAGAAAAGCCACAGGTTCACCAGATTCACAGTGTTCGTGGTACCGAACCGAAGGGTTATGATGTCCATGACACTGAGCCGAAGAGCTGAAAGCTCAAGTGTTTCTGGATCGGTAAAAAAAATAAATAATAATAAATGTCTTTGAATGCAAATACTACAGAAGAGTACTTAGAATATCATGGACAGAGAAAAGAACAAACGCTTCTGTTCTGCAACAGCTTGATATTAAAGAGAGTTGGCTATTAGAGAGCATAAAAACAAGGAAAATTTAAAATTTCGGACATATCAAACGACATGAGTGCCCAGAGAAGATAATTTTGGAGGAAATAGTGCCTGGAAGAAGAATGAGAGGAAGACCTAGAAGACGATGGGTGCAAGATGTCATTGACGACGCCGTTTTGGTATGAGAAACGAGTGCTTAACCTCTACGCCACATGGACCCTCTTCTGTCTTAGTAAATAAGATAAGCTTACCTGCTAAAACAAATAATATTCCAGAGACAAAGGTCAGCATTTTTCTATTGTCGTTGCAGTGACCAATAAAACACATGATACCTCCAATGAGAAGTATAAGAAGACTTGCCAAAGGAAACATTGTAGCTTGACGTATATTTACTGTGGAAGAAAACAAGAAAATATTTCAAGCAATGAATGATACTATCTGTTAACATTATATAAAACCACCCCCGAGTGGTTACGGGGCCCAAATTTGGGGTGTCAAGAATAGAACCACTGTTATCTGCCACGCATGTCGTAAGAGGCGACTAAGGAGGTTTGACTGAAATCGGATGCACATGTCCTAAACGTGTAGAAGTCTATGCGTTTAGGGGCCTACCAAACCAATGTGCAACGTATACACGTTCTTGGCAAAGATCAAACATATTACAAAGAGTGATTAAAATTGGTCATAAAGAACGAACGCAAAGAAGAAGAAGAAGATATAAAACCACGATAACTACGTAATGGAGCATGGTAGATCAAATAGAAAACAGGATCAAATGCGCATGGGGACACCACCGCGCCAGGATTAGTGAGCTGGCATTAATCAAGATCATACCCCACCTCCTCGGGGTGACCCTGGTAACAGACATTGGTTCCGGTTTGGCTAAGTGGGTAGGGAACGAGGGAGAGTTACAGGTAGATGTAGTAGTGCAAGCACGGAAATCAATGCAGGTCCAAGAATCCCCTCCTGGTCAATGTCCGATGAAAAACTGTCAAAATTATTCAAGAAACGTCAGAAAACAGCAGTGTACGAGTCGTTAGCGAACGAATGCAAACTCCCCAGGACCGCATCAAATTTGCCACCTACGGGGCAAGAGTCCATAAGCACGAACCGTAACAAGTCAACGGTCGCACCACATTTACTTCCTGTAAGGGATATGCCACGTAGAGAAAGCCAAAGACTACCTTGCATCGGGTTTTACCCCATATGGCTCAGTCCCTCTCCGCAGAAATGACACACCACCTGCCGAGAGCATTGCATAAAACAGAACTCCGTTACTCGAGCAACAATCCTAGGGTCTCTGGAAAAAACTGCACTCGTGAACAGAACGACGCGGTCCGGATTCGAACCTACGACCTTCGACCAAGAGAACGAAAGGAAGGAAGGATACAAAAGACAACCGAATATATCGACAATATTTCAAGCGAACGAAGGAAGGATACAAGAGACAACATTGAATATATAGACAATATTTCAAGCGAACGAAAGGAAGGAAGGATACAAGAGACAACATTGATTATATAGACAATATTTCAAGCGAACGAAAGGAAGGAAGGATACGAGAGACAACATTGAATATATAGACAATATTTCAAGCGAACGAAAGGAAGGAAGGATACAAGGACAACATTGAATATATAGACAATATTTCAAGCGAACGAAGGAAGGATACAAGACAACATTGAATATATAGACAATATTTCAAGCGAACGAAAGGAAGGAAGGATACAAGAGACAAATTGAATATATAGACAATATTTCAAGCGAACGAAAGGAAGAAGGATACAGATACAACATTGAATATTTAGACAATTTTCGCGAACAAATGATGAAGGATACAAGAGACAAATTGAATTATAGACAATATTTCAAGCGAACGAAAGGAAGGAAGGATACGAGACAACATTGAATATATAGACAATATTTCAAGCGAACGAAAGGAAGGAATAAGAACAAGAAATAGACAATATTCACAACGAATGAAGGATAAAAGAGTATTAGACAATATTTCAAGCGACGAAGGAAGGAAGGATAAGCAAGAGATACATAGAAATATTCAAGCCAACGAATGGAAGGAAGAAAAAAAACAAAACAAAAATCGATTTATGTTAAAATTCTGTGTTTTTGTTAAAAAATATTCCTGTTTTATTGACAGCTAATAAATTTAGTTTAAAAAAAAAAAGAAATTGAAGAAAGTAATGGCTTCAAAATAAATCTGATACAAATAAATAAAATGCAGACAACATAATTTACATTTATCTCTTGTTCTGTGTAGAGCATACAATCAGCCACTGCAATTATCTGCCCCTTGCAGACAGCTAACGACAAATGACTTTGCTTTCTCTTCAGGTGGGTGTTCAGATCGCAATGTTTTAGACAGGATAAGTTTGAATGATTCAAACATAAACAATCTTGGTTGTGTTTTACGTTATGCTCGACAGGAGCATATTTCAATACAGATGGATTAGATATAGGAATTTACTTTAACATGTCTGTGGTAAAGTTATGACAAATCTAGAAAGCAAATTGATTGCGTTTAAAAATAGATGACTGCAAATAATAATGAATATCGCCCGAGTGGTTACCGGGGAACAAATTTGAGGTGCAAAGAATAGAACCACTGTTACCTGCCACGCATGTCATAAGAGGCGGCTAAGGAGGCTTTGGGTGAAATCGGATGCACATGTCCTAAACGTGTAGAAGTCTATGCGTTTAGGGGCCTACCAAACCAATTGCAACGTATACACGTTCTTGGCAAAGACCAAACATATCACAAAGAGTGATTAAAGTTGATCGTAAAGAACGAACGCAAAGAAGAAGAAGATGATGAATATAAAACGGAACGAATTCAGGAGAAGTTACGAAATCAGAGAAATGTCTGGTCAACCACTAGTGACAACTGTTATAAGAAGAAAAGGGTGGAGATATGTTGGACACACTCTGAGACGAAATAATCAAAGAATATCAAGCAGCAGTGAAGTGGAATATCAAAGCAGGTGAGAATATGGAAATAGTTGGATCAAACAGCGTGAAGGAATATCAAGCAGGCAGAAGTGGGAATATCAAAGCAGGCATGAAGTGGGAATATCAAAGCAGGCAGTGAAGTGGGAATATCAAAGCAGGCAGTGAAGTGGGAATATCAAAGCAGGCAGTGAAGTGGGAATATCAAAGCAGGCAGTGAAGTGGGAATATCAAAGCAGGCAGTGAAGTGGGAATATCAAAGCAGGCAGTGAAGTGGGAATATCAAAGCAGGCAGTGAAGTGGGAATATCAAAGCAGGCAGTGAAGTGGGAATATCAAAGCAGGCAGTGAAGTGGGAATATCAAAGCAGGCAGTGAAGTGGGAATATCAAAGCAGGCAGTGAAGTGGGAATATCAAAGCAGGCAGTGAAGTGGGAATATCAAAGCAGGCAGTGAAGTGGGAATATCAAAGCAGGCAGTGAAGTGGGAATATCAAAGCAGGCAGTGAAGTGGGAATATCAAAGCAAGCAGCGAAGTGGGAATATCAAAGCAAGCATTGAAGTGGGAGACAAAAGTAAAGGCAAAGTGTTCAAGAAAGAGAGGACGACCTATGGAAACACTGAAACAAACGTTCATGAGAGAGGCAAGCAATATCGGACTAAATTTCGTGTAAGAGTGCCCAGGACAGAGCGGTATGGAAAAATTACTTGCAGGTACTATATAACGTATAACTGTACCAGAGGAATGTATATATATATATAACTTATCCGTTATAAGAGGACTATCATCATATCACTCCGGACATGTTCATACGTGCTCCGATCTCCACCTCGACAAATCCAGCAGCGTCAAGCTGCCCAACACGCCAGTTCGATGTTGATTAATCAATCCTTTATGCATATTTGGTATATCGTTCTTTTCGGGCTGCACCAACATCGACACCCATCTCTCTCAATCTGATCAGCGACTAAGATTCACAGCTATGGAACGCCTCCGTCCGGAAAGTCTTTCAATGCGTTAAGAATGTCATTTCGGTCCATTGCGTCCCTCTCTGATGCTGTAGCCATGCTATCCAATATATCAGCTCGTTCATTACCCCTGACTCCTGCGTGCCCATGGACCACAATGAAGGCAGTTTATCTGATAAGTCTCTTCGCCCGAGTGGTTACCGGGCCCAAATTGGTGTGTAAAGAATAGAACCAACTGTTACCTGCCAACGCATGTCGTAAGCGGCAACTAAGAAAGTTGGGCGTGGGCTAGCTACCCCAAATTGTAAAAAGCACGATGGCTACAGAAAGGAGAGCGAACCGAGTAAACGCTGGGTGAAATCGAGCACATCTCCAAAGGATAAGCATCAGAGCTCCAAATGGTGCTGAAGATATGACGTAAAACACACCAATGTTAGGACTGCATGAATCAGATTTCCACATGAATAGAATTATGGGAGATCTGAGTAAATCGGTCTGGGCGGTGATCGCGAGAGAGAGAGATAAGTCTCTTATATATATATATATATAAAAAAAATTTTTTTTTATATAACACACATAATCTATTGCTGACTCGTATGTGAACAATATAGCATCATGTTACTACGCACATATAGATCGTATTCTTGGTTTAAGTGGACGCAAACCATTTTCTGGAATCAGCACAGAAACAATCACTAGCTGTAGAACTATCCATTCCATTTACTCTTCGTGTCTGTCCCATTCAACGTATACGACTCCAACAAAATAATTCCATTCTTTCCGTTCTGTCATCATCATCATCATCATCATCAGATGCCGTCTCACATCATCGAATGTTCTGGCTGCAATGAATCTCCAGCATCCTCTGTCTTTCCCTTGGTGTTGCACTCTGCCAGACTGTAATCTGTCCATTTCTTAAAGTTTACCTCCCACTTATCTCTCGGTCTTCCTCTTGCTCTTCGCCCCTCAACTTTCCCTCTAGTAAATGTTTTATCAAGGTGTCATGTCTTTTTATGTGCCCAAAATACTTTATTTGTCTGAATTTTATTTCTCTTAATTTGTCTGTTTTTCTGTCCTTGAAACTCTGCATATTCCCTTGTGTCACCTTTCTACTAATTATTCCCCATGTCAGATCATAATTTGTTAATTCTCTTTGAGCATTTCTTCTCCATGTTTCCTCCAGACATTCAAGCATTACTTTCCCATCTGATATCCATCAGAGGGTTATTCTAGCAGTGTCATTACTGGCATACGACACACATGACCAATCTACCTTCATATTCGTCTTATGATGATCTCTCTAATTTTTGTTTTCTTTCATAAATTAGCAATTTTTGTATGTCAAATTGTTTTTGCGTTTGTCCTATTTTTGCCTTCATCAATTTCAGCAGGGGCGGCTCGTCATTGAGGGCTAGTGGGGCCAGGCCCCACTAATAATCGAAAGGGAGAATAACTTCCCGGAATAGACAAATAAAAGTAAATGCTCCAAACACCATGATTTTTTCCGAAAATCTGTGTCTGGTCCCACCAAGAAAACTGACCACGAGCCGCCACTGAATTTCAGTGTACTTTTCTATACAATTACAGCAAAGTTGTTTTCATTATCTTATCTTAACCCCATTTGCCGTGAAGCGCCGTGGGGAGAATTAGTTTACTATCTTGTGCCAGGTGTGTTGCTCTTGACGTTGCCAGTCCATGCTTTCGCAGGGCTCTGAGATGTTATCTATCCATCGTGTTCTTGGTCTGCCTCGTGCTCTGCGCCCTGAGTGTTGATTATTGTAGGCACGGGATGGTAGTAAATGGGGTTCCATTCTCATTAGATGACCGAACCACTTGATTCCTTGCTTCTCGATGTACTGTATGCATGGTATAGTACCAATGATGCTTCTGATATTCTCGTTTCTCACTCTATCTCTCCTGGTAACGTTGACAGCTTTTCATAGAAATCTAATTTTACATGTTGTAATCTTTCTTTCTTGTGTCTTAGTCAGGGCCATGTTTGGCACTGATAGTAGAGAGTTAGAATAAATATACAGTTTACCAGTTGTCGTTTGACTTCCACGTTAATTCTTGGATGTTTTAATAGTGGTGACAGTTGGTATAACACTGCGTTGGCCTTCTGGTATCTAGTCTTGATTTCTCTATCCATCTTTTCCTCTGCTGTGAATATGCTCCCGAGATAGTTGAATTCTGGAGTCTGTTGTATTTTGACATTATTCAATATTATTGTTGTTTTTATGGCCCCTGACTAAGACACAGAAAGAAAGATTACAACATGTGAAATGAGATGTCTACTAAAAGCTGTCAAAGTTACAAGGAGAGATAGAGTGAGAAACGAGAATATTGGAAGCATCGTTGGTACTATACCATGCATACAGTACATCGAGAAGCAAAGAATCAAGTGGTTCGGCCATCTAATTGAATGGAACTACATTTACTACTATCACTTGCCTACAATAATCGACACTCAGGGTGCAGAGCACGAGGCAGGCCAAGAACACGATGGATAGATAACATCTCAGAGTCCCTGCGAAAGCATGGACTGGCAACGTCAAGCGCAACACACCTGGCACAAGATAGAAAACTAACTCTCCCCACGTGCTTCACGGCAAAGGTGGTTAAGATAAGATAAGATTGTTGTTTTTATTAAGGTGTTTTTACTTAAAATAGTTATATCATTTATTTTTTATCTTAGCTTGTCTTCGACTTGTAAATATATTTAATCCTCGATGTGCTTTCGTGGTTACAAGAGTCGAACATCAGTCTTCAGTGTGCTTTTGAGGAAAAAAAGTGTCGAATATTCAATATTCTGTGCTGTCGAAGTTGTTGAAGATTCTTTGTAAAAGATCACTCCAAAGAGGGGTTTCCCAACACGTCCCAATACATCTACGGGAGCATTGAGACTAGTTTCCATAGAGGGTCTAAAACTGAAAGATTGATTTCATTGCACCGGAATTTACCCCATATGGCTCGGTCCCTCTACGAAGAAATGGCACGTAATCTGCCATGAGTATTTCATAAAGCACGAAATCCGTATCTCCGGCAAAAATAATAGGGTCTCTGGAAAAAGTTCAACCTTGACAAAACGGTGTTGTCCGGGTTGGAACCCAAACCTTCGAAATGCAACAAAAGCTTCACCACATAGCCACATAGACCCCCAGTTTCCATTTGCGATCTACCAGAAAGATCTCAAAGTCTATCTCGCTCATACAAGATTTACATAAGGAATATCTGCAAATAATCGATAGAACATTTTCTACTTTCTGGTACAAGGAAAAATGTTAGAAACTTGTACCCCCCTTGAGGATCGAAGCAAGCAGAACAATGTTACTGTCTGCTAATCCCTGAATCCCCAAGGAAATAAGAGTTTGTATTAAGTTTTCGACGCCAAGAAGCGTGGTCTTACTTTCGATTTTAGGATAGTGAATCCCGGTTGAGAAATTTTCTGTATAGGAAGGGAACAATTGGTCATACCTCAAGATATATTGGATAATACGGTGTTAGGCCTGTATTTGTCATTGACAGTCGGCAAACAATATGTTAAGTGGTCAAGAGTAATAATAATACAGGTGTTAGGCCTGTATTTGTCAATAAAGTAGGCAAACAATATGTGAAGTGGTCAAGAGTAATAATAATAATACGGTGTTACGTCTGTATTTGTCATTGACAGTCGGCAAACAATATGTGATGTGGTCAACAGTAATAATAATAATACGGTGTTACGTCTGTATTTGTCATTGACAGTCGGCAAACAATATGTGATGTGGTCAACAGTAATAATAATAATAGCTGTCCATCGCAAGCAATGACGAAAACAGTCTCAGACGTGTGCTGCTGCACTTCTCTGGTGTGTGCGGGGCGACTGTGGAGTCCAATACAAGAACACAATCCTCTACCACAGGTTGAGCATACATGATCAATGTTAGACATGTGGGAGTTGTGTATTCTGTTTTTTCGCAGCTCGTTTTCTCTGTGCCTCAACGGCACGACGATTTTGAGTTATGTGAGTTCATCTAGTGTTGTTACAGCGCCATATTTGTGCAAGGGATTCCCAGCAAGTGGTGTCTATATCGAAACATTTCAGAGACACTTTAAGAGTGTATTTAAAGTGTTTTTTCTGTCCTCCAGTTGAACGCCTGTTCCCTTTCAAGCTCGCCACACATCAATTTTTTTGGAACGCATTTATCAGCATCCGGTTAACATTATGCCTATCATCTTTACACACTCGACTTTTGGCGTGCCATTTTACGGACGTGACAAAGTCATACGGGAAAACCCGGTACAATGCAGTTCAAGTCATGTTAGTTGTACCTTTTTTTTTTCCGATCCAGAAGCACTTGGGCTTTTCAGCTCTTTGGCTCGGTGCCATGGACATCGTAACCCTTCGGTTCGGTGCCACGAACACCGTAATTCTGGGAAATCTGTGGCTTTTTCTGCCATCCGGCGGAATTGAACCCGCACACACATAGGGATAGTCACCCGTAGTCCAACGCGCTACAAACACGCTGGGCAGACGGGCTAGTTATACCTTTAAAACCAACTTAAGTCACTTCTTCTCTTCTTCTACACTTCGTCCAAAGAAGGCATAGGTCTCCAGCCACGGCCTTGCAAGCTCTCGACCACTTGGCTGCGGTTTTATAGCTGAGTGTTTTTTACTGGATGGGGTAGCTAATCCTACGCCAAACCTCCACTTTCGCCGTATATGGCATGTGGTAGGTATTAGTGGTTATATTTTTATACCCCGAATTTGGGCCCCGGTAACTACACGGGCGTCTGATTTGTATGATGAATCATCTTTGACTCAATATTGGACAGGAAAGACGTTTAGGCGCATGTGCTGAAATTCTCATCGTCTATATTGCGACCAGATCGCATATTAGACATGTATGCACCTACCCTTCTGCCAATTCCAAATAGCTCTCCTTCGATCCCTACCCACTTATACAGAGATTAGTCTGTTACCAGGGCCACCACTTGGAGGTGAGGTGGATCTTGATCAATACCAGCTCACTGACCCTGGCGCCACTGTATATCCTTACATTATTGCGCCTGCGAACTTAATCCACTGCCCGTGAACAATTCATAAAAAAATGATGAAAACAAAATTTATACAAAATTTGCATCACTTCAAAATTACATCGGGGACCAGCGACAATGTTACGGAATGTGTGCACTGCCACTGATATCTTTCTGTTCTGCGTAAGAAATAGATTGTAGCACACATGGTTATTCACACAATTGCAAATAATGTTGGTCCTAACAATCAATCAATCAATCAATCAATCAATCAATCAATCAAACATATAAAACGTTTCACACATCTATCCTCTACTTCTTCTTCTCTTCACCGTTTACTTTTTATAGAAGTGTTTGGGGGAGGATGAGGGGGACGTAGTGATCTTGTGTGTGCTTGTTTTAATGCACTTTGTAAGCTGATATTCATTTTCGTAAGGTTATTCTTGATGCCGTCGCTCCATCTTTTGCGTGGTCATCCTCTTTCTTTGTACTCATTATACCTTTTCTGTGTGGCTCTCGCATCTGTAACGTAAGTAAAGGGACTAAAGCCGAAGGAATGACTTCATTGCATTGAGTTTTACACCATACAGATCTGACCGTCTGCGCAGAACGGAGAAGCCATCCGCCGAGAGTACTGTATAAATCACGAACTTTGTAGCTCCGGCAACAATCCTTGGATCTCTGGTAAAAATCCACCCGTGAATAGAACGGTGCGGTCTGGATTCGAACCTACATCCTTCTCAACACAAAGCAAGTGTTCAACCACTTAGTCACATATACCCATAAAATGTGTTGCCGTTCAGCTTCTCCGTCTGGCTGAAAGATTAGAACGTGGCTCCCATGCATGCGGCAGACACCGTGTTCAATTCACGGTAAAGCCAATAATTTTTTTATAGTGTAGGCATAAATGAAATATCCTAACCTGAACAGCATCGCGGCAACTGCTCTAGCCATGCGGCCATTAAGTTCCTCAGGCTCACGTCCCACCTGTTCTACACAGCCTTAAAAAGCGCTACTACATACAGTAACAACGTTTTTTCGGGGTTTTTTCCATTGTAAATCGGTCAAAAGACAGATTATAAATTAAATCTTTATACCAACACTGTGCTACCAGAGCCAAACATGGGAACTGACAAAAGAACAAGAAAGGAAAATTACCACATGCGAAATGAGATGATTGAGGAAAGCAGTAAATAAAACAAGAAGAGACCATATAAGAAATGAGGAAATTAGAAGAACAGTCGGAACAACCCTGCTTTAGATTTATTGAAAAACAGAGACTCAAATGGTTTGGCCACTTGGTCAGAATGAACCCGAATTCACCAGTTGCAAGAGCGTACAACCTGAAAATGGAATCATCAAGAGGAAAGGGCAGACCAAGAAAAGATGGGTTGATGGAGTTACAGACATCTTAAAACTCCACAATACCACACCATATCAAGCGACCGAGCGTGCATTATCTCGGAAACCGATCATCAGTTAAACCTGCTACGCTTAACGGCAAAAAAGCAGAGAAGGACAAAAGAAAGAAAGAAAGAAAGTAAATCGGTATTTCTTGCAAATTCGAACTTTTCGAATTCACAGAACATACTAATATTTCATCCAAAACATCGACATAACCCAGTACACGAGAAATCATCGAGTTAAACTATCCCTAAGGATTATATCGAAATGTCAGAGAATTTGAACACCCCTTTCTGCGATATTGGGTTGCCTATATCTGTCAAACAAACGTGTCTGATGAGTGTAATCCATTTGGAGAAAACAGGGGGGAAACAAAATTAATGACATTGGAACATGTCTATCCTAATTGATCTCAATAATATTATAATTAGAATTATGTGTGGTTTACTGGCATTGACGTTCATGTCCATTCACTAAAATGCATGCCAGCAAAGACTTCTAAATTTATTTTATGTTGTTCGCTTTTGACAGTATATCTTTCTTGTTACCAAACCTATTCAGACTTTTGTCAGTTATGTTTACCCTTGTGTTGTTAGAGCTCTCAAGGGGAGCAAAGAATAGTATCACTGCTACCTACAAGGCATGTCAAGGATCGACTGAGGAAGGGCCTAGGAAGCTAACCTTGTAAATAAAAAGCGTTGCAGAAATCGGATATGCTGGCCTACTGTATAGGAACATACTTGCACAATATGCAATCGCTCTTAGGCTCAGATCACATACAAATCACAAAGAGTGGTTAACAAGAGGTCGATACATATCATTTGAAGAAGAACAAAAAGTCAGTTATATTTTGTGTTTCCAATTATATGATCTTTCGTTATGTCTAAGCTTCTTCTTCTTTGTATTCCTAAAGTTCCATATGACCACTTGTCAACCACTTTGTGTGATTTGAATCTCACTCGCCATTCAGTCCTACTACGAATTCAGAGGTACCTGTAATTTAAGATCTACAAGTAACGGATCAGAACTTTTTTATTCCAACGGCGTACCGTGTGAAGAACGAGAATTTTTGGCCCAAGCTTGTTTGTTTGTTTTGTTTGTTTAGTACGGGATTAAAGCCTCTTTAAGCCGAGGCACGCCCCTTTCAACCTAAGCGAACCTTTTATTGGTTATATCAGAGCGTGTAGGCTAACAAACATGAAAATAAGATTAACTCCTTTCGGAGAATCCAAGAATTTACAATACGTTATTGGCCCAAGCTGAACTCGAACCCCAGTATTTATACGGCACGTTATTTGTTTTGTGAAGTTCTATTTTGTGAAGTTCTATTTTGTGAAGTTCTATTTCGTGAAGTTCTATTTCGTGATGTTCTATTTTATGATGTTCTATTTTGTGATGTTCTATTTTATGATGTTCTATTTTGTGAAGTTCTTTTTTTGTAATGTTCTTTATTTATTCGTGAGTTCTATTTTGTGATGTTCTATTTCATTATAGTGCATCTAAAACTTTACTATAATAAATAAAATTACCCGTAGACTTTTCAGACCTTAGGGTATGTAGTATATTTACTTCTAATTTATAGACCCTAGTGTGCAGGAGGTAGGAGGGCCAAATTCTTTCCTCATGTGTGAAACATCGAGTCTGGGTTTAAACCCACAACCCTCATAGGTCCGAGTAGATAGGAGAACGCGTACGCATTACGCTAATGTAAAAAAATAAAAAATTCCCGATCCAGAAGCACTTGAGCTTTCAGCTCTTCGGCTCGGTGCCATAGAAATCGTACCCTTCGGTTCGGTGCCACGAACACTGTGAATCTGAAGAACCTGTGGCTTTTCTGCCAGCCCGCGGAATTGAACCCGCACTCACAGGAAGCTTGTCACATGTAGTCAAACGCGGTACGAACACGCTGGGCAGGCCGGCATTACGCTAACAAGTTACACAATACCCTAACCATATCACTACTTACACAAAATGGCGTCGGTAGGGCCTAACCCTTCTCTGTCCTCGTCTGTAAAGTATCGGATATAAGAACAATCCGCTTGTTTATTCCCGTTATCTGCAATGTAAGAAATATGTTTGATATTAAAACATGATAAATCAAACATTGAAATGATAAATCAAACACTTAAATAATACTTGATGTTAATTGATTGATTGATTTATAGAACCATCATCATCCTACTTCAGTGAATAACCACGTATTCACCAATCTATTTCTTACACATGAAGATCTCAACGATTGTGATCGAGTTAGTTTAAATCAGAGCCAACTATAAACTTATGGGCCATCGGACTCAGGTAAGAATTATGGGAAATCAGACCCCAACTACACCACGTGACCTCACATTTCAGTATTGGTGTATATAGACGAATTCATTTTAAAATCAACACAAAATGCTAAATCGAAGTTATATTATGCAACAAGTTAAGTTTAACAATAAGGAATATCAATATTATGAATATTTTTCACCAATAAATAATCACAGACTCACAGAATTGAGTAAAATTGCAAAAAAGCGTGTAGTATTCTATCAAACATATGTAATTTCCAGCCCTCTTTTCTGATCTAGGTCAGGGAATCTTCAGTCAGTTGTCTGACATAGTTATCTAGAACTGGCTGTGTTTAAACTAAGCAATAACAACCGTCAATGGTAACCCTTCCACTCCACTCCGTGACTTTGTTTTTACCTCCCGACGTATCTACAGGGTGTTCAAGATATAAGTAGCCCCATTGATAAATCAAAAGTTACCAGGAACGCATTGCGTTTTGTCTATTTAAACCATTCTGAACAGTTCTGACTAGTTCACTCCCTTTTTTCTTTCACATTGTTCATTGTTTTTGTTCTTGTTTTCTTCTTCTCTTCCACCATTGACTTCTTTATAGAAGTGTTGGGGGTGAAATGTAGTGATCTTGTGTGTGCTTGTTCTTCTTTTCCACCATTGACTTCTTTATAGAAGTGTTGGGAGTGAAACGTAGTGATCTTGTTGTGTGTGCTTGTTCTTCTCTTCCACCATTGACTTCTTTATAGAAGTGTTGGGGGTGAAATGTAGTAATCTTGTGTGTGCTTGTTCTTCTCTTCCACCATTGACTTCTTTTAGAAGTGTTAGGAGTGAAACGTAGTGATCTTGTGTATGCTTGTTCTTCTCTTCCACCATTGACTTCTTTATAGAAGTGTTGGGGGTGAAATGTAGTGATCTTGTGTGTGCTTGTTCTTCTTTTCCACCATTGACTTCTTTATAGAAGTGTTGGGGTGAAATGTAGTGATCTTGTGTGAGCTTGTTCTTCTCTTCCACCATTGACTTCTTTATAGAAGTGTTGGAGGTGAAATGTAGTGATCTTGTGTGTGCTTTTTTTAAGGCACTTTGTAAGCTTATATTCATGTTCGTAAGGCTGTTCTTGATGCCGTCGCTCATCTTTTGCATGGTCTTCCTCTTGCCTTGTACTCATTATACTTTTTCTGTGTGGCTCTCTGTGGTAGGCGATACCAGGGCATTCTGGTCAGGTGTCCAAACCATTTAATCTGTTGTTCTTTTATGAATTGCATAACTGGTTTCACATCCAGTCTCCTTCTGATTTCTTATTTCTAATTTTGTCTCTTATTGTCACACCTGCAGCTCTTCTAAGACACCTCATCTCTGTCGTTATGATTTTCCACTCATTAGCTGCTTTTATTGGCCATGTTTGGCACTGGTAACATAGTGTTGGCCAGAAAATTGTTCTTATGAGATTTGCTTTAGTTTTTAGCGGTATCTCTTTATGTGACAACAGTGGTATTAACTGTCCCAGTACTTGGTTAGCTTTTGTGCAACGATTGTTGATTTCGCTATCGATACTTCCATCTGCTGTGGAAATTTCTCCTAAGTATTTGGCCTCAATTGTTTGTTTTATGTCTACGTTCTGGAGTTTTATTATAAGGTTCTCTGGTTGTCTACTTATTGCCATTGTCTCTGTCTTTATTATATTTTTTTCATTTGTACTCCTCACCCTTGATGTTAACTAAGCTCAAATGGTTCTGGAGAGATTCTTCATTTTCTGCAATCAGTACTTGGTCATCTGCAAATAAAAGTTCTGAAATATTATTTTCTTCTATTCCTGCTTCTCTACTTATGTTGTCCATGTATGTTATAAACAGCAGTGGGAAGAGCAAACATCTCTGTCTAACTCCTGAGTTTACTGTGAATGTTTTTGATGTTCCGGATTTTGTAACTTTTATTTGAAATGTATAAACTCTTGCAGACTTTGATGAGATGCTTGCTGATTCCATATTTTCTTAAACACTCCCATAGTTTGTTTCTATCGACTCTGTAGAAGGTCTTTTCCTGATCTATGAATGCCACAATACAGGTCTTGTTATGTTCTATTGCGCTTTCCGTCAGTTGTCTTAATGTGAATATTGCATCGGTACAGCTTCTGTTTCGTCTGAAACCCATCTGTGCTTCTGAGATTTATTCTTCAACTGTTTGTCTTAGTCTTTTTTCAATGATCTTATCATATATTTTTCTGATGTGACTTAGTAGTGAGATTCCCCTATAGTTATTACATTCCTTCTTGCTGCCTTGCAGACCAACACAAAAAGACTCGCTCACTTGGCCTATACTACGTCATAATTGAACCCTTCATTTTCATATGAACATATGCCAGATTGGTTCCCTTACGAGGCTGTTTTTATCTTGAACAACCTATATATTGGAATGTATACTGAATTAGACAGTATACTGGCCTTGCGTCATCTTAACAGATACTGCGAGCCGATATATCGACTATGAAGGATGAAGGGGTTAAAGTATAAATAACAACGAAAAGAAAAATAACACACATAATTTATAGATTAGCATGCAAATTGCTTGTTACCTCTGCGGAAAGTAGAAGAGTTATAGTTTCTTCCAAAATTTGTGAACATCTTTACCGATCGATATAAAATCATCCACTTGACAGAAATTATTGATTTTTACATTTTTATATAGATACCAGTGACGACTGTCCTAAAATTATTTTTTGCTTATCCAATCCTTTAATACTGTAAGATTTTCATTTTATGTTATTACTAAAATAACAGCGATGTTTATTTGGGATACATGAAGAAGTTTAGCAGTACGGTTGTCAAGTTTCTCCATATATTACGCATTCCGTGCTCCAGGTGCAAATCAACGGAAATAAAAATTGGGAATCCCGGGAAATTGATCAGTTCACAATGTATCACAACAAGTGTCATTTTCGTAAGCACACACTATTATTTTCATTGATAACAGTGGAAGGTACCATATGTTCACTATGTTACATTGCTTTTTATAATATGTAATAGGGATACGCCTTTGCAAACTGGATATGCTCATAATGTCGAATGTAGGAAACGCGGACAAGTTAAACCAAAATTATGATCAGAGAATACAAAAAAATGGACGAGAAGCAATAATTGAAATTCAACGACAGATAACTGTAGTGTGGATAAATCGAGGTTAACAGATCTCCAAAGAACGTCAAGATGGAAGCCAAAATAGGATTGTTTATTTGTGCGAAAAATCTCATTCAGGTCGGATAGACAACTTCTATGATTGGTCTGTATAAAAACAAAACAAAACACAACGAGATAATTCACTGTTCTCAAATCTGCATGTTACAGAAATGGAACGATAAAGCGAAGTTGCTCTTATCTGAACTTCGCGAACACAATATCCCGCTTTTCAACAAGCCGTTTTATGGAAATATGTAATTGCTTGTATGTACGAATCGATGAGTTTTACTTGTCAAGTTGAAGAAAGAAAAATGGGATTTGACTGGAAATATTGGGAACAGGGAGCGATAAACCGGAATTTCTGAATATGGGCGTGGTATTTTGTTGGAATAAAATAGGAAATGAAGTTGAAATATTGTATCTTAAGTATGTCTTTATGCAAATTGTTGTGTTCAAATAACTATAAATAACTATGTTAGGTTTTTTTTGGGTTTTGGTAGTCAGTTGTATCTATTTATGTTGGAAACCTCTATAGAAGATATCTACTCATACCACACCCTTCCATTCTAGATCTTCCCGTGCATCGATTGAGAGTCAGAAACAACAATGGTCCCAGTAACCGGAGTCCCAAAAGCCAATAGGGGCAAATTACGAATTTACACACAGTATATTTTTCTTTTTCATAAAAACTGCTTTTGTTTGAGGTATATAATTCCTTATCTCTGTTGTTCATGAGTGGACAAAATAACATAAGAAATATAACCACAGCTTAATCTAGAAGTTAAAATGAACAAGAAAGAAATATATAATTGATAAAGCAATCTACTATATGATCCAATATCTACATACAACCAAATTGTGATATATGTAAGATGCAAAGACATTTACACAACATCACAAACTCACTAAACTTGTTATATGAAAGATCAGTGGCGGCTCGTGATAATTTTTCTTGGTGGGGCCAGACACAAATTTTCGGAAAAATCATGATTTTTGGAGTATTTACTATTATCGGTCTATTCCGGAAGTTATTCCCCCTTCTGTTTTTGGTGGGGCCGGGCCCCACTGGCCCTTAATGACAAGCCGCCCCTGTGAAAGATATGAAGATCTGGATAGCCATTACATATATAAATTTAGATGATCATAGAACCAGAGAATCCAATTAGTCTAAAGAGTATTACGTGTCTGAAGGCAAAGAATTGACGTCAATGACCCCAGTTTTACCCCATATTTCTCAGTCCCTCTCCGCAGATATTGCACACAACCTGGAATATTACACACAACCTGGAATATTGCACACAACCTGGAATATTGCACACAACCTGGAATATTGCACACAACCTGGAATATTGCACACAACCTGGAATATTGCACACAACCTGGAATATTACACACAACCTGGAATATTGCACACAACCTGGAATATTGCACACAACCTGGAATATTACACACAACCTGGAATATTGCACACAACCTGGAATATTGCACACAACCTGGAATATTGCACACAACCTGGAATATTGCACACAACCTGGAATATTGCACACAACCTGCAATATTACACACAACCTGGAATATTGACACAACCTGGAATATTCAAAACACCTGAATTGCACACAACCTGGAATATTGCACACAACCTGGAATATTGCACACAACCTGGAATATTACACACAACCTGGAATATTGCACACAACCTGGAATATTGCACACAACCTGGAATATTGCACACAACCTGGAATATTGCACACAACCTGGAATATTGCACACAACCTGGAATATTACACAAAACACGAGATCTTTAGTTTCATCATTAACCACAGAAATTTCTGGGGAAAAACATCACTTGTGAGAGAACAGTTTGGTCTGGATTCGAAAACACTCCTTTCAGAACAATAGTTAAACGTCTTACCCATTTTGTTATAAAGACCACCAACCCGCGTATCTACCGAGAAGAATCGATTGTAGTTTCTTGCAGTCGTGGTGTAAACTTTCACGGACTAGGGAGATGTATCATAACAAAATGCAGATCTGAATTCGGTTGAGTTAGACCGATATATGCACAATATCTCACTCTAAGATCCGTAGAAGAGTACTTAGAATAACATGAGCAGGGCAAAATACACACACGTTTGTTCTGCAACAGCTTGATATTAAAGAGAGTTGGCTATTAAAGAACAAAACATCAAGGAAAATTAAATATTTCAGACACTTCAAACGAAATGAGTGACTAGAGAAGATAATTTTGGAGGGATGGTGCTTGGAAGAAGAATGAAAGGACTTGCACAATTTGATAATTTTGAACTCCTTTAATCGCTGGATCGATTCAACGTATATTTAAGCTTCTTCTTCCAACAGACACTCGTGAAGAGACCACAAAACATCCCCTTATCCATCCTCAACTCCCCAAAAATCACGTACTTGACCGCTCCCTCATTGCCGCAAAAACCTGCATGTCGATAACAGTAGATCCACGTAAGCCTATGGAGGCTGAAAACTTTAATAGACGACATCGATTCATATCACAACCTGCAGAGAACCACTACTGCGTTGTAGTTCGATTGGGGACAATCAAAGGCTAGCGTAGCAAACCGTACACAAAACTGGACGGTATACAAATCAAGTAGTCCAAAAAAAGACTGGTAACCTGGGCAGATGACGCTTAACAACCGGGATGGAAGGTTGTCTGAAGGTAGCTACCCTAAAAGAAAATAGCAACCTGCTGCCTTGCAGGTCAGTTGGGGACAGCCGAAGGCTGACGGAGAGCGAATCCAGTAAACGCTGGCTAAAACAGGACACATCGCCGAAGGATAAGCACAAGAGCTCCAAATGGCGCTAAAGATGTGACGAAAGACACCCATGCTAAGGTTGCATGAATCAGATTTCCACATGAATAAGAAGTTATGGGGAAATATGGTACATCAGTCTAAGCGATGATCGCGACAGAGAAAGAGAGAAACATCACAACCTGGTATTTTATATCTTCTCAAATATTGACTGAGAATCACATTGAACAACAGCCCCAGTAAACAGATTTCCAGAGAGCCACTGAAGGGCAGCAGTAACGGACTCAACCTCCATCCTCATACTGCAAGTAGGTGTCATGTATGTTACACTTCGCTCTGAAACGACCCTACTATACGCGCTAGGCAAGAAACCCCAGCCTGACGTATCACCATGATGCACAGACCCATCTGTATAAACAACAATATCATTATCGGTTACATTAACTTTTATCAGCTGCTTAACTCCGAGCTCAGCCTTCATGTTGCCCTAATCTCTAACGACTTTTTCAAGAGTAATGATAACGTTGAGGTAGTTTGACATGCTATTGTCAACCGAGACATTCTCCTCTCTCTCTCTCTCTCTCTCTCTCTCTTGCTATCACCACCCAGATCGATGTACCAGATTTTCTCATAAAATCTATTCATGTGAAAATCTGATTCATGCAGCCTTAGCATTGGTGTTTTACGTCACACCTTCAGCACCATTTGGAGCTCTGGTGCTTATCCTTCGGTGATGTGTCCGGTTTCAGTCAGCGTTTACTCGGTTCGCTCTCTGTTCTGTAGCCATCTAGTGTTTTTTACTGTGTGGGGTAGCTAGTCCCACGTCCAACCTCCTTAATCGATTCTTACAACATGCGTGACAGGTAACAGTGGTTCTATTCTTTACACAATCCAATTTGGGCCCCAGTAACCACTTGGGCGAACCGGGATCTACTATTCTCATGCTGCTAGGGTCACAACTGTGATCACCAGGCTCATTAATATCACAGCCTGGGCAGAGCCAACTATACAATTATGGGCCTTCGGACTCAGGTAAGAATTATGGGAAATCAGACCCAACTACATCACGTGACCTCGCATTCCAGTATTGGTGTATATAGACGAATTCATTTTAAAATCAACACAAAATGCTAACTCGAAGTTATATTATGCAACAAGTTAAGTTTAACAATAAGGAATATCAATATTATGAATATTTTTCACCAATAAATAAACATAGACTCACAGAATTGAGAAAAATTGCATAAAAAGCTTGCAGTGTTCTATCAAACATCTATATTTCCCGGTCCCCTTTTCTGATCTAGGTCAGGGAACCCCCAGTCAGTTGTCTAGACTAGTTATCTAGAGTTGGCTGTGACCTGGGTCAGTCACGATATGCCACGTTTGATTCTCGAGCCCTTAACATCATTTGTAAGTAGCATTTTCATATGAAACATCGACTCTCAATGTCAAAAATAAACCCTATCTAAGGCCAAATAGTTGATGTTGGTAGTTTCTGAAATAATGTGATTGAGATTATCCAGTAACGTTATAATAAAAGTGCAAAAAAGTAAATACTATAACCTACCATCTAGCCCAGTTTACAACCTTTTTGTGTCATGCCCCACCAAAGCTTTTAAAAAGTTCGTATGACACCCCCTCCCCTTTATATTATTTTTTAAACTTCAGTAACGTGATTGTGAAGCAATGTTAATTTTTGTCAACAGCCATCCAAAAGCCGATATATCGGTTTTGCAATATCATGAACATTAGTTAAGCTCTGAACAAGTCCATTGCCCCCCTTAATGATGAAAATGCCCTCTGTGGGCCTGGGCCCCACGTTGGGAAACAGGGATCTATCCCCATTGTTAAGGCACCCACAAATCTCACTGACAGCTAAACAACAGATGATCAACAGCATTTTCATACCTATTTTGTATTACCAGAGCCAAACATGGACAATGAGCAAAGCACAGTCACAAAAATAACTACAAGAGAGATGCAGTGCCTGCGAAAAGGTACCTATAACATCAGAGAAGACACGAGTCACCAACATCAGGCTTAGAAAGAAAGTTGGCACATAATCTTGATTGAATTACATTGAGAAATAAAGAATGAAGTGGTTTGGCCACTTAATAAGAATGCATCCAAACTTCACAGTATACAGAGTCTTCTACAACAGAACATCAGAAAAGAAGACGAGAGGAAGACCATGAAAAAGATGGTTAGATAGCATAGCAGAATCCTGTCAAAGAGCAAAACAATAACAATCACTTAAGCCACCAGAACAGCGCAAGACAGAAACATAAAACTACGACACTTGGCAACAACCCGGTAGCAGTGTGACGACAAAAGAAGAAGAAAAAGTTACCATAAAATATTTAGTAAGAAGGAAAGAACAAATTGCATGTCTTACAAGGCAATTGCATGTCTTACAAGGCGATTGCATGTCTTACAAGGCGATTGCATGTCTTACAAGGCGATTGCATGTCTTACAAGGTGATTGCATGTCTTACAAGGTGATTGCGATAGGGTTCGAATTGGGGCTGGCTACCTCATCCGGTAGAAAATGTTAGCTGCAGAATTGGAGCTGGCTACCTCATCCGGTAGAAAGTGTTAGCTGCAGAATTGGAGCTGGCTACCTCATCCGGTAGAAAGTGTTAGCTGCAGAATTGATGCTGGCTACCTCATCCGGTAGAAAATGTTAGCTGCAGAATTGATGCTGGCTACCTCATCCGGTAGAACGTGTTAGCTGCAGAATTGGAGCTGGCTACCTCATCCGGTAGAAAGTGTTAGCTGCAGAATTGATGCTGGCTACCTCATCCGGTAGAAAGTGTTAGCTGCAGAATTGGAGCTGGCTACCTCATCCGGTAGAAAGTGTTAGCTGCAGAATTGATGCTGGCTACCTCATCCGGTAGAACGTGTTAGCTGCAGAATTGGAGCTGGCTACCTCATCCAGTAGAAAATGTTAGCTGCAGAATTGATGCTGGCTACCTCATCCGGTAGAAAATGTTAGCTGCAGAATTGATGCTGGCTACCTCATCCGGTAGAACGTGTTAGCTGCAGAATTGGAGCTGGCTACTTCATCCGGTAGAACGTGTTAGCTGCAGAATTGGAGCTGGCTACCTCATCCAGTAGAACGTATTAGCTGCAGAATTGGGGCTGGCTACCTCATCCAGTAGAACGTGTTAGCTGCAGAATTGGGGCTGGCTACCTCATCCGGTAGAACGTGTTAGCTGCAGAATTGGAGCTGGCTACCTCATTCGGTAGAACGTGTTAGCTGCAGAGTTGGAGCTGGCTACTTCATCCGGTAGAAAGTGTTAGCTGCAGAGTTGGAGCTGGCTACTTCATCCGGTAGAAAATGTTAGCTGCAGAATCTTCTTCATCTTTTTCTTATTATTCCAACGCTCCATATCGACCACTTGTTAACCACTCTTTGTGATTTGTATTTGATCCGAGCCTAAGAGCGATTGTTCCTTGTGCCTGCTATGCACCGACAAGTAGGCGAGCACATCTGATTTCTGCAACTAAGGTTTCTTCCCTAGGCCCCTACCTCAATTGCCTCTTACGACATGCCTTATAGGTCGCAATGTTACTATTCTTTGCTCCCCTTCTGAGCCCTGGCAACACACGGCCGAACTGAAGAATCTAAATAATCAGGAACAAATCAAATACAAGGAAAAAAGTAACTTTGATAAACCAAGCGTAAAGGAAGCTCTTCTAGATGATGTATAATGTGAACGATGTACAGAAGAGTCGGAAGGAGCTACAAGAGATATTTGTTTTAAATTATTTTTTTAAGGGCCCTCCCCGACACGCCATATCAGGTAGTCCCCGTACAAGAAAACGTGAAAACCTTTATAAATTATCAAGCCCCATCAATCCTTCGAATGATGGCTCTTCTAGTTTTGTACAAGGGTAGCCATGAAGGCTCCCGACCTTCGGCTTCGATCAAGTGGGCACTAGTTCCGTAACACAAGCTGATAACTTTGTGAACACATATAATGAGCCACGTGACAGATATCAAGCGATACAGATACTACACTTTGATCTTAGCTAAAATGCCGAACTGGTTGAGAGCGTATGCATCAATAAGGGCTCAAAAGGCAGGGGAGGCAGATAGAGAAATATAGAAAATACACATTGTAGGAAATGGTATGAAAGACCAAGAAAGACCACACGGAAGATGGAATGACAATTTTAAAGAACTAATACGTCAATATAGTCTAAAGACAACATTTACGATACATTTTGCTATTCAAGTGGAATTTGAATTGCATACTTTGCGCTCGTTGCACCGTTGTCCACCGTTGCGCCCGTGTGTTGCTGGGGACAGCAAGGGGTACAAAGAATACTAGCACTGCTACCTACAAGGAATATCGTAAGAGGCGACTGAGGTAGGGGTCTAGGAAGCTACCCTGCTAAATAAAAAGCGTCGAAGAAATCTGATGTCCTGGCCTACTCGTTAACTGATACAACGTACAATTGCTCTTAGGCTCCGATCACATACAAATCACACAGAGTGGTTAATATGTGGTCGATGTGGAGTGTTCAAAGAAGAAGATGTTCCACGGTTAGACAGGAAGAGACACCGCCGCTACCCAATAAGAAGCTCAACAGCTAGGCAAAAAGAAGCAGTTCTGCTAGACACAGGAATGCTCAACGCCGAAACAAGAAAAAGCAGTTCTGCTAGACACAGGAATGCTCAGCGCCTAGACAAGAAGAAGAAGTTCTGCAACGCATCTTCATATCCTTGCTACTTTATTTTCTTCTAAAAAAAACATATCGTTGTCAATACTTCTAATTCTATCCCACATTTCGTCCGAGTGGTTACCGGGGCCCGCCCAAGTGGTTACCGGGTCCCAAATTTGGGTGTAAAGAATAGAACCACTATTACCTGCCACGCATGACGTAAGAGGAGACTAAGGAGGTTCGGCTAAAATCGGATGCATGTGTCCGCTAGGGAATGCTAACCCGAAACAAATGCTTGCAGTAAACGGATGCACCAGGCCGTAAGGCGCATAACATGGTGCAGCGACAGTTCACAATGAGGAATGGGATAACGGATTCTACGGTCGCCAATCTGCCTCGGAGATTTAAACAAGCAGTAAGAATGTCAGATCTACCATCACGAGGGTGGCCAAAACTTACTGCGGGAAGACAAACTGTATGGCGTGACTGATAATCTGAAGCAGACGGCTGCCTTTATTAGAGAATTTGAAATCCCAATCTAGTGAGAACGCAGAAGACAAACTGTATGGCGTGGCTGATAATCTGAGGCAGACGGCTGCCTTTATTAGAGAATTTGAAATCCCAATCTAGTGAGAACGCAGAAGACAAACTGTATGGCGTGGCTGATAATCTGAGGCAGACGACTACCTTTATTAGAGAATCCGAAATCCCAATCTAGTGAGAACGCAGAAGAAGAAGAAGGTATCCCACATTTGTGTGGGTGTTCTATTTTTCCTTGTATTTATTTCAACAAAATACATACCTCCTTTCTGCCCATCCTGTACCCGCCTGATATTCCCATAAGACTAGCTTTGAGTGCGTCTGTAATCTTACGGCGTGGTATGGGATAGTGATCTATTTAGTGTCATATTATTGTTAGGAGAGAGATTGTTGCAGAAATAAGTGGGATATCTAAAGTATAAATAGACATCACAGAATCAAGAAAACTAAGGAAAGACAAGATAAATAAGGGGGAAGGACATACATCCAAATAAAAATGAAAAGATGTACTAGACTGAGAGACATCGAACACAATCACAGAGAGAGCGAGAGAGAGAGAGAGAGGAGAGGAGAGAGAGAGAGAGAAAGAGAGAGGGCTGGAATAAAAATAAATTAAATGAAGTTGCGTTCGAGATACAAAGAAAGACGCCTGAGTGGTTACCGGGCCCACATTTGGATGTAAAGAATAGAACCAATGTTACCTGCCACGCATGTCGTCAGAGGCGTCTAAGGAGGTTTGATTGAAATCGGATACACGTGTCCTAAGCGTGTAGAAGTCTATGCGTTTAGGGGCCTACCAAACCAATGTGTAACGTATACACGTTCTTGGCAAAGATCAAACATATCACAAAGAGTGATTAAAATTGGTCGTAAAGAACAACGCAAGAAAAGGAGAAGGAGACAAAGAAAGCAACTGATACAAGTGAAATGTCATCAGAGAAACAGAAAGAAGAAGCTAGACTCTAACTGCCATCAAAGACACAGAAAGAAGAAGAACACACTCTAAATGACATTAGAACACAGAGAAGAAGACACACTCTAAAATGACATTAGAGACAGAGAAGAAAGAAGAACACACTCTAAATGACATTAGAGACACAGAGAAAGAAGAAGAACACACTCTAAATGACATTAGAGACACAGAGAAAGAAGGACACACTCAAAATGACATTAGAGACACAGAGAAAGAAGAAGAACACACTCTAAATGACATTAGAGACAGAGAGAAAGAAGGACAGCTCAAAATGACATTAGAGACACAGAGAAAGAAGAATAATACACTCTAAAGGGCATTCAGACACAGGAAAGAAGAAGGTGAGACAAAGGACACCATAGACACAAAGAAACAAGAAGAATAAAATTAAAAAACCTCGCAGAAGTAAAACAATACGAAAAATGTTAATGTAACTATCGAACTCAGCGATTCCTAAACTTTGCATTACTGTGTTCACCCTTTCAAATACATTTTGTTGTCACGAACCTCCAAAAGTTTCTATAAATGAAAATCTTCTAACGATGCAGTTAGTATTACATCACACCAACAGTCAAGCTCGGTCCAATTTCTTAGAATGCGGCAAACTTTAAATGATCTTTCATTTTGTCATGTCAGACATTTAGACCGGTTTGATCCAGCTCCTTTGATTTTGCTGCGGAACTAGTTTACCACTGTTTTTATACATGTTTTTAAAATTTGATTTTCTCTCTCTCTCTCGATCCCCGCCTAGACTGATGAACCAGATATTATCATGAATGCTACCGTGGTTTTAAGGGACTCCGTTCCTCCGTACAGCTCTCGCGAAGCTCTGTGTTTATGGGCCAGGTTTCTTTTCTTAGACCTGCTATCAATTGGCAATCTTGCAGTATGTGCTCTGCCGTCATGTCCGCCTTTTCGTAGGGGCACAGGCGATGTTGTGTCAATTTTAAATTTGTTAAAAAATGTGGGCGTGAAGCTTGTGGCCGGTGCGGAGGCGGAATATAGCAACTTGTTCACTACGAGATAGACCATAGGACCGGTCGCTCTTGTTGTACTGTGGATGGTCTTTTGACCATTTGTCTTTATAGTGTCAGCCGATATTTAATTTTTGAAATATCAAAGATCATAATATGTGTTCAAGAGCCTGAGAACCCCCCGTGAGTACCCCGGGAACCATGTTTGGGAAACGCTGATCTAGCTATATAAAAAAAGAAAAGAAATAAAATAAAAACAATCTGAGAAATGTGTGAGAGATCTGAGCTTAACAAGCTGAGATAAGGTATTAGAGATCTGTTATTTGCTTCTTTCACGGTTAAAGGATCGCCGAGGGAGTTGAAGATGGATAGGGTACAGTTGTACAGCGACAGCATGTTGGATGAAGACACTGAAAATTTTGTCGAATCTATTCAGCGATTTATACAGTTTGAGATCTCACACATAGCAGACTGAATGATTGATGAACTGAATGATCGAGAACTGAATAATGGAACTAATGATCGAGGAACTGAATGATCGAGGAACTGAATGTTTGAGAACTGAAGATTGATGAACTGAATGATTCAGAACTGAGTGATTGAGACTGAATGTTTGAGGACTGGTGATTGGGAACTGAATGATTGAGGAACTGAGTGATTGAGAACTGAATGATTGAGGAACTGAGTGATTGATGAACTGAGTGATTATGACTGAAGATTGAACGATGATTGAGCTGAATGATTGATGAACTGAATGATTGATGAACTGAATGATTGATGAACTGCATGATTGATGAACTGATGATTATAACTGAGTGATTGATGAACTGAGTGATTGATGAACTGCATGATTGATGAACTGAATGATTGATGAACTGAGTGATTGATGAACTGAACAGTTTATTTACAACGAGCAGCTGGAATGTTCAGCTTGCACACATTTCTATACCTGCTGCGGAAGACTGAGCGCCTATGAGTCTCCCCAGAGCGTTATGTCGTTGATCTATAGACTATTGTTTTTCCAAGGTGGGAATATAATTTTGTAGATACGTCAATGAACATTTATCAAAAGCAAGCATAATCTTATCTTAACCAAATTTGCTGTGAAACGCCGTGGGGAGAGTTAGTTTTTATCTTGTGCCAGGTGTGTTGCGCTTGACGTTGTCAATCCATGCTTTCGCAGGACTCTGAGATATTATCTATCCATCGTGTTCTTGGCCTGCCTCGTGCTCTGCGTCCTGAGTGTTGATTATTGTAGGCACGCGATGGTAATAAATGTGGTTGCATTCTCATTAGATGGCCGAACCACTTGATTCTTTGCTTCTCGATGTACTGTATGCATGGTATAGTACAACGATGCTTCTGATATTCTCGTTTCTCACTCTGTCTCTCCTTGTAAAGGGATAGAAACCGTAACGATTAAAATGTGTTAATGTAAATTGTGTGTGCCACTCATGGTGCAATCTGCGGCACATTGCCAAACGAATTAGACTGGAGCAAGCTGCGGCATATAGTCTTAATGAGTTAGATGGGAATAAATGAATGAATATAATGCACAATAAAGCAAAGTGACGTGGGTAGAGTTTAAAGAAATATATCGGTTTTTTTTGGCCGATCCAGAAGCTCTTGAACTTTCAGCTCTTCGACTCGGTGCCATGGACATCGTAACGCTTCTGTTCGGTGCCACGAACACCGTAAATCTGGAGAAATTGTGGCTTTTTCTGCCAACCTGTGGAGTTTAACCCGCACTCACAGAAGGTTTGTCACACCGTCGTCCAACGAGCTACGAACACGATGGGCAGGTGGGCAATATATCGTATAAAACTAATGGATAAGCTGAACATGTACGCATCTCTGTTACAATGGAAACTGAAAGGGATATAACTCAGTAAATACTATTAATATTCGTTTGATCATTAAACACCAATCATAGATTGCACTATTTTTGCAGCCCCAGACTCAAATCTAACGACCCTGAAGTACAGACAGAATGAATCCCCAGAGGCGTCTTTCATGTAAGGGCCCTGAATGGAAGCAATGTAACTAGTTTACTGTTCTGGAACATTAAACGGACGCGATTGGTATCATTACCATGCCAACACAGTCACAGATAGAGACAGAGAGAGAGAGAGAGAGAGAGAGCAGTGGACAGTACACGAAAGTCTCGATCAGGGTCTGTCGCTATGATGCAGAGAGGCGGCCGCATCAGGCGGCAACGTAAGGGAGGGTGGGGGCATAGCAGCCGAATCAAAATTACAATTGAAGGTTATTTTAAAGAAAAGACATATAAGGGGCGACATTTCGAAGACTTGCATCATACTGAGAAAATATACTGCACGGTCCTGGTCTCGATGCATATATCTTATCTTATCCACATTTGCCGTGAAGAGCCGTGGGGAGAGTTAGTTTCTATCTTGTACCAGGTGTGTTGAACGCTAAAAACGGGAGAGTGGTGAGATCTGGAAAAGATGGCTCTTGGATAGACGGGCTTGAAGGCCTTTGGTTGTCGGACCTATGCTTCCTAGGGGCGAAGGTGAAGAAGAAGATCAGGTGTGTTCCGTTTGACGTTGTCAGTCCATGCTTTCGCAGAGATGTTATCTATCCATCGTGTTCTTGGCCTGCCTCGTGATCTGCACCCTGAGTGTCGTTTATTGTAATCACGTGATAGTAATAAATATGGTTCCATTCTCATTAAGTGGCTCATTAGATTAAGCTCGATAAAATCGGATCATGTTAAGTTTAATTTGAATGAAGCTTTTCACAGCGTTACTAATTGCCCATAAAGTGTAATGGTATTTAATAATGAAGCAACAGAGTGTTGTAATTGAAATCATTTATAGTGGAAGGTAGTCAAACGATTGTGTATTTGTGTCGATACAAGAGGGAGCACACGTTAGGACTTTGTGTACTTGTGTCAGACACTGAGGTCTGTATTTTTATATTTTCGTGGAAGTTGGAGATTGTCCTTTCTGTACCTGTACCAGACAGTGGAGTGCATATCCATTTGATCTATTTGAAAGTACATTGACCTTTCTGTACTTGAATCATTTGTACATTTATTTTCCGTTCCAGAGCACTTGAATTTTCAGTAGTTCGGCTCGGTGCCATGGACATCGTAACCCTTCGGTTCGGTGCCATGGACATCGTAACCTTCGGTTCGGTGCCACGAACACTGAAAATCTGAAGAACCTGTGGCTTTTCTGACAGTCCGCGGAATTAACATCGCACTCGCCTGAGTGATTACCGAAGCTCAAATGGGCGAAAGAATAGAACCACTGTTACTTCCATGGCATCGTCTAAGAGGCGATTAATGGAGTTGGGTTGGAGGTAGATAAACCCACACACTGTAAAATACACTAGATGGCTACAGAACGGGAGAGCGAACCGAGGAAACGCTGGCTGAAACCGGACACATCGCCAAAGGATAAGCACCAGAGCTCCAAATGGTGCGGAAGTTGTGACACAAAACACACCAATGTTTAGGCTGCATGAATCAGATTTCCACATGAACAGAATTTAAGGGAAGGTCTGGTACATCGGTCTGGGCGGTGATCTCGAGAGAGAGAGAACCGCACTCACAGGGAGCTTTTCACCCGTCGTCCAACGCGATACGAACAATCTGGGTAGGCGACACTTAGATCTATGTAGAAGTAGGATATTGACCTTTCTGTATCTGGGTTAGAGAGCAGAGTCTGCATTTTCATCTTCTTCTTCTCTTGTTCAGCCTTTGCCCCTAAGGAAGCATAGGTCCACAACCAAGGCCTCCTAAGCCCGCCTATCCAGGACAATCTTTCCAGGTCCCTACCAACTTTCTTGCCATGAGTCCCTCCTTACGTGGTCTTTCCTCGGGTGGCAAGCTATGAATATTCCTGGTTGTGGTTTCTGTAGCTATCTAGTGTTTTTTACAGGGTGGGGTAGCTAGCCCCAAGGCCGACTCTCCTTATTCGCCTCTTTCGACATGTATGGCAGGTAACAGCGGTTCTATTCTTTACATCCCTAATTTAAGTCCCGGTAACCACTCGGGCGCTGTATTTTCATATTCTAGGGGAATGAGCGTAATGATTTTTTTTTCTGTACTTGTATCCTACAGTGAAGTCAGTGCTGCGTGATCTATGTGAAGTAGGAATTGAACTTTGGTTACTTGTGTCAGTGGCGCCTGTGACCTAGGGTATAGCAAATCGGTCTTTTAACCCCGACGTTCTGAGTTCGAATCACGCTGCGAACAATTTGGTTGCCAATTGTTTCGCGTGGATTTTAACAAAAGGACGATGGCATCACCCGTTCAGAAAGCAATGGCAAACTACTGAACGTAATAATGAATAGAAAAATCACAAACAGCGTTAAAAAGCTGGAGTTGATTCGCAAAGTCCTGTAAAGGATAGGCAGTTAACTTTAACTTTTTACTTGTGTTAACAAGTAGAATCTATACTATCAGATTCTCTTAAGTGTTGGGGATTGACATTTTTTTTACAATATAAATACACTAAACAGAAAAGAGCAGACCACAGTCTTCAAACTTAGAACGGTACACTGCGGTCTCAGTGAACACTTCCATAGAATGTGTCTCAGGGATTCGACTGCCTGCAGCTGTGGAGCACCAAAGCAGTCCCGAGAGCACATCTTGCAAGACTGCCCAAGTCTGAGCAGTGTGAGAATGGAAATCTAGCCAACAGAAACAACCCTACAAAATAAACTATGGGTAACCGGTGAAGACCTCAAGTGCACCACTCTGTTTATAACACATACTGCAGTAGTCTCACATGAAAAGTTGATCGCTTAAGAAGAAGAAGACCCTGCTTTAAGTTCATCTCCCAATGGAGCCTACACTTTCAGATCTATGTGATCGCTCTCCGGAGACACACTGTTTAAATCATAGATTCCCAAACTTTTTATGCCCACCGCCCACTTTGCACAACATAAACTTTGTAACGCCCTTCCACATTATAAAAGTTTGCCAACGCCCCTCCCTATATATACATGCTCTATTTTCTCCTTGAAATTGAAAATTGATATATATTTCTGTAATACATGGTCAATTTTCAAATGCTCATATACATGAAATAGAAAATTGATATAAAAATGGATCGTGTAAGATGGGCATCAGATGAATTAAAATGTAGAATTCAAATTTTTAATGATTATTCAATAGCAAAATCAAGAAAAAAACTCCCTCCAAATGCTTCTGAACCCACCATCGCCCCCCTGGAAGGCTTCAGCGCTCACAGGGGGGCGGTACCGCCCACTTTGGGAAACGCTGGTTTAAATCGATATATTTTTCTGTAACTTTAATTCAAATCTCAGAGGACAGCGTAACTTCATGATATTAAGAAACCTGTCATTACTTCCGTAGTACCGCTTTTTAGGCGGTGTAGGACAAGTGGGACGTGAACTTGAAGAATTTAATGGCCACATGGCTAGTGCAGTCGCTGCAAAGCTATTCAGGTTAGGATTTTTCATTTATGCCCACGACAGAAAACAATTCTTGGTCTTTCCGTGAATTGAACATGGATCTCTCGGATGGAAGCCACGCTCTAATCCACTCGATCAGACTCTCCTGGATGGAAGCCACGCTCTAATCCACTCGGCCAGATTCTCCTGGAAACCACGCTCTAATCCATTCGGCAGATTCTACTGGATGGAAAAGCTCTAATCTTCGGCCAGATTCTACTGATGAACCTAACCCATTCGGCCAGATTCTCCTGGAGGGAAACCACGCTCTAATCCATTCGCATTCTCCTGGATAACCACTCTAATCCATTCGATCAGATTCTCCTGATGAAGCCACGCTAAAATCCATTCGGCCAGATTCTCCTGGTGGAAGCCACGCTCTAATCCATTCGATCAGATTCTCCTGGATGGAAGCCACGCTCTAATCCATTCGATCAGATTCTCCTGGATGGAAGCCACGCTCTAATCCATTCGATCAGATTCTCCTGGATGGACCAGTCTAATCCATTCGATCAGATTCTCCTGGATGAAGCCACGCTCTAATCCATTCGATCAGATTTTCCTGGAACTTAATGGTAAGATTTTGTATTTTCACGAGTTGTTATCGTTTCATTCTGAAGCTAAAAGTCTCGACAATCCTGACCTTTGGCATTTCATACTTTTTATCTTTTCACCGACAAGGTTTTGATAATTTTTATCTACTAATCCTGCTTTGTTATATCTTTCACTTCATCCTAGTCTCTCTGTTATCTCCTTCACTTCATTCTAGTCCCTCTGTTATCTCCTTCACTTCATTCTAGTCCCTCTGTTATAACCTTCACTTGATCGTAATCCTCAACTATCCCAAATGATGTCAAATCTAGCTATTAGAAAGGTGACTACTACCTACAAGAAGACACCAAGATTAAATGAGACAATAACCATGCCAATATCTGGTTGTCAACAACGAAACATATCAAGAAGCAAAAATTTTTTTTTTTAAAGTGTCTTACAATTCCGTGTTATTTCTGAAATATCTTCACGAATATGTCTTCAGATAATGAATTAAACAACTTGATAAGGAAAGTCACTTGGAATTTTAACAAGTTTGTCTGCATTTTGTGTGGTTTCCAGAACGATGCTAACTTAATCAGATAATACTTGTGTAAAGCTTTAAGATGTGATCAGAATCACTAGTCAATCAATCAATCACTGTCAATATTGCCTGATTAGTATGTATGTATGTTAACAGAACGCACTAGAGACAGAGATCTACTGCCACTTTTCAAAATTCGTGAACACACTTAGGTTTAATTTGAACGAAATCTACCGGATGCATAACAGTAATTTTTATCTCAGTCTTATATATCTCACGACTTTACGAATTCATGTTTAAGTAATTGCTATAATAGGTTTAATTACAGCAAAATCTACCTGATGCATAACAGTAATGTTTTGGAGACAGTCTTATATATCTCACGACTTTACGATTATAGGTATCTTGGTTGATAATAAACGTTTTTGTTATATAATTTTGCATAAGCACAACAAAATGATAACAAAAGTTTAGAATTTACAGCAATACACAAAATAGGGCGACTGTTTGAAAAGGCGTATCCCAATTATATATTATAAAAAGCAATGTGACATAGGGAACAAATTATACCTTCCCCTTCTATCAATAAAAGTAAATGATGTGTGCATACACCAACGACAATCGTTCGGATACAGTATGAAATGATTAATTCCACGGGATTCCTGTTTTTCCCCCCTGCGCTGAATTGCACGTTTAGCACGCAAATGCTCAATTATAGGAAAACTTGATTATCGTGCTGTTAAACTTCTACATGCATACCAGATCAACATCGATGTTATTTTACTAATAAGAAATAAGTAAAATCTTATAGCACTAAATATATGGTGTGTAAAAATACTTTACGAAGGTCGCCACTGTTATCAATAGGAAAATGTAAAAAAACAATAATTTCTGTCAAGTGGATGATTTATCTCTCTCTCTCTCTCTCGCGATCACCACCCACACCGATGTACCAAATCTCACCATACATTCTATTCATGTGGAAATATGATTCATGCAGCCTTAACATTGGTGTGTTTTACGTCCCATCTGCAGCCCCATTTGGAGCTCTGGTGCTTATCCTTCGGCGATGTGTTCGGTTTCAGCCAGCGTTTACTCGGTTCGCTCTCCGTTCTGTAGCCATCTAGTGTATTTTACGGTGTGGGGTAGCTATCTCCACGCCCAACCTCCTTAGCAGCCTCTTACGACATGTGTTGCAATTAACAGTGGTTCTATTCTTTACACCCCAATTTGGGTCCCGGTAACCACTCGGGCGAAGTGGATGATTTGATATGGTCGGTAAAGATGTTCACGAGTTTTGGAACGAACTATTATGTTCATGTGTTCGAAGGATTGACTTCATTTTCCCAGGTTTTACCCTATATGATTCGGTTCCTCTCTGTATAACTGGCACACCACCCGCCGTATTGCACAAAGCATGCATTTTTTTAGCTCATTATAATAATCTTAGCAATTGTGGCATATCTTTTACAGGACTTAGCCATGAACAACAGTAAATGAGTCGTCAATTTACTTGACACCACTTATACGTTCAGTAATTTGCAATTGTTTTCTGAACAGTCAGGTATATTTTTACCTTTCGTAAAAATCCCTGGGAAACGAATTTGCTTCCAAACTGCCTGCCTCGGAGTTTGAACCAATTACGTTTGAGTTGTGATCGAGCTCACTACCGCTTAAGCTACAGACGCCCACAGTCTTAGGATTATCTGGGGGAATGCACTCGGAACAGAAAGACGCATCCGGTTCGAATCCATGACCCTCATAACAGTGTGTAAACACACATCACACATACACACACCACACAGAACACACACACAAAGACACGCACAAGACACAGATCCGCACATAACATCACACGATCCACACAAGACACACACCACACAGAAAACACACACACCACAGAACCCACACACAAAAACACAGATCACACATCAGACAGACACACACAAGACCACCACACAGAACACACACAAGACACAGATCGCACATAGAACACACACACCACACAGAAAACACACAACACAGATCCCACACATAACACACATCACACAGATCACACACACTACACAGAACACACACAAGACACAGATCGCACATAGAACACACACACCACACAGAAAACACACCACACAGATCCCACACATAACACACATCACACAGATCACACACAGAGAACACACACCACACAGATCACACACAAGACACAGATCACATACAGAAAACACACCACATGATCACACACAGAACACACACCACACAGATCACACACAGAAGACACACACCACACAGAACACACACAAGACACAGATCGCACATAGAACACACACACCACACAGAAAACACACCACACAGATCACACACATAACACACACCACACAGATCACATACAAAACATACACACACACCACACAGAACACACACAAAACATACACACACACCACACAGATCACATACAAAACATACTCACACACCACACAGAACACACATCATTTCCTTCCTTCATCAAGCACATTAATCTTTGTCAGATCATCATTCTGCAATTAACCCCTAACATCTCTCACATTGTCCAGCATATTGTGCCAATTGCTGTGTGTAGAACCAAGCTGGAGAGCAAACACTGATATTTTGGCCTATCAAGATCTGGTGAGTGTTCCTGAACGTGACGCTTCATTCATCTCGTGTATTTAGTTATCCGAATAATTTTTTTCATAATGTTCTTGGATGTAACACAGATAGGAATTTCCAATCACGTTATAAACTTGGCAATTATATTCCTTATTTCCAATCAAGTTTTTTTTTCCCGATCCAGAAGCACTTGAGCTTTCAGCTCTTCTGTTCGGTGCCATGGTCATCGTAACCCTTCGGTTCGGTGCCACGAACACCGTAAATATGGGGAACCTGTGGCTTTTCTGACAGCCCGCGGAATTGAACCCGCACTCACAGAGGGCTAGTCACCCGTAGTCCAACGCGCTACGAATACGCTGGGCAGGCGGGCCACTTCCAATCAAGTTATAAACTTGACTATTATACTCCTTATTTCCAATCAAGTTGTAAACGTGGCTATTTTATTCCTTTTTTCATTGAATATTGTTTTTCTATTTTGTAATACTACAGTTGAGCGTCTGTAGCTCAAGCGGTAGTACATATATTCAGTGAGCTTGATCACGAATTCAAGCGTATCTGGTTCTAACCCCACGGTGGGCAAATTTGGAAACAAATTTGTTTCCGTGGGATTTTACAAAAGGTAAAAATAGACCTCACCGTTCTGAAAGCAGTGGCAAACTACTGAACGTATAAGTGGTGCCTAGAAAATCAACGACCCATTTACAATGGTTGATGGCTACGTCGTTTAGGATATGTCACTAGAAAAAAACACTACAGTACTTTGTTTCTGCGTGTTTCGCCATTGAGACATAGTTTTTTTTTCTGCAGTTTTCCCTTATATTGATTTTTTTCCAGAATTGATTTTGCAGTCGTCCCTTATATTGATTGCTTTCCAGAATTGATTTTGCAGTTTTCCCCTTATACTGATTTCTTTCCAGAATTGATTTTGCAGTCTTCCCTTATATTGATTTCTTTCCAGAATTGATTTTGCAGTCTTCCCTTATATTGATTTCTTTCCAGAATTGATTTTTTTTCGTTTACTTTCTTTTCTCTTAGAATTAATATGTTTTAACTCAATTCATACAATGAATCATCACATCGGCTTGCATATGTAATCTAATCACGCCACTATTCAGTAGAGTAACTTTTCACAAAGAGCACTTTCTTTAGCTTTTGCTAAACTTTCAAGCTTTTACTGTAACAAGCAAAAACAGTTTACCGATACAATGTTCATATTAAGACAACTGACGGAAAGCGCAATAGAACATAACAAGACCTGTAGTGTGGCAGTCAAAGATCAGGAAAAGGCCTTCGACAGAGTCGATAGAAACAAACTATGGGATTGTTTAAGAAAATATGGAATCAGCAAACATCTCATCAAGGTCTGCAAGAGTTTATACATTTCAAATAAAAGTTACATAAGAACAAAAGCCGGAACATCAAAAACATTCACAGTAAACTCAGGAGTAAGACAGGGATGTTTGCTCTTCCCACTGCTGTTTATAACATACATGGACAACATAAGTAGAGAAGCAGGAATAGAGAAAGAAAATAATATTTCAGAACTTTTATTTGCAGATGACCATAAAACTGACTCGAGAAAACGAAGAATCTCTCCAGAACCATTTGAGCTTAGTTAACATCAAGGGTGAGGAGTACAACATGAAAAAAATATAATAAAGACAGAGACAATGGCAATAAGTAGACAACAAGAAAGCCTTACAACAAAACTCCAGAACGTAGACATAAAACAAACAATTGAGGCCAAATACTTAGGAGCAATTTTCACAGCAGATGGAAATATCAATAGCGAAATCAGCAATCGTTGCACACAAGCTAACCAAGTACTGGGACAGTTAATACCACTGTTGTCACATAAAGAGATACCGCTAACAACTAAAGCAAATCTCATAAGAACGATTTTCTGGCCAACACTATGTTACCAGTGTCAAACATGGCCAATAACAGCAGCTAATGAGCGGAAAATCATAATGACAGAGATGAGGTGTCTTAGAAGAGCTGCAGGTGTGACAATAAGAGACACAATTAGAAATGAAGAAATCAGAAGAAGACTGGATGTGAAACAAAGTCATGCAATTCATAAAAGAACAACAGATTAAATGGTTTGGACACATGACACGAATGCCCTGGTATCGCCTACAACAGAGAGCCACACAGAAAAAGTAAAATGAGTACAAAACAAGAGGAAGACCACGCAAAAGATGGAGCGATGGCACCAAATCATCGTGCAAGTCACCATTTCATACATCAAACACAATTATATTCCCTTGGATGAAAATTGTGTGGTCGTCATCACCCGTGATGGACGAGCATCACATATTAAGTTTTGTGAAACTTTACACACACCCTGTGTATATACACACCAGAATTGGAATAAGTTATTCAACAAGTATGTGGTCACCAGTTGGGAAAAGAAAACGGGGAAGACCTAAGACCACTCTTCGAAGAATAAACCAACATGAAAGTAAACTATTGAGATGTAAAACCATACAAGATCTCCAACTGCTAGCAACGAACCGCATCACATGGAGATCTAAAACCTCTGCCCTATGTGCCGCCCTTTGGCACTAAAGGAACAAACAAACTAACTAACTATACGACATGAACACAATACTTGTACATCTTCCAACAATTTATATAAAACAATGAAGCAATACAGTGCCCTTCACTGATCAAGTAAAGAAATGATTAATATGTTCAATTTGCTAACAGCAACAGAAATAAATACCACTGTTAAGTGTCCTATACGAAAGATAGAACAACAAAAAGATAGAGAGAACATGGACGAAAGATAGAAGACGTGGAAATTGAGTTAGTTGAAAAAAAAAATTAAGGTCGGATATTGAGATTATTCGAATTGAACTGGGTAATTCTTTCATTTATCATGTAATCTTCGATATCGAATTCGACAAATTGACACATTTCATGAACATCGTTTGTTTGAAATGGACATAAAGCTTCACTGAGTTTAGGCAGAAATTCGCACAGAGCACATCTTAGAACAGCTTCACCGGGTGTTTACGGGCCCAATAAGATATTGATCTCATTGCATTGCATCTGAAATTCACTCTGTCTCTAGCTAGTTCACCCACTTTGTCGATGGTCATATTCATGGTTTGTTTAATATCTTGTAGCCATCTTCTTCTTGGTCTGCCTCTGCCTCTGCATCCCGGGACCCTGCCCTCTAACATTGTTCTCTCCAGGTCATCATGTCGCTTGATGTGACCAAAGTATCTAATTTTTCTGTATAGTATATTGTTTATCAGCCAATTGTCTTTAACATTCTGTTCTTCTCTGCTAGCAGGATACACTTCCTTCATTTTTTCATTTCGTTCGCTTCAAATATTGTCTCTGCATTCAATGTTCTCTCTTGTATATACTTCACTGTCTTTTGTAGCTCACACAGAGGTCTGTGTAGTTTTCTGTCGAGTGCTGTTTCATTAGGCCAGCGATTTTACCTCAATATATCATATTAGCCCCAGTCTTGAAGTATGTGCTCTGCAGTCTGATGTACTTTTCCAAATGTAAACACGGTTGAATTGCCAATCTTGAAGTGCGCTTGCACTTGGTAACAGCATGAATATCCTTTGTCTTCAGCATATACACCCCATTATCACAGTCATCAGTCACAAATAGGATTAATATCACTGGTCATTAGTAAACATACCCCGCATTAACAGACTACATATCAGTCGTTATCATTGTTCGTACCCCTCTCGTAATCAGCATGCATGCAAATAAAAACAATTATCTAGTGATATGCCATATCGGGTCAGTAGCCTACTGGAGATGGATATTGCAGATTTAGCAGTGGACCAATTTATGGTAAGTGACGTTGATGCTCATATCAGATTACAAGAATGCATGATTGTTCTACGCAGTGGCGGCTCGTGACCATTTTTGCTGGTGGGGCTAGACAAATATTTTTTGGAAAAATCATGGATTTGGGGTGTTATTTTTTAATTTATAAAATAATAAATACACGTTACACATTATTTTTGGTGGGACCCGGCCCCACTTGCCCCTAATGACGAGCCGCCTCTGGTTCTGGGGATTGATTTTACAGGTTTGGCTAGAGTCAACTCTGACGATAAATCGTCTTCTCCTTCAGTGATATAACTGCACTTAAGCTCTTCTCTTTCAACTCATCGCTATTATTATAATTTCTCTCGTACCGTTATACGTTACATACGGCCTGCAAGAAATGTCTCCATACCGCTCTATCATGGACAACTCGCTTAATCTCCTCCATGGAACTGAGACCAATATTTCGTGCATCTCTCAGCAAAGTTCGTTACATGGTCTCCTTAGGTCGTCCTCTCTTTCTTGAACCTTTGCATCCCACTTCAATGTCTGCTTTGATATTCGTTGATCATTTCTTCTCCAGCATATCTCTATCTTCTCCTTCTTATAACAGTTGTTACAAGTTGTTGACTAGGTCTATAAATGCATAGACTTCTACACGTTTAGGACATGTGCATCCGATTTCATCCAAACCCCCTTAGCCGCCTCTTACGACATGTGTGGCAGGTAACAGTGGTTCTATTCTTTAAACCCCAAATTTGGGCCCAGGTAACCACACAGGTGGAAGATATTATAACTATACGTCCCTGTTTGAAGTTATAGTTCCAGCAACCCGGCCAGTTTGCCATTTTGTACCGGTTTTTTCTCGAAAAAATTGTAAAGTTACGTTTTTGGTCTGCAAACTATGGCATTTGAAAAAGTACACGTTGCCAAGAAAAATGGATTAAACTATTCAGTCATTTCAAAGAAAATAACAATTTATTGTCCAATCTTGTTTTTATTAATTTTTTTCCGATCTTGAAGCTCTTGAGCTTTCAGCTCTTCGGTTCGGTGCCACGAACACCGTAAATCTGGGGAACCTGTGGCTTTTTCTGCCAGCCCGCGGAATTTAACCCACACTCACAGAGGGCTTGTCACCCGCAGTCCAACGAGCTACGAACACGCAGGGCACGCGGGCGTCCAATCTTTTTTGAGTTACAGAATACATTTTCAGCCTTCCAGACACATCTGCACCTGTTGAAATGATATTCTAATTATTGCATATTATTGTCTTGTATGGACTTTTTCGTCTTTACAGACAGTCAATTGACAAGTTTTTCACTGTAACAACCTCAGAGTCCTCGCTCCTCTCTCCTGTCCCTCAGCTACACACGTCTCTTCTCAAAAGACATCGCCCTCCACAGAACTTCGTCAGCAACCAGCTATCCCCATGCCCTGAGACCCATAGAAACGTTATCCACTGAGGCCCTGCAGACATCCCCACATCCGAGCAGTGGTCTGCCCCGGCCCCTCCCTCCCCTCCTCCGAAAGCCCACAGAATAACACATGTCTTTGTATGCGACAAGTTGTCCATTCCCCTCCTATGCCCCAACCATCCAAGTTGTCTACTGTCGAGCATGATCATGATGGAAGGCAGGCCCGCACGTCAGAGTTGACCATCATGTCGCACCACCTGATGTTCACAATCTCGCGGAGACATCGAAGGCGAAAGATATCAAGACTCCTCTCACGCCCCGAGCAAGCCGTCAATGCCTCCGAGCAATCCAGTAGAGAACTAACCACACAGCCTGTATACATTTGAATCTCCGTCATGTTGAATAACATATGATCTGAAGAAAGAGGTAGAATGCCTGATTCAACCGTAAAAGCTTTATTCTTTTGCAAAGTTCATTGTGAACTAAATTTTAGTAATTTTTTAGACGCGATTGAAAATAACAACGAATTTTAAAAGAAATGTCAGGCTAGAAATAAATATTAATAACTTTGTAATAAAATATAATGTTCAGTAAAACATAGAAATTATTACTACATAATTATTGCTTGTTTACTAATCAATTACTTTACATTATTTAATCATAAGGAACATGAAAATCATGCCATATCCTGTTATTGAACTATGCCATCAACCACAGTAAACTAGTCGTCGATTTTTATAGACACCATTTATACGTTCAGTAGTTTGCCATTTCGCTCGAGTGGTTACCGAGGCCCAAATTGGGGTGTAAATGATAGAATCAATGTTACCTGCCACGCATGTCGTAAGAGGAGAATAAGGAGGTTGGTCGTGGGGCTAGCTACCACACTCAGTAAAAACATTAGATAGCTACAGAAACCACAACCAGGAAAATGCATAGCTCACCACCCGAGGAAGAAGAAGGACCTTGCAAGGAGGAGATCTGGGAAAGATTGCCTTGGATAAGCGGGCTTGGAAGGCCTTGGTTGCGGGCCTATGCCTCCCTAGGGGCGAAGGGTGAAGAAGAAGTTTGTCATTGCTTTGTGACATATCCATCTATAAACGTATGGGCCTTCGGACTCGGGTAAGAATTATGGGTAATCAGACCCCAACTACACCACGTGATCTCGCATTCCAGTATTGGTGTATATAGACGATTCATTTTAAAATCAACACAAAATGCTAAATCGAAGTTATTTTATAAGTTAAGTTTAACAATAAGGAATATCAATATTATGAATATTTTTCACCAATAAATAACAAAAGACTCACAGAATTGAGTAAAATTGCACAAAACCTTGCAGTGCTCTATCAAACATCTATATTTTCCGGTTCCTTTTCTGATCTAGGTCAGGGAACCCCTTTGTCAGTTGTCTGGCCTAGTTATCTAGAGTTGGCTGTGTTTCTGAACGGTGAGGTCTATTTTTAGCTTTTGTAAAAGTTCACGCCGAATAAATTTGTTTCCAAACTCCTGCAGTGGAGTTTGAACCAGGTATGCTTGGGTTGTGATCGAGCTCTCCTCCTCTCTCTGCCTTTTAACCCGGTTTAGGACATAGACTCTCAACTAACACATGCTATGCCTTCCTATCTCTAGCTATCTCATGCAGCTCCCTCCAGCTCTTCTTTATATTGTTGATCTCTGCCTCTTTAATCTCGTCTCTATGTATTGTGATCTAGTTCACTAACACTTAAGCTACAGACTTCGCGGTCTGTACTTAGTCATTATCATCATCAAGGTGCTTGTTCTTTATACGATGTTGCTCTCTTTGCAACGCCTCTGAAATTCACTCTGTCTCTAGACAGTTCACCCACTTCGTCGATGGTCATATTCATGGTTTCTTTAATATCTTGTAGCTATCTTCTTCTTGGTCTGCCTCTGCGTATGGGACCCTCCCTCCATTATTGTTCTCTCCAGGCCATCGTGACGCTTGATGTGGCCAAGGTATTTAATTTTTCTGTATAGTATATTGTTTATCAGCCAATTGTCTTTAACATTCAGTTCTTTCATGACATCAGTGTTCTTCCTTGTTTTTCTGTCCATGGTATTCGTAGAATCTTTCTATAGCATTTCGTTTCGAAGGACTGGATTTTCATTCTTGTTGTTTGTGTAATGGTCCATGATTCACAACCATAAGTAGCTACTGGAAAAATGCATGTTCTAAGTATTTTCAATTTTAATATTTTGCCTGTGATTTACCACATGTTCTTCATAGTGTTTAACTTCCTGATTGCTATTGCCAATATTCTTGAGATACTTAGTACAGTCTCAGAAGTACTTAGCTCTCGTTCTAAAATCTCATAGAAGGCACTAGCGTTCCGTTTCAAACACGCTCTTGAAATTGTCCCAGTTTGAGAAACAATTAGTATGGTAAGTTTGGCTAAGTCATCATCATCATCATCACCATTGCTTGTCCTGGGCAGAACTTTCCACGATAACAGCCCCTTTGAAATTTCTCTCTCTCATAGAACAGATGCCCATCTGGTAGAAGTCACCTCTGCAGCGGAAATTCTCAAACCATCAGTTACATCCTCAATCCATCTTCTCCGTAGTCTTCCTCTCATCCTCTTTGCCAGGATGCCTACTTCCTTTGTGGTCTTCTCCAGCGCCGTCGTGTCTCTTGTATGCTTCAAAATAATCTAAGTGATGATGCATATTGAATTTAAATGTGTAAGACTAGATACATCAAACATGATGGTTACAGTCCACCCAATGACATCTTTCTGATGTTGATTGATGTGATAGATCATCATCATTGCACTTCGGTTAGTAACCATGTGTGATCCAATCTCTTTCTTACACAGGAAGTTCTCACTGGCAATGCATGAGCTCCGTAGCACCAACGAGAGTCATCGATGTAATTTAGAATGTGAAACTATTTTGTAGGAAATTTAGTTATTTAGTCTTTCTAATGATTTTATACCTGGCAGCAGCTTTCCAGCCTGTTCTTCTCGACTTTGAACTTCCAATGTTCTTTCATGTGCTCAACTTGAACACGAGACCTATGTTTTAACGTCCGTCTCTGATGGGACTAGGAACTTGATCTTACCAACACTGAGATAGGATCTCAGGAAAAATATTTCGATGACTTCACAAGGGTGCAAACCGAGAACCGTTGAAACGAGAGGCAAGCACTTAATATCTACGCCACAGGAACCCCCTGCCGACTGAATTGATAAACTAAGATACTAAAATCTTTAAGCAGTCCACTGGTTTCTTGACAAATATTCAAACTAAGATTTGACAGAACACTTAAAGAGAGAGAGAGAGAGACAATTTCGCGATAACAGAAGTTGCGTGACAATCCGAATTTGATTTTATCAAGTTCACGCAATGAAGGGGAAAATAATACGAGAAAGGGCAAGGTTGAGTTACTATTCACACAAGACTCAAATATCCAATTTCATAACTTGTCATAATTTTAGTAGAGTGTCTAGCTTACGAAGCACGGAATCTTTCAACCTGATAGCAATAGCAATAATAACATCCTACTGTACTGAGAATATCAGTGGAAAGGTATGGGTAAGAAGCATGGACATTTAATACGACCGTTGAAAAAACATATATGTGCTTTTGAAAAAAGGTGTTACAGAAGAGCTGTTCTCCGTATATCTTGGACAGAAAATAGAACAAATAGATCTATCCAGAAAGAAATTAAAATCAAAGAAAATTGGCTGAAGCTCATCATCATCACCAGTGGCGGCTCGTGATCATTTTTTTTTGTGGGGCCAGACAGAAATTTTGGAAAAATCATCGTTTCAGTTAGGATATATTTTAATGTATAAAATAATAAATACACGTTACACCTTATTTTTGGTGGTGCCCGACCCCACTGGCCCTTAATGACGAGCCGCCACTGACCATCATTAAATAACGTGTCCTGTGCAGAATTTTGACAACTTAACAGTCCTTCGGAATTTCTCTAAGGGCCAGATGTTCCACCTCTGCAGCGGCCATGCTCAAACAGTCAGTTACATCATTAAACCATCTTCTCCGTCGTCTTTCTCTTCTCCTCTTTGTCGGGAAGCCTCGAGCTGATGCTACAAATAAGAATGAGAAAATTGAAGTATTTTGGGCATTTATAGAGATACAAAGGGACGGAGAAGACCATCATGGAAGGAGGCATCCTGGCAAAGAGAGAAAGAGGAATACCACGGAGATGTTGGATTCAGGATGTAATTGATGAATTTGAGAATGAAGTCTTCAGAGGCAGGACATATTTCATATATACTTTTTCTTCAGCGATCTCTGGTCATGCGCTTAATTTACTCTGGACCACGAGCTTGGCAGACAGCTTCAGGTCTGTCAGCTTAGTTTTTAGGTCCACTGGGTGTAGCTACATGTTTCTTCTCAGCTCACACAGAAGAGGACAGTCTTGCAAGAAATGTTCCGGTGTCTGTTCCGGCAGTTGACACTGACAGAGAGCTGTTTGACTTATTCCTAGTCTATATAAGTGTTTGTTGAGTCTTCAGTATCCGGTACGTAGTTGAAATATAATTATCTTACTATAGAATCCACGGTAAGGGAATTTCTGCCTTTTCTGAAAGCTGAGCAAGTTCTCTTTTAGGTTTTGTACAAGATGTTGTGATATGAGAGAGAAATTCCGAGAGACTGTTAGAGTGGCATGTTCGCTTACGACAAGCCGTGGATTCTATCTCACTGTGGCATTTTGCAGGCAATGAGAGTGCTGATGTCTTAGCTAAGGAGGGCAATTTACTAACCCCTGTCTTTTCAGGAGGTCAAACCCCTCATATAGAGAAAATATGCAGTAGACTGGAAGACAAACACTGGATATGATTATGGAAACGATTTCATCAAAGACCTAAGCAGAATAGACCAGGAAATTTTGATGATGCACTGAGAATACTGAGAACAGGAGTAGGTTCTGACGAATCTCAACTAGGACCAAGCAGATATCGCCTGATTAACACTTCAACCTCTTCATGTATGTTGTACTCATGTATATTAAATCTCTACTAAATATGTCTGCCGGTATGTTAGAGCAGCGTTTAGTATTTTTCCAGATATCCCTTATCTCAGCATAGGTGAGATCGAGTTCCTAGTCCTATCGGAGATCATTTAATTTTCATATTAAAAACAACACAGCATGCTAAATCAAGGTTATATTATGTAACAAATTAAATTTAACACTATGTAATATCAGTATTATTAATAGTTTTCATCAATAAATAACCATTGACTTATAGAATTGAGTAAAATTATATAAAAACATACAGTGTTCTATCAAACATATACAAAAATCAGTCCCCCATTAAACATGAATTTTCGATTTCATGTCTGAGCTATTCGGCCTTATGTTGCAGGGGGCCATGAGCAGTAATACTTGCTTTTGTTCTTTTTATTCCTTATCACTACATATCGCAAAGCACTAAGTTTTTTTTCTTTACTTTTATGTCCATTTTTAAACCACTTTGCCAATGAACCATCCCGATGCTGACAAACACAATTATGTCCTGCGTGAGTAGTCTCTTCGTGTACCGAATCTGGTTAAGTGGTGGGTACATTTCGACCACAGTTTTGCTATTCCTATTATCTCTCAGTGGCAGACAATAGCTCATCTAGTCTTGTGATGTTGGCGTGAGATACTACACACTCTCAGCTACACGCATCTCTCTCTCTCTCCTTTCTGTGATGTTAGCGTGAGATACTACACACTTTTAGCTACACGCATCTCTCTCCTTTCTGTGATGTTGGCGCGAGATACTACACACTCTCAACTACACGCATCTCTCTTCTTGTTGTATATGTAGTCACACAAATGCATTTTACCTTTGATTGTTTGAGAGGACCATCGTCATTGCACTTTGGTGAGTAACCGTGTGTGTTCCGATCTCTTTCTTACACTGAAAGATCACAGCTACAGTACATTAACTCCGAAGCACCGGCAAGGGCTCCGATATAATTCGAACATGTGAAGCTATTTTCAGAAATTTTATTTTTAACTTTAAAGAATTTTGCCCGGGCAGCATTTTCACTGCTCTTCTCGTTTTAACGCAAGTTCTTTACATTCTCAAATTGAACACGGATACGTATCGTTTATGACTAGAATTCGATCCTCTACAGTATATAAGACTCGGAATTCCCGTGGTCCTCGAGTGCACCTGCGATTTTGAACGACACATGTCTACATGATCTCACAATCTGACACGTGCACACTAATCATGGTCCTTTCAATCAATAAACCGATCCAAGTTAGCATAGGCAATTGTCCCATCACATGATATAAATCTCTGAGAATATCATGGTCCTTCATGGTCAAATGTGGGTCCTAATTGACACGATCACACATAGAATCTCACTCATAGTGCAATAATCATGGTCCTTTCAATCAATAAAACCATACCAAGTTAGCAACAGCCCATCACATATTTCCAACTATCATGTAAAATTAGGCCTAATAAGATTTTTTTAAACCAATAACTCTTTTCCAGAAAACAAAATAAACATTTTCATTGTGGAGAGAGGAGAGGACATGCTTACACTTGCCTTTACTTATAGACGTCCATGAGTTTGATTATTTAGCAATTGACAGCTTGAAAAGTCAGAGATACAAGCACAAATTAAAGTCTAAGGAATCCCCTTTTTTCTCTAAGTTCCAACTTCTCTTTCTAACATTGGGCTTACTCTATGATTTTAACGTCCTTATGATGAGAAGGTTCGTTACATAGCGGATAAGTTGTTCTTGAGAAGGTGTGTGGTGTGTATGTTTGTGCGTTTCTATGCGTGTGTCTGTTATGTTATGATATGATATGCGATCGACGTCATGGCAAATTGCGCATTCCCATTCGTGCGCTGTCCTCTGCTGTAGGAGCCATCCCAAGTCCATTTGCTCACCTACCCATGAGATTAAATATTATAAGGAAATGAAGTTGGAAATATTTAGGTCATGTTCTTAGATCTGACGAAAAGAGACTAAATCGACAAGTCCTTATGTGGTCACCAGTTGGTAAAAGAAAATGTGGAAGACCTAAGACCACTCTTCGAAGAACACTCCAACAAGAAAGTAAACTATTGGGATGTAAAACCATACAAGATCTCCAACTGCTAGCAACGAACCGCATCACATGGAGATCTAAAACCTCTGCTCTATGTGCCGCCTTTGACACGAAAGGAACAAACTAACTAACTCATGAGAAGTTGATTAGTATATCTTCTCTCTCTACCACAAAGACGACACTGTCTAGTATGTCCAAATATAATGCCTAATTCTGGAACTTGTTCCAGTATCTGAGACGTGTCCGTGTCACACAATTGAGAGCGTACCGCATTGATGATAACGGCTCTGTCCATATATATGCCCGCTTGAGTCGGGGCATTGTTTGCAAGAAAGCCAGCATGCTCGTTACCCTGAACTCCAGCATGTCCAGGTGTATACAGCCAAGTCATTTTCTTGAGATGCTCCAAATGCTGTCCACCCATTCCACGCCAAGACTTCCAGATTCAATCATTTGAAGCATATTCATCGAGTCTGATATGATAATCGTATGGGTTGCTCAGCCACCCTTGTCAAAGTCCTGGAGGCAGCGGTGATCTCCATAGTCATGCTCGATGTCGTTGCCTCGAAAACGCCGCAGTCCTCATGAAGTTTGCTACTATTTCGTTGTGCTGATTAAGCCAACGTGTCTGTATGTTATTGTGTGTGCCCCTGTGCCTGTGTCATGTGAGACGATCTGAAATCATATACACTAAACAAAGTCAAGGGTGGCATGTGAAGTTCTCCGGAAAAGTATACACTAATCAAAATCATGGTAGGCATGTGAGGTTTGCGAAAAAGTATACACTAAACAAAGTCATGGTAGGCATACAAGTGTTATCAAAAAGTCATTTTTGGGGGGGAAGGGGCGGGGCGTTACTCCCCTCCCTCTTGACTTAACATATATACGCCCATGCTAACAAACTCTATTATAATTAATCAAATAGTTTCAAATCCGGACTTCCGGAACTAGTAAGTATTAGCCTAGTTTATCAATATATACTAATATAGGGACTCTCCGGAGTAAATTATGTAAACCTGGAAATGGAACAAAGGAAATGGAAACGGATTAGTCACGCGACACGCGTTAAGTAGACCGACAGACAGACAGACAGACAGACAGAACAGGCAGTAGACCGTACTCCTCAGAGATTTAACAAAAATAAGACCGGAAGGACGAAAACAGTGGAAAATTCGGGATTGAGTTCCAAATTGACAAAAAGACATGACATGAGTTCAAAAGTATATGTCACGTCCCAAGAGGTTAAAAAAGTTTTTCTTAAACTTTTGGAAGTTGGGGCACATTTGACAAGTTAAGACAAGTACAGCAATTTAAATACCTCGGAGTCCAGGTAACATCAGAAATAAAGAGCAGAATAGGACAGGCAAAAGCAGCGTTTCAGAAAATGATTAGCATTATATGCAACACGTCAATTGATATCAGAATGAGAGTGATACAATGTTACATAGAGCCAATACTGACATACGGATGCGAGTCATGAACAATAAACAAACATATCGAAAAATCTCTGAGGGACACAGAGATTAGATTTTACAGAAGAATGATGGGAATGCCACGGACTGCTAAAATGACTAATGTGGAGGTTTCGAATTAGGTCAAGACACAAAGCGTATCATCAATATTGAAAAATAGGCAGTCATCGTTTTTCGACATGTGATGAGAAAGGGAGGTTTAGGACACATTGTAACAACTGGTAAAATCTAGGGAGACGAGCGAGAGGCAGACCGAGAGAGAAAATTTTGAATGACCTGATTTCAAGACACCGAAGAGCGTCAACATCTGAGATCATAGCAAACACCAGAGACAGAGATTTGTGGAGATCCATGATCACCTACACCAGCCGGCACGGTACCTGATGATGATGAGCACGCTTGAAGTCTTACAAAAAATCGTAGGCGCACAATACACAAAACCTTAATAAATAAGATGCGAAAAGCAAAGAAATACAGCTGGCACCATTACTACAACACTCAAAGATCAAGATGGAAGTGAAAAGACAGATGATAAAAAGTATTTTTCTACCAATACTTTGTTACAAGTGCCTAACTTGATCTCTGACAGCAACACACCACAGAAATCTCACCATGTGTGAAATAAAATGCTTGACGAAGGCAGAGGGGGTCACCAGGAAAGATAAACTACGAAATGAGAACACTAGAAGCAGAGTGGGCACAAATTTATTCATCGAATACATTGAAAGACAACACATGCAGTAGTTTGGACAGTTAATGAGAATGGAATGCAAAAAAAAACCCACCAATAGCAGCATACAATAAAAAGAGAGCAGGTACTAGAGCCAAGGGAAGACCAAGAAAAAGATGGATAGACAATATCAAGACCACACTAAATTAACACGGATATAACTCATCTGCTCCTGGAAAGCAAATTAAAGCTCCCACCCCTACACTTAACGGCAAGAGTGGACAACCAATTCCATCACTCAACTGGGGAAAGACAATAAACACAATACAAATACAATTGTAAAATGCTATGTTCCTTTATTCCTCATGAGAATTTCTGCCTATGAGAAGGTTTGATGTGTCTTTGCCATTTTTGACCCTGGTGCCTGCTGGCAAGGCGTAGCCGACTCCTGATCTGGGATTTCCTAGGGCGCATCTAGGAATGTCATCGGTCACACTTGTGCGCCTCGGCACACACTTTGAGAACCACTGGAATAAACGTTCTTGTCACTGCATTTGTTTATTCAGGGTCGGCTTTAGAATATTTCAGCTCACGTGTAGAGTGTACTTTACAGATCACGCTTCCTCAGCATTTAACTTATTTTTCATTGCAGATCATTTTAGTTATGAAGGTTATTTAACACGTACAGCAAATGAAATTTCATTACACAAGTAAACAATACGTTAATATCTAGTATAATGTTGTAGTAATATTTTTAGAACGAAAAGAAACTTTTCTATCTTCTGTGCTGCAGATTATTTTACTATTGATACAGGGAAGGTTGCAGTAAAACTATGGCTGTACAGGGGAAGGTTGCAGTAAAACTATGGCTGTACAGGGGAAGGTTGCAGTAAAATTATGGCTGTACAGGGGAAGGTTGCAGTAAAACTATGGCTGTACAGGGGAAGGTTGCAGTAAAACTATGGCTGTACAGGGGAAGGTTGCAGTAAAACTATGGCTGTACAGGGGAAGATTGTTGTAAAACTATGGCTGTACAGGGGAAGATTGTTGTAAAACTATGGCTGCACAGGGAAGATTGCAGTAAAACTAAGGTAACACATGAAAAGACTGCAGATAAACTATGTCTATACAAGGGAAAACTGTAGTAAAACTATGAACTATGGCGGTACAAGAGAACACTGTAGTAGAACTCTGGCGACACAAGGGAAAACTAGTAAAACTATGAACTATGGCGGTACAAGAGAACACTGTAGTAGAACTCTGGCGACACAAGGGAAAACTGTAGTAAATCTATGGCGGAACAATGGAAGTTTAAAGCTATGGGGAGACAATGAAATATTAAAACTATAGGGAGATAATGGAAGACTAAAACTATGGGAAGACAAGAATCTTTATCTTGCAGAACATCGCGTGCAGCACAGGCCACCTGAAAAACTCTATGTCTCTAACAAGTTCTTCCGTCTCTTCTAGCGTCATGTTGAAGGTTTCTTTGATGCCCTGCTGCCACCTTCGTCTGAGTCGTACCCTGCTTCCTACTCCAGGAACCATGCCTTCCATTACCCTTCTCTCCAAACCACTGTGACGTTCAACGTTTACATCTTCTTCAATGATCCAGCGGAACTTGCACTTTTGCCCTTCGGCCCAATGCTATGTAGTCGTATCTGCATGTGTTTGTAAGTTATTCTTTTGTTCCGTAAAATGTTGTCCATTTATCTGGCCGTGGAGGAAGGAGGGTCTTTCTGATGTCATCTAGTGCTTGACACTTGAAGAGGTTGTGGTGAACGGTTTCATGATGATGTGCATGGCGAGAGTTACTAGTCAAACAGTAAGCAGGTCTCACGCTAAAATCAGTCAGAAGCGCAATACCAGGCGTCATGACTAACTTCTGAATTAACAGCGGTAGTTCGCAGATGAAGAAGAAGCCAATAGTCCAGTCATTTACTATCTGGAAAAACAGTAGCCACACATTTTAGTACTCTCTTCTTATTTTCTAATTTGTGATTGCCAGAAAATATTCCCTATATGTTAATGTTTATTAAAGATAAAAATACCAAAAGCTATATTTAATAGTCTCCTCTATTTGTTTAACCAATTACGCTTCAAACAGCGAATATTATGTTACAGTTATTACTTAGATCAGTGGTTCTCAAATTTTTGAAATCTTGGCACACTTGAAGTCCTATAAAAACTCGCAGGCTTATTCACGAAGACTTATTAAATAAGATCGTAAAAACCCAAAGAAATATAGAAATAATTGTAAAATGCTGCGTACCTATTTGATCATTTAATTTCTCTCTATAAGAAGGTGGGTCTGATGTGTCTTGACGACTTTTTACCCTGTTGCACCGTGTTGCTGACCCCTGATCTGGGATTTCCTATAGCGCACATAGGAATATCACCGGACACAATTGTACGCCTAGGCACAGCCTTTGAGAACCCCTAACGTAGACTATAGTCTATGACATAATTACTCCAAGTCACGAAGAGCTACAAAGAATGTTTAGAAAACTAATCATGGGCGTTACCATTGAACATTGTAGAAAACTAATCATGGGCGTTACCATTGAAGATTGTAGAAAACTAATCAGTAATTCTGATTTCTAATACGTTTTTAATGTTTTCAATCTCAGACCGATCGTCGCATAGTTATTTCCCTTGGGATATTCTCCATCTTTTCTTGTTATCTCTCTTTCCTTCTTTCTATCAATTGAACGTTACGAAAAATGAGCAAATAATTGAATGTGTCCGCGGGTAAGTGATTTATCAATAGGAATTTTGTTGGACAAGACTTCAGTTGTGACTTGTACCAACGATTGATTGATGCCTGTTCTTCTTCTTTGAACACGTTATACCGACAACTTGTCAAACCACTTTTTTTGCCCGCCTGCCAAGCGTGTTCGACGACAAGTGAAAAGCCCTCTGTGAGTGCGGGTTCAATTCCGTGGGCTGGCAGAAAAGCCACAGGTTCTCCAAATTTACGGTGTTCGTGGCACTGAACCGAAGGGTTGCGATGTTCATGACACCGAGCCGTAGAGTTGAAAGCTCCAGTGCTTCTAGCTCGAAAAAATAATTTTAAAAAAAACACTCTTTGTTATCTATATGTAATCTGAACCTAAGAGCGAATGTACGTTGTGGTAGTTATGGGCCTACAAGTAGGCCAACACTGAGTATACTGGTTAATTTAGTACACATTACAAAACAAATTTGTTGGAGGTAAAACAAAAGTTGCGGAGTAAATGAGTTAAATATCAATAAATGCGCGTTTATTATTGCTGGCTAGTTCTCAATGTCTAACACTAGTTTTGTCCCCTTAAACTGATCAAATTATGCAATGTCTGACAAGTTTATTTACTTGAATTGATAAAATTATGCAATGTCTGACAAGTTTATTTACTTGAATTGATAAAATTATCCAATGTCTGACAAGTTTATTTACCTGAATTGATAAAATTATGCAGTGTCTAACAAGTTTATTTACCTGAATTGATCAAATTATCCAATGTCTGACAAGTTTATTTACTTGAATTGATAAAATTATCCAATATCTGACAAGTTTATTTACTTGAATTGATAAAATTATACAATATCTGACAAATTTATTTACTTAAATAAAGGCTCCTTTTTTTTTTTTTTTTTAAAAAAGTCTTATTGAAAAACACGACAATGTTTTAAAACATTCTTAGAAGGGACTGTGCAGAAGGGACAATACTGTCATAATTTGCACCAGGACGTGTCATAACAGAATGAGGCATCACCTATACACTAGATTCAAGATAGGCACCACTAGTTTATTAGGAAATCTTCACGACAAAGTGGTCAAACCTGTTAGCGTAAATTCCTAATGTCGTGAGTTCGAATTCAGACTGAGTAGTTCGGTACACTAGGGATTTTTTCAGATGGTCACTAAGATTATTGCTGGAGCTACGGAGTTCGTGTTTTGTACATTACTCTCGGTAAGTAGTGTTCTATTTGCACGTTACAATGGTTTCAATTGTTCCTACATTTTTATTCCACATTTCTGGAGTGATTCAGCTCTATCAGCCTACAAATGACATATGATATCGTATACCATGTTACAGTATAACTCCAGATGTGGTACTTATAAAGTGGTGGTTTTCTGTTCATAAAATAATCATACAGTTACTCGTCTGTACACATTGATTTCCTGTTAGATAAAATGCACAAACTTTAGCCGACAGTCTGATGTATTTGTCCTACATAAGGACATAGTGGGGATGGTGCAAAGTACTCATATTCTCAGCGCAAACCTGATCATTAAAAAAAAGTGGTTAACTTGTTTGTCAAGAACGAACGTAAACAATACATTTTTTTCACTTTTTACACTGCATTTTGACATGAACTTTTGACCTTCTGGAAACAAACTCATAGTTCTGAGGCCGCAACTATTTGTTTTAACTCCTTCGCCACTCTGAGCCGATTTACTGACACACAGCCAGCCGATTTACTGACACACGGCCAGCCGATTTACTGACACACAGCCAGCCGATTTACTGACACACAGCGAGCCAATTTACTGACACACAGCCAGCCGATTTACTGACACACAGCGAGCCAATTTACTGACACACAGCCAGCCGATTTACTGACACACAGCCAGCCGATTTACTGACACACAGCCAGTGTACTCGAAAACTTAGTATCATCATCATCATTAAATAGCTTGTCATGAGCAGAACTTTTCCACCCTAACAATCCTTAAATTCTCTCTCTCTCTCTCACAAGCTAGATGTCCCGCCTCTGCAGCCGTCATGTTCAAACCATCAGTTACATCCTGAATCCATCTTCTCCGTGGTCTGCCTCTTCTTCTCTTTGCCGGTATGCCTCCTCCCATGATACTCCTCTCCAGCTCTTCGTATCTTTTTATATGTCCAAATTACATCAACTTTCTCTTTCTTATTTGTAGAATCAGCCAGTTTTCTTTGATTTTGATTTCTTTCTGGATAGATCTATTTGTTGTCTTCTCTGTTTAATATTAGTTCTCTTCTCTGTCCAATATTAGTTGTCTTCTCTGTTTAATATTAGTTATCTTCTCTGTTTAATATTAGTTCTCTTCTCTGTCCAATATTAGTTCTCTTCTCTGTCCAATATTAGTTCTCTTCTCTGTCCAATATTAGTTCTCTTCTCTGTCCAATATTAGTTCTCTTCTCTGTCCAATATTAGTTCTCTTCTCTGTCAATATTGTTCTCTTCTCTGTCCAATATTAGTCTCTTCTCTGTCCAATATAGTTCTCTCTCTGTCCAATATTAGTTCTCTTCTCTGTCCAATATTAGTTCTCTTCTCTGTCCAATATTTGTTCTCTTCTCTGTCCAATATTAGTTCTCTTCTATGTCCAATATTTGTTCTCTTCTCTGTCCAATATTAGTTCTCTTCTCTGTCCAATATTAGTTCTCTTCTCTGTCCAATATTTGTTCTCTTCTATGTCCAATATTTGTTCTCTTCTATGTCCAATATTTGTTCTCTTCTCTGTCCAATATTTGTTCTCTTCTCTGTCCAATAATTGTTCTCTTCTCTGTCCAATATTAGTTCTCTTCTCTGTCAATATTAGTTCTTTCTTGTCAATATTAGTTCTCTTCATGTCAATATTTGTTCTCTTCTCTGTCCAATATTAGTCTCTTCTCTGTCCAATATTAGTTCTCTTCTCTGTCCAATAATTGTTCTCTTCTATGTCCAATATTTGTTCTCTTCTCTGTCCAATATTTGTTCTCTTCTGTCAATATTAGTTCTCTTCTCGTCCAATAATTGTTCCTTCTGTCCAATAATTGTTCTTTCTCGTGTGTTGATACGAGTCTTCTGTAACACTTATATCAAAAGCACATATAAAACTTTAAAAGGAGGGCAGAGAAAATCCTGGTTTTACAACATCAAGAGCTGGTCAGGACAGAGTTTTTCCACACTCCCTCGAGGAGTTGAAGACAGATTTATGTCGTGATTTTTGTACTGATGTCTCCACAGTGAGACCCCTACGACCCTAACGGTTATGGACTTTATTATTATTATATAAAACCTAGTATACCTTGCAATATAATTGCGCCCGAATGTTTAAAAAAACTCGGAGTTAAAGGGTTAATATAATAGTGATTAAAGCAATCAAAATATTTTGGCACTTACCAAATGGTACACGAAACCTGACAGCTATTCCATAAACAAGTCAGACCAATCTCGTTACCAGCCAGTGGCGGCTCGTCATTAAGGGCCAGTAGGGCCGGGCCCCACCAAAAATAATATGTAACTTGTATTTATTATTTAATAAATTAAAATATAACCTAACCCAAAGCCATGATTTCCCCGAAAATTTGTATCCAGCCCCACATACAAAAGCAATCACGAGCCGCCACTGTTACCATCATTCCCAAAAATAACTTTAATACAATATCAAAAATACGAAATCGCAGTTTGAATGATGCACTTTCAGAAATAGAATGTATTTTCTCAGAAACGATTAGAGTTGTCTAAAAATTCTATAAAATCTCAGTGACGGATAGTAATGTCTCGTAACTCGACCATCAACATATTTGATAGTTTTCATGGTGAGATCTTTCACAGATTTTAGCAGCTGCTGGAGTTTAGAATGAACGAGCTGCATCTTATGATGTGTGTATATGTTTAGATCATCGTTTCCAAAGTGGGCGTACCACCTCCCACTGGGCGCTGAAGCGTTCTAGGGGGCGGTAGTGGGTTCAGAAGAATTTCAGGGGTGTTTAGGTGATTAGGGGTCGGTGGCTCCTTAAAGAAGAAATTAATAATAAATATTTTAAAATATTTTATTTCCGTAATTTTGCGATTGAATAATCATTTAAAATTTGAATTCTGAATTTAAATTCATCTTACGCCCGTCTTATACGATCCATTTTTTCCTAAATTTTCTATTTCATGTTTATAATCATTTGAAAATTGACCATGTAGTACAGAAATATATATCAATTTTCTATGCCAAAGAGAAAATAGAGCATGTACATATGTAGGAGGGGCGTTGACAAACCTTTATAATGTGGAGGGGGCGTTACAAAGTTTATGTGCAAAGTGGCGGTGTTACAAAGTTTATGTTGTCAAAGTGGGCGGTGTTACAAAGTTTATGTTGTGCAAAGTGGGCGTGTTACAAAGTTTGTTACAAAGTTTAGTGAAAGTGGGGTGTTACAAAGTTTATGTTGTGCAAAGTGGGCGATGTTACAAAGTTTATGTTGTGCAAAGTGGGCGGTGTTACAAAGTTTATGTTGTGCAAAGTGGCGGTGTTACAAAGTTTATGTTGTGCAAAGTGGGCGGTGTTACAAAGTTTATGTTGTGCAAAGTGGCGGTGTTACAAAGTTTATGTTGTGCAAAGTGGGCGGTGTTACAAAGTTTATGTTGTGCAAAGTGGCGGTGTTACAAAGTTTATGTTGTGCAAAGTGGCGGTGTTACAAAGTTTATGTTGTGCAAAGTGGGCGGTGTTACAAGTTTATGTTGTGCAAAGTGGGCGTGTTTATGTTAGCAAAGTGTTAAGTATGTTGAGCAAAGTGGGCGGTGTTACAAAGTTTATGTTGTGCAAAGTGGCGGTGTTACAAAGTTTATGTTGTGAAAGTGGGTGTTACAAAGTTTATGTTGTGCAAAGTGGGGGTGTTACAAAGTTTATGTTGGCAAAGTGGGGTGTTACAAAGTTTATGTTGTGCAAAGTGGGGTGTTACAAAGTTTATGTTGAGCAAAGTGGGCGGTGTTACAAAGTTTATGTTGTGCAAAGTGGGCGTGTTACAAAGTTTATGTTAGTCAAAGTGGCGGTGTTACAAAGTTTATGTTGTGCAAAGTGGGGTGTTACAAAGTTTATGTGTGCAAAGTGGCGGTGTTACAAAGTTTATGTTGGCAAAGTGGGCGGTGTTACAAAGTTTATGTGGCAAAGTGGGCGGTGTTACAAAGTTTATTGGCAAAGTGGCGGTGTTACAAAGTTTATGTTGTGCAAAGTGGCGGTGTTACAAAGTTTATGTGTGCAAAGTGGGCGGTGTTACAAAGTTTATGTTGTGCAAAGTGGCGGTGTTACAAAGTTTATGTTGTGCAAAGTGGGCGGTGTTACAAAGTTTATGTTGTGCAAAGTGGCGGTGTTACAAAGTTTATGTTGTGCAAAGTGGGCGGTGTTACAAAGTTTATGTTGTGCAAAGTGAGCGGTGTTACAAAGTTTATGTTGTGCAAAGTGGCGTGTTACAAAGTTTAGTTTTGCAAAAGTGGGCGGTGTTACAAAGTTTATGTTGTGCAAAGTGGCGGTGTTACAAAGTTTATGTTGTGCAAAGTGGCGGTGTTACAAAGTTTATGTGTGCAAAGTGGGCGGTGTTACAAAGTTTATGTGTGCAAAGTGGACGGTGTTACAAAGTTTATGTGTGGTACAAAGTTAGTGAAGTGAGTGTTACAAAGTTTATGTTGTGCAAAGTGGCGGTGTTACAAAGTTTATGTTGTGCAAAGTGGCGGTGTTACAAAGTTTATTGTGCGCAAAGTGGGCGGTGTTACAAAGTTTATGTTGTGCAAAGTGGGCGGTGTTACAAAGTTTATGTTGGCAAAGTGGCGGTGTTACAAAGTTTATGTTGTGCAAAGTGGGCGGTGTTACAAAGTTTATGTGTGCAAAGTGGCGGTGTTACAAAGTTTATGTTGTGCAAAGTGGGCGGGGTTACAAAGTTTATGTTGTGCAAAGTGGGCGGTGTTACAAAGTTTATGTGGCAAAGTGGCGTGTTACAAAGTTTATGTTGTGCAAAGTGGGCGGTGTTACAAAGTTTATGTTGTGCAAAGTGGGCGTGTTACAAAGTTTATGTTGTGCAAAGTGGGCGGTGGGCTTTACAAAGTTTATGTTGTGCAAAGTGGGCGGTGGGCGTTACAAAGTTTATGTTAGTCAAAGTGGGCGGTGTTACAAAGTTTATGTGTGCAAAGTGGCGGTGTTACAAAGTTTATGTTGTGCAAAGTGGGCGGTGTTACAAAGTTTATGTTGTGCAAAGTGGGCGGTGTTACAAAGTTTATGTGTGCAAAGTGGGGTGTTACAAAGTTTATGTGGCAAAGTGGCGGTGTTACAAAGTTTATGTTGTGCAAAGTGGAGTGTTACAAAGTTTATGTGTGCAAAGTGGCGGTGTTACAAAGTTTATGTTGTGCAAAGTGGGCGGTGTTACAAAGTTTATGTTGTGCAAAGTGGGCGGTGTTACAAAGTTTATGTGTGCAAAGTGGGCGGTGTTACAAAGTTTATGTTGTGCAAAGTGGGCGGTGTTACAAAGTTTATGTTGGCAAAGTGGGTGTTACAAAGTTTATGTTGTGCAAAGTGGCGAGTTCAAAGTTTATGTATGTGCAAAGTGGGCGTGTACAAAGTTTTTGTCAAAGTGGCAGTGATAAGTTTATGTTAGTCAAAGTGGCGATGTTACAAGTTTAGTTGGAAAGTGGCAGTATTACAATTTTGATCTATGTAGAAATTCGTGTTACAAGTTTATTGTTTACAAAAATACAAGAGTGATCAAGTTTCATTGATTCTATATAATAATATCAAGAGTGCACAAGTTTCTTTGATTCTATATAATAATATCAAAGTGCATCAAAGTTTCTTTGATTCTATATAATATCAGAGTGTATCAAGTTTCATTTGATTCATAATAATATCCAAGAGTGCATCGAGTTTCATTGATTCTATATAATAATATCCAAGAGTGCATCGAAGTTTCATTGATTCTATAATAATATAAAGGTGCATCGAAAATTTCTTTGATTCTATATAATAAATCAAGAGTCATCAAGTTTCTTTGATTCTATTAATATACAGAGTGCATCGAAGTTTCTTTGATTCTATATAATATACAAAGTGCATCAAGTTTCTTTGATTCTATAATAATATCAAGAGTGCATCGAAGTTTCTTTGATTCTATATATAATATCAAGAGTGCATCGAAGTTTCTTTGATTCTATAATAATATACAAGAGTGCATCGAAGCTTTGATTCTATATAATAATATCAAGAGTGCATCGGTTTCTTGATTCATATAAAAATATACAAAATGCACAAGTGGTCTTTGATTCTATATAATATATACAAGAGTGCATCAAGTTTCTTTGATTCTATATAATAATATCAAGAGTGCATCAAGTTTCTTTGATTCTATATAATAATATCAAGAGTGCATCAGAAGTTTCTTTGATTCATATAATATCAAGAGTGCATCAAGTTTCTTTGATTCTATATAATAATATCAGAGTGCATCAAGTTTCTTTGATCTATATAATAATATCAGAGTGCATCAAGTTTTTGATTCTATATAATAAAACAAAGTGCATCGAAGTTTCTTTGATTATATAATAATATCCAAAGTGCATCGAAGTTTCAATGATTCTATTAATAATATCAAAGTATCGAAGCTTTGATTCTATATAATAATATCAAAGTGCATCAGTTTTTTGATTCTATATAATAATATCAGAGTGCATCAAGTTTCTTTGATTCTATATAATAATATCAAGAGTGCATCGAAGTTTTGATTCTATATAATAATATACAAGAGTGCATCAAGTTTTTGATTCTATATAATAATATCCAGAGTCATCAAGTTTCTTTGATTCTATTAATAATATCAGAGTTCATCGAAGTTTCTTTGATTCATATAATATCAGAGTGATCAAGTTTCTTGATTCTATATAATAATATCCAAGAGTGCATCAAGTTTCTTGATTCTATATAATAATATCCAAGAGTGATCAAAGTTTTGATTTTATATAATAATATACAGAGTGCATCAAGTTTTTTGATTCTATATAATAATATCAAGAGTGCATCAAGTTTCTTTGATTCATATAATAATATACAAAGTGCATCGAAGTTTCTTTGATTCTATATAATAATATCAAAGTGATCGAAGTTTTGATTCATATAATAATATGTGCAAAGTGCATCAGTTTACATTGATTCTATATAATAATCAAGAGTGCATCGGTTTCTTTGATTCTATATAATAATATACAAGAGTGCATCGAGTTTCTTGATTCTACATAATAATATCAAAGTGATCGAGTTTCTGATTCTATATAATTAAATAGAGTGCATCAGAAGTTTCTTTGATTCTATATAATAATATCAAAGTGCATCAAGTTTTTTGATTCTATATAATAATATCAGGTGCATCAAGTTTTGATCTATTAAAATATCAGGTTCATCAAAGTTTTTTGATTCTATATAATAATATACAAAGTGCATGAGTTTTGATCTATATAATATAGCAAGAGTGTCATCAAAGTTTCTTGATTCATAAAATATCCAAAGTGCATCAAGTTTCTTTGATTCTATATAATAATATCCAAGAGTGCATCAAGTTTCTTTGATTCTATATAATAATATCAGAGTGCATCGAAGTTTTTTGATTCATATAATAATATCCAAGAGTGCAAGTTTTTTGATTCTTATATAATATCCAAAGTTCATCAAGTTTCTTTGATTCTATATAATAATACAAGAGTGCATCGAAGTTTCTTTGATTCTATATAATAATATCCAAGAGTGCATCGAAGTTTCTTTGATTCTATATAATAATATCCAAGAGTGCATCGAAGTTTCTTTGATTCTATATAATAATATCCAAAAGTGCATCGAAGTTTCTTTGATTCTATATAATAATATCCAAGAGTGCATCGGGTTCTTTGATTCTATATAATATAAACCCAAGTCATCAAGTTTCTTGATTCTATATAAAATATCCAAAGTGCATCGAAGTCTTTGATTCTATAAGTATATCAAGAGTGCATCGAGTTTCTTTGATTCTATATATAATATCCAAGTGCATCAAGTTTCTTTGATTCTTATAATATATCAAGGTTCATCGAAGTTTCTTTGATTCTATAATAAATCAAGAGTGCATCGAGTTTCTTGATTCTATAATATATCAAGGGCATCGAAGTTCTTTGATCTATATAATAATATCAAGAGTGCATCAGTTTCTTTGATTCTATATATAATATCCAAAGTGCATCGAAGTTTCTTGATTCTATATAATAATATCCAAGAGTGCATCAAGTTTTGATTCTATATAATATATAAGGTGCATCGAAGTTTCTGATTCTATATAAATCAAGAGGATGAAGTTTCTTTGATCTATATAATATATCCAAGAGTACAGAAGTTTCTTGATTCTATAATAATATCAAAAGTGCATCGAGTTTTTGATTCTATATAAAATATCAGAGTGCATCGAAGTTTCTTTGATTCTATATAATAATATCCAAGAGTGCATCGAAGTTTCTTTGATTCTATATAATAATCCGGCACGAAGTTCTGACTATATAATAATATCCAAAAGTGCATCGAAGTTTTTTGATTCTATATAATAATATCCAGAGTGCACAGCTTTGATTCTATAATAATATCCAGAGTGCATCGAAGTTTTTTGATTCATATAATAATATCTCAGAGTCATCAGTTTCTTTGATTCTATATAATATTAAAGTCATCGATTTTGATTCTTTTATAATATCCAGATCATCAGTTTCTTTGATTCTATAATATATCAAAGATGCATCGAAGTTTCTTTGATTCATATATAATATCAAGAGTTGCATCAAAGTTTCTTTGATTCTATATAATATATCAAGAGTGCTACAGTTTCTTTGATTCTATATAATAATATCAAGAGTGCATCAAGTTCTTTGATTCTATATAATATCAAGAGTTCATGAGTTTTTGATTCTATATAATAATATCCAAGAGTCATCAGAGTCTTTGATTCTATATAATAATATCACAGAGTGCATCGAAGTTTCTTTGATTCTATAATAATATCCAAGAGTCATCGAAGTTTCTTTGATTCTATATAATAATATCCAAGAGTGCATCAAGTTTCTTTGATTCTATATAATAATATCCAAGAGTGCATCGAAGTTTCTTTGATTCTTATAATAATATCAAGAGTGCATCAAGTTTCTTTGATTCTATATAATAATATCCAGAGTGCATCGAAGTTTCTTTGATTCTATATAATAATATCCAAGAGTTCATCGAAGTTTCTTTGATTCTATATAATAATATCAAGAGTGCATCAAGTTTCTTTGATTCTATATAATAATATCCAAGAGTTCATCGAAGTTTCTTTGATTCTATATAATAATATCCAAGAGTGCATCGAAGTTTCTTTGATTCTATATAATAATATCCAAGAGTGCATCGAAGTTTCTTTGATTCTATATAATAATATCCAAGAGTGCATCGAAGTTTCTTTGATTCTATATAATAATATCCAAGAGTGCATCGAAGTTTCTTTGATTCTATATAATAATATCCAAGAGTGCATCGAAGTTTCTTTGATTCTATATAATAATATCCAAGAGTGCATCGAAGTTTCTTTGATTCTATATAATAATATCCAAGAGTTCATCGAAGTTTCTTTGATTCTATATAATAATATCCAAGAGTGCATCGAAGTTTCTTTGATTCTATATAATAATATCCAAGAGTTCATCGAAGTTTCTTTGATTCTATATAATAATATCCAAGAGTGCATCGAAGTTTCTTTGATTCTATATAATAATATCCAAGAGTGCATCGAAGTTTCTTTGATTCTATATAATAATATCCAAGAGTGCATCGAAGTTTCTTTGATTCTATATAATAATATCCAAGAGTGCATCGAAGTTTCTTTGATTCTATATAATAATATCCAAGAGTGCATCGAAGTTTCTTTGATTCTATATAATAATATCCAAGAGTGCATCGAAGTTTCTTTGATTCTATATAATAATATCAAGAGTCATCGAAGTTTCTTGATTCTATATAATAATATCCAAGAGTGCATAGTTTTGATTTCTATATATAATATCGTATATCATCAAGAGTTTCTTGATTCTATATAAATATCCAAGAGTGCATCGAAGTCTTTGATTCTGATATAATATCCAAGAGGCATCGAGTTTCTTGATCTCATATAATCATAAAGAGTGCATCAGTTTCTTTGATTCTATATAATAACATACAAGAGTGCATCGAAGTTTCTTTGATTCTATATAATATTCAAAAGTGCATCGAAGTTTCATTGATTCATATAATAATATCCAGAGTCATTGTTGGCTGCTATTTCTTCAATGTTATGTAATCATCATCAACAGCTGATCCTTCCAGATCTTGGCTTCCATGACAGCAGTCCTGAAAACTCTTTATTCTTGCAAGTTGACTGATGTCAGGGCTAGTCGATCTCAGATCGCAACGATATTGGCTATTCATCATCTTCTAGGTCTTACTCTGATTATCTCATGCACCATTCTCCGATTTTCAGCTCAAATGTGAAGTCGGTGTTCTGTATGCTCAGGAACTATGGAGTCACTAGGCAAATAAATAAGATCCAAACCTCTTGTCAACGGATGTTGTGCGGATTTAGATTGAGATGTATGATAGAGTTACAAACACTGTGATCAGTGATAAGAACAGAGCAGGAACCTGTGATGAACAGGTCAAGAGGAAAGATGGCTATGATAGCTATACTCTTGATGGAAGACATCATGAGTGTTCTTAGACAGGTGCTCGAGTGAACCTGCAGGAAAATGAAAGAGGACGCCCTAAGCAGACTTGGAGACGAGGTCTTACTGAGGAGCTGAAGAGTGCTCAATTGACCTGGGAGAACATAAAAGAACAGCCAGAGACCGAGAAGAGTGGCGAACAACTGTTGAGGCCCTATGCTCCACGAGGAGCGGAGAGGATTAATGATGACCATTTCCTCCAAAATTATCTTCTCTAGGCACTCATGTCGTTTGGTGTGTCCGAAATATTTAATTTTCTTGATGTTATGCTCTTTAATAGCCAACTCGCTTTCATATCAAGCTGTTACAGAACAGAAGCATGTGTTATTTTTCCTGTCCATGATATTCTAAGTACTCTTCTATAGCGTTTGCATTCAAAGGCATTAATGATCTTCTACATTATGTAGTAGTGCGTTACATTTTTATCTATTTCTTAAATAAAAAATAGGATCAAAAGTATAATGATTGACTTTATTGCATCTGGTTTCCCCATAAAGCTTCCGATTCAGATGACAGAAATTGCACACCATGCGCCGAGAGTGTTGCACGAAGCACGAATTCCGTAGCTTCTGTAATAATCCTAGGAATCTATGAAAAAATAAATTGAGCATGTGACTCGGTACAGATTCGAACCACCAACATTTAGAGGGGCATATACATGCCTTAACCACTACGCATAGATAAACCTTCTTCTTCTGTTGCTACTCCTATTATTAAGAAATGTTTATTGAATGATTGATTGATAGAATCATCATCCTTGCAATAGGATGACTAACCATGTGGGCTCCGATCTCTTTCTTACACAGGAAGATCTCAGCTGCAGTGCACGAACTCCGTAGCACCGGCGAGAGTCCCCGACGGAAGTTGAAGGTGGTAAAGATATTTTGTAGGAATTTTATTTGAAATATTTTTCTAATGAATTTTACCCAGGCTGCGGCTTTTCAGTTTGCTCTTGTCGTCGATTTTGAATTGCCAAGGGTTCTTTTACGCTCTCAAATTGAATAGGGACCTACTCTTTATCGTCCGTCTACGATATGACTTGGAACACGATCTTACCTACACTGAGATCAGGGACCTCTGGAAAAATATCTCGTTGGCTCCACGAGGGTACGAACCGGTTACCTTTGGCACTTGAGACGATCACCCTAACCTTTACGCTACTGAGATCCGCTATACGTATGCCAGTATCTTTTGATGCAGATCATTTGTTAGTGTCATGTTTTAGTTAATTTAGTTTTTTCTGTTTTTTTTTCTGTTCTTGATAAAGGTCTTAAGCACCGAAACGTTGAGTGTTTTTTTTTTCATATCTTATAATTAATTTTTCCTTCTTATGTAATACTGTATATACCAGTCTTTGCTCTATCGCCTATTTTCCTCAGTATTACCGCAGCCACCCTAACGATTTTCTCCAGATCTGATCTGATCCAGTCTGACTACCTCAGATTTGTTGATTTTCGTACATCGCATGAGATCCGCTAAAGAAATGTTTATAAAACACCGCTGCAGTTTTTAAGATTATACGATTTAGCAGTCGCTTCGCTCGAGTGATTACCGGGGTTCAAATTTGGAGTGTAAAGAATAGAACCACTGTTACCTGCCACGCTTGTCGTTTGAGGCGACTAAGGAGGTTTGGATGAAATCGGATGCTTGTGTCCTAAACGTGTAGAAGTCTATGCGTTTAGTGGTCTACCAAACCAATGTGAATGTATACACATTCTTGACAAAGATCAAACATATCATAATGAATGATTAAAATTGGTTGTAAGGAATGAACGCAAAGAAAAAGAAGAAGAAGCAGTCGATTGAGCTGAAGATACGTTACATATACATTTAATTCTGTTTTTCTTACTCTGAAATACAGAATTACAGATAAACATAGCACTGTCAAAAAAAACTTTAAAGGATTATGCCTGTAACTTAGATAATGAAAGTGCAGCACTTTAGAGAATTGTCTTGGGAAAGTAGCAGAAAAACATTCTCAGAAACTGTTAATAGTAAGAAAAATATCGACTTGAAACAACACAGCGGATGATTGAAAAATAAAAAAAGACCTTTAATGTTAATTACTTAAAATCCTTAGGGATAAGGTGATATTGGTGCTTGAAAGTTTAAGGAACACAGGCAGACTTGGAGAAAGTGGCTTGGGATTTCCTGGTTGTGTGGGATTCTTCAGAATACATAAGAGATGTTTGGTTTGGAATGGATCAATCTACAGAAACGAGGTTGGGAATATTGTTTCCTTTTTTTGTCGTTCCACTGTCGCATGTAGTAGAATAGAGAAAGTTATTGCAGAACGTTGTTTAGTCAGAATTTATGCAGCAAACTCATTGAAGATTGGCTGCAACGATTCTCAAATAATTTTTTCTCTTACTTCTTATGGTCAACTATGGACTGTTATTATTCTTCTTCTTCTCTTCCACCATTTACTTCTTTATAGAAGTGTTGGGGGTATTGTGGGGTGTACTGATCTTGTGTTGCTTTTTAAAGGCACTTTTAAACTGATATTCATTTTTGTAATGCTGTTCTTGATGCGGTCGCTCCATCTTTTGCGTAGTTTTCCTATTGATTTGTATTCATTATACTTTTTCTGTGTGGCTATCTGTGGTAGGCGATACCAGGGCATTCTTGTCAGGTGTCCAAACCATTTAATCTGTTGTTCTTTTAGGAATTGCATGACAGGTTTCACCTCCAGTCTTCTTCTGATTTCTTCATTTCTAATTTTGTTTCCTATTGTCACACCTGCAGCTCTTCTAAGACACATTCTCGCTGTCGTTATCAGTATCTTCCCTAAACACTTGTCTGACATATTTTTGTCGAAAATAACTCTCTGCCACAGAAGCGTAAAAAAAAAAAGTAAAGGAACCCTTTCATACCTCGTGGTATATAGGTCAATACAGTGTTAGGCCTGTATTTTTCATTGACCGTCGGCACACGATGGGTGATGTGGTCAGCATCACGCCGGCCGCCTTTACTTTCCCAGAGCATGTCTGGTAGCCAGTTGAGGCTGGGTCGACAAGAGAGCCGTCGCGGTCGGGACAAATTCCACTCGCACTGCGTAAGTTGAACCCAGACCACCAGACTTCATGGTTGTAATTGATGTTAATTTCTTGTTTGTTATCACTGTATAAGTTACCTTTGAACTTGGAGTAGGCCCACCTGTAAGGCGAGGAAACCAATAAAACGGTAAGCAGGCTTTCACGCAAAAATCAGTCAGAAGCGCCACACCAGACGCCATGGCTACGCCTCAATTCATAGCAGGCGAACAAAGAAGAAGACTGCATAAGTCATTAATATATTCTGTCCATCTCTCTATTTTCTTGACTGTGTCCATCGGGATATTACCGTGTTTTCATTTTAAACATCCAGTAGTTGTGCGCTTTTTTTTTTTAAATTGCCTATCCTTTACAGGACTTTGCGAATCAACCCCAGCTTTTTAACTCTGTTTGTGATTTTTCTAGGCATTATTACGTTCAGTAGTTTGCCATTGCTTTCTGAACGGGTGGTGTCATATTCCATTTGTAAGAATCCACTCGGAACAATTTGCAACCAAACTGTTCGCAGCGTGATTTGAACTCAGAACGTCGCGGCTAATAGACGGAGTCACTATCCCCTAGGCCACAGACTCCACGAGTTGTGCGCTTACGTCTGCCACATAAGTCATCTACGTTTTCATATATTGATTTGGGTCTTATTTGTGTTCTTTTTCGATCTGTTTAAATTTTTTTTTCTTTTAACCACTCTTCTTTGCTTTTTACATTTTTGTCGTATCTCCTAATTGATTCGATCATATTCTGGTTTATTCCTTTTTCCTTTCCTATTTCCCATTAATTCCAGAATGTCTTCCATCTTCCATTTCTTTTCGATCCGTTGACATGTTGTTGGGGTTAGTTCTTTTGACGTTTGTTTGACTGATTCTTTAAGCATCTACTATTGTTCTTCTATTGTTTCTCTACCCTATATACCAAGTGGTAGAAAACGGGTTCCTAAAATACTCTATCTGTATAGTCAAACGTGCCATGACCATAAGGCTCTCTCAGGTGTAGTTCTTGAGATCTATAAACAATCATCACTGAATGCCACATCGAGAAAGAGACAAATTTAACGTTCTACATTGCCATGGAACCAGGTTTGCACAGCAACAGACGGATTACCATTGTCGATGCACTCGACATTCTGATCTGTCAGGTTTGCATTGTCGATACACAAGACATTCTGGTCTGTACAGGTTTGCACAGCAACGGACGGATTACCATTGTGGATGCACTGGACATTCTGATCTGTCCAGGTTTGCACATTGTCGATACACAAGACATTCTGGTCTATACAGGTTTGCACAGCAACGGACGATTACCATGTGGATGCACTCGACATTCTGATCTGTCCAGGTTTGCACATTGTCGATGCACTCGACATTCTGGTCTGTACAGGTTTGCACAGCAACGGACGGATTACCATTGTCGATGCATTCGACATTCTGGTCTGTCCATGTTTACACAGCAACGGACGGATTACAATTGTCGATACACAAGACTTTCTAATCTGTCCAGGTTTGCACAGCAACGGACATATTAAAAAATTGTCGATATACAAGACATTCTGGTCTGTCCAGGTTTGCACAGCAACGGACATATTACAATTGTCGATACATTCGACATTCTGATCTGTCACAAATATTAGTTCGTGATTTTGTTTCTGAATTATTGATTTATTGAACCATCATCAGTGAAGGGCGGCTCAAAAGAAAAAAGAAAACAACATCACTGTGGTGACAAAGAGAGACAGAGCGCAGAGAGAACATCCTATGTATCAGCTCCAGTCTCAAGTTTTACCTGCAGCAACTATGGTAAGAGTGCCCTCAGAATAGGTCATTACATCCACAAGAAACGTTGTAATTCAGCGCAGAACATACTATGTGACGCAAGACCTATTGTCTCCTGAGACAAAGAGGCAATGATGATGATGATGATGATTCACATCAGTGGCGGCTCGTCATTAAGGGCCAGTGGGGCCGGGCCTCTACCAAAATAAGGTGTAACGTGTATTTATTATTTTATACATTAAAATATATCCTAACCGAAAACATGATTTTTCCGAAAATATCTTTCTGGCCCCACCAACAAAACATGATCACGAGCCGCCACTGGTTCACATCATCATTGCACTTCGGTCAATAACAATGTGTGCTCCTATTTCTTACACACAAGGATCTTAGCGGGCAGTGAATAAACTCCAAAGCAGCAATAAGGGTTTTGACGTAATTTAGAGCATGGTAACAATTTTTAGTTTAAAAAAGGAATTATATTTAATGTTTTTTAAAACACATTAAATTGAAAAAATGTTCAATGGCATCGTCTTTTGCTGCTCATCGTGATTTTGAACTACCAGGGTATTTTCTTTTTCTTCTTTTGTCCTTCTCGCTTTTTGCCGTTAAGCGTAGCAGGTTTAACTGATGATCGGTTTCTGAGATAATGCACGCTCGGTCGCTTGATATGGTGTGGTATTGTAGAGTTTTAAGATGTCTGTAACTCCATCAACCCATCTTTTTCTTGGTCTGCCCTTTCTTCTTGATGATTCCATTTTCATGTTGTACGGCTCAAATTAAACACGTGACCTACATTGTATCGCCAATGCCCGATAGGACTAAGAACTCGATCTCACCTACATTGAGATCAGGAATCTCTGAAAAAATATCCAGATGGCTCCACGAGGAAGCGAACCTGGTACCTTTGACACGAGAGACAGAATCTAACTTCTACGCCACAAATACCCGAAGATTAGTGATGTTTAATCTGTGATAACAAGTCTTTAGTAAGATTACCTTCGCATCGCTCATTCCTTCTCAATGACAAGAATCTAACAACAGTTAGTTTACTGACATCACACCAGTACCAGTAGATTTTACATATCGCCTTGGGTCGTTACCATCGATCGAATACTCTACAGAAGCTCACACTACCTGACCTGCCCCTGGAGAATTTGATTTGTTCCCAGTAACTCTGATGTCGGCCGTTATTTCTACCAAAATTGGAAAACTTTCATTTACTTATTACTACCCCATTTGTCATGTGTGCTTCGTTGTCGTCAAGTTAAGAAAGATGGTGAAGATGTAGTTGTTTATACTTTCACAAATACACATTTAATTTGTGCCTGGGATGGGTAGCCTCTGACGGTCTCCAATATTATACTTTCACAGATACACATTTAATTTGTGCCTGGGATGGGTAGCCTCTGACGGTCTCCTATATTACAGAACAGATCTGACAATATTCTGCAGTATATTACAGCAGATGTTGAACTACAAAGTATGGTTGTCTGGTGGTTTTCTGTCAGGGTTCAACTCCACAGTGGGGGAGGAATTTTTCCTGGCGTAATTGTTCTCAGAAGACAAAGATGGAGGTGGGTTGGACATGCGTGCCGTATGTCAATAGGGACATTGGCTAGGACAACTCTCAGATGGACATCGGATGGGAAGAGAAGGCCTGGGCGTCCAAAGAAAACATGGAGGAGAACTGTGGAGAGAGTTGAAGGAGTGTGGCCTGACATGGGAGACGGTTGGTAGAAAAGGCAGCAGAACGGCAACAGTGGAAGTCTCTTGTGGAAGTCTTATGTGTCAATAGGGACACGAAGAATATATAGATAGAATTGCTCTCAGGTCGATACAGTCTTAATTTGTTGCCAGAAATCACTGGTAAGTAAAAGCGGTCAACATGATGATGACCACGTCATCCATCATGTGCTGATGGTCAATAAAGATATACGGTGCTAAAACATCATTAAAAATAGTGCTTGTGCTTTACTACAAGGAACAGTCTAGGAACCTAGGAACAATTTGTTGTTGTCAAATGAAAAATAACACCACTGTTGTCACACAAAGAGATACCGCTAACAACTAAAGCAAATCTCATAAGAACGATTTTATGGCCAACACTATGTTACTAGTGTCAAACATGGCCAATAACAGCAGCTAATGAGCGGAAAATCATAACAACAGAGATGAGGTGTCTTTGAAGAGCTGAGGTGTGACACTAAGAACAAAATTAGAAATGAAGAAATCAGAAGAGACTGGATGTGAAACCAGTCATGCAATTCATAAAAGAACAACAGAACAACAGAACAACAGAACAATGGTTTGGACACCTGACCAGAATGCCCTGGTATCGCCTACCACAGAGAGCCACACAGAAAAAGTATAATGAGCACAAGGCAAGAGGAAGTCCATGCAAAAGATGGAGCGACGACATCAAGTACAGCCTTACGAACATGAATATCAGCTTACAAAGTGCCTTAAAAAAGCACACACAAGATCACCACGTTTCACCCCAACACTTCTATAAAGAAGTAAATGGTGGAAGAGAAGAGGAAGAAGATAAATGAAAAATTATAACCTGAACAGCTTCACCGCGACTGTACTAGCTATACGGTCATTAAATTCTTCCGGCTCACGTTCTACTTGTCCTACACCGCTATAAGAGCGGCACTAACCTCATTTTTTGTAACGACAACAGTCTAGATAGTAAAGAGAAGAGGTAATCTTCCATTGTCCGATTGAAGAGAACAAACTTCCATACATGTCCATCTGAAGAAGAAGAGGCAATACTCTTCCACACATGTCCGTCTTGAAGAAGAAGAGGGCAATACTCTTCCATACATGTCCATCTTGAAGAAGAAGAGGGCAATACTCTTCCATACATGTCCATCTTGAAGAAGAAGAGGGCAATACTCTTCCATACATGTCCGTCTTGAAGAAGAAGAGGGCATACTTTCCACATTCCATCTTGAAGAAGAAGGTCAATACTTTCCATACATGTCCATCTTGAAGAAGAAGAGGGCAATACTCTTCCATACATGTCCGTCTTGAAGAAGAAGAGGGCAATACTCTTCCACACATGTCCATCTTGAAGAAGAAGAGGGCAATACTCTTCCACACATGTCCATCTTGAAGAAGAAGAGGGCAATACTCTTCCACACATGTCCATCTTGAAGAAGAAGAGGGCAATACTCTTCCACACATGTCCATCTTGAAGAAGAAGAAGGGCAATCCACATGTCCGTTGAAGAAGAAAGAGAGAACTTAAGTGACTTATGGTTTTAGATTCCATCACAGTATTACTACAACGATAGTAGGTTATGGGATTTAATCTTTTCAATCCATAATTTTTAACCACTCTACACTTTATTTTGCAATGCATATAGCCAGTAATTAGACAGTATTTAGGCTTTGGAAAAATTGAACAATACTGCGTTCCAGTATTTTGGCGTGGTTACGCGAAAGGGTTAATATATTATTATGCCATCTTCTTAATTTTGAAACATTGACATCTTTTATAAGGGAGTTTTTACATCTACTGCTCTTAATACTTCCTGTCTTTTTTCTCGATCCAGAAGCATTTAAGCTTTCAGCTCTTCGACTCTGTGCCATGGACATCGTAACCCTTCGGTTTGGTGCAACGAACACCGTAAATCTGGAGAATATGTGGCTTTTTTGCTAGCCCGCAGAATTGAACCGCACTCACGGGGCTTTCACCGTTGTCCAACGCGCTACAAACACGCTGGGCAGGCGGGCACTTTCTGTCTTTAAAGTTGGTATATTTGTTTGTTTTTTCTTCTGTAATTATTATTAACGTGCGTTAATACATCATATGCAACTAGTTGTCAGTTGAGATCAGAATGAGAGTTATACATTGCTACATAGAACCAATACTGTCATACGGATGCGAGGCATGGACAATACACAAACAGATAGACAATTAAGATCAGAATGAGAGTTATACAGTGCTACATAGAACTAATACTGACATACGGATGCGAGGCATGGACAATACACAAACAGACGATTGAGATCAAAATGAAAGTTATACACTGCAATATAGAATGAATAGTGATATACGAATAACGGTCATGGACAGTAAACAAACAGATTGAAAAATCTCTGAGGGCCACAGAGATGTGGTTTTACAGAAGAATGATGAGAATCCCATGGACTGCTAAAATGACTAATGTCGAGGTGTTGAATGAGATCAAGATACAGAGAAAGTTTATCATCAATATAAGAAAGAGGAAGTCATCATTTTTCGGGCATGTAATGAGAAAAGGAGGCTTAGAACATATTGTAACAACTAGTAAAATCGAGGGAAGACGAGACAGCGGAAGACAGAGTGAGAAAATTGTGGATAGCCTGACTTCATGGCACGGAAGAGCGTCAAAATCTAAGATGATAGCAAACACAAGAGACAGAGATTTGTGAAGATCCATGATAGTTTATGCCAGCCGGCACATCATCTGATGATGATGATAACACATCAGACTTATTTGAAATAAGGCAGGGAGTCCAACAAGGAAATACTATTATGGATTAAGGCATTCTGATAAAGAGAAGAAGGAGTAGAATGTGGATCCAGGATGACTGATGATTTGATCAGAGGGCACAGAGACGGGTCATGAGAGAGATAAGTCTATATCTCCTGCCATCCTAGAATCAAAAAGCACTGGTAGTGTGGCAATGTTCTGCTCATGATAAGCTATTGGATGATAGTGAATTATTTCAGTTTCAGTTTCAGTTTGGAATATCTTCATTGAACTCCGGAAATGTCCATAGGTGCTGCGATCTCCTTCGCAACATCTCCAACAGCGTCTAGCGACTGACCGTACCAGTTCGATTTTGATTGATGAGTCTACTCGTATACCTGTCGTACTGTTCTTTTCTTACTACACCAATCTTCAAACCCAGCTCCCGCAATCTAGTAGTTGATGTGGATGGGTTTAAATGAAAATCTTCTATGCGGCCACACTCTATGAAGGCATTCAAGATGTCTGCTCTGTCAATTGGCTTGCCCTCTGATATGGCGGCAGAGCCAGCCAGCCTGTCTGCTCTCTCATTGCCAACGACACCCATGTTCCCTGGAATGAACACAAGTGTAATTCTGCAAATTGTTGACGAGTCCAACGAGCCGACCTCCATCTTTCGGATCATACTCAATGAGTCACTCAGAATGCAAGCATGAGTGTAGCTTTGTCACTCCAGCCAGAGTTGTGCATTGGTCACCGCCAGTACCTCCATTGTCATGCTGCTTGTTGTCATACTAAATGCACTACTGGCTTCTTTGACCATTCGCTACATGGGATTGCAGTGAATTATTACATTTGCAAATGTTTTCTAATATGTTAAAGAACTTCACTAATGTCTTCTTTTTCTTCTTTTGTCGTCACACTGTTACCAGGTTGTTGCCCAGTGTTGTGGTTTTCTGTTTTTGTCTTGCGCTGTTCTGGTGGCTTGGGTGATTGTTATTTTTGCTCTTTGACAGGATTCTGCTATGCCATCTAACCATCTTTTTCTTGGTCTTCCTCTCGCCTCAATAAAAATATATATATATATATATATATATATATATATATATATATATATGTAAAGCCCTTGTCACATACGACTTGGCCACCAGATGGCTTGAAGGCGCTACCTGTTCTCTTTATCACCGAATGTTAGACGGATGACAACAAACCTGACATCATATATTTCAAACCTGCATGCTGACATCAAACGATAGAAAAAGAATACACACGACAGAGATGAAGTGTCTACGCAGAACGATAGGGGTAACAAGAGTGACCGGTTTAGAAATAAAGACATCAGAGAATAAAGTGCGTACAACATCAGTACTGAATTTCATCAATAAGCAACAAATTAAATGGTTCTGCCACATTTGCAGATTAGCAATAAACAGTACGCCACAAAGAACAATGGTACTCCGATAAAGTGGATTCACGCCTACGCAAAAGATGGTTCTCAGGAATAACAAAGGACAGGCACGGCTTTGGAACCCGCAGGGAAAGAAGAGTATGGGAAGACCTAGACAGAACTGGAGAAGAGCGCTGGAGGCTGATATTAAAAGAATAGGTAAAACATGGAAACAATTGGAAGGGATGACAAGAGAGAGGAAGAGCTGGAAGAAGTTCGCTGATGACTTGTGCTCCGTTGGGAGTTGAAAGGTGAAGACGAAAGTGAAAAATAAACCGATTTATGAAATGCACACAGAACGATTTTCTGGCCAACACTATGTTACCAGTGTCAAACATGGCCAATAACAGCAGCTAATGAGCGGAAAATCATAACGACAGAGATGAGGTGTCTTAGAAGTGCTGCAGGTGTGACAATAAGAGACACAATTAGAAATGAAGAAATCAGGAGACTGGATGTGAAACCAGTCATGCAATTCATAAAAGAACAACATATTAAATGGTTTGGACACCTGACCAGAATGTCCTGGTATCGCCTACCACAGAGAGCCACGCAGAAAAAGTATAATGAGTACAAGGCAAGAGGAAGACCACGCAAAAGATGGAACGACGGCATCAAGAACAGCCTTATGAACATGAATATCAGCTTACAAAGTGCCTTTAAAAAAGCACACACAAGATTACTACGTTTCACCCCCAACACTTCTATAAAGAAGTAAATGGTGGAAGAGAAGAACAAGCAACACAAGATTACTACGTTTCACCCCAACACTTCTATAAAGAAGTAAATGGTGAAGGAAAGAACAAGCACATACAAGATCACACGTTTCACCCCCAACACTTTGAAAGTAAATGGTGGAAGGAAGAACAAGCACACACAAGATTACTACGTTTCACCCCAACACTTCTATAAAGAAGTAAATGGTGGAAGAGAAGAACAAGCACACACAAGATCACTACGTTTCACCCCCAACACTTCTATAAAGAAGTCAATGGTGGAAGAGAAGAAGAAGAAGACACAAAGTCCCGTGCTATAAATCTCTTATCCTGACGTTGTGAAACAAAACAAGATTAGTAGAATATAAGAATAAAACAAATAGCAATAATTGGTAAATGATACAGTATCATGTTTCGACTGATCTAACCAACTCTTCAACAATTCTCATTTATTCCAAGGATGCATAAAATTGTCGATACGAGAATTCGAAAGATCTATACACAATTAATAAATGTAACCAAGTTCAATAACACAATTTAATGCTAATTTAATATGTCTTTATAATTTCTTATTTATTTATCTTTGGATTTATTTTTTTACATCACGGTTTCTACAGAAGGGTGGGAACTTAATCAAATTGTGTAGAACATCGATCGATACGCTGTATCTTTTCTATTGCATTGTATTGTGCTCTAGTGTCGTCTGTTGGGATATGTGTTTCAAAGAAGTTGGAGAATAGAGGGTTGTGTTAAAGATCGATTTTAGAGTTGTAGAATAGAGTTGTTTGTGTGGGAGATGTATACTATTTGTGTAGAATAGAGTTGTGTGTGTGAGAGATGTATATTTTTTATATGGAAAATAGAGTTCTTTGCGCAGGAGATGTATATTATAGGTGGAGATTAGAGTTGTGTGTGTGAGAGATGTATATCCTAGTTGTAGAATAGAGATGTTTGTGAGAGAGATGTGTATTATAGGTAGAGAATAGAGTTGCTTGTGCGGGAGATGTATATCCTAGGTGGAGAATGCATTGGCTCTTAAAGAGATTTTATAGTTGTAGAATGATTGTTCTTGATGGAGATGTATATCTAGGTGGAGAATAGGTTGTTGATGGAGAGTGTATATCCTATGGAAAATTTAGTTCTTGATGGAGATGTATATTATGGAGAAGATTAGGTTTTGATGGAGATGTGTTATCCTAGTTGAGAATATCGAGTTTTGTGGAGATGTTATTATCCTAGTGGAGAATCATTGGTTCTTATGGCAGATGTATATCCATAGGTGGAGAATGCATTGGTTGTGATGAGAGATGTATATCCTAGTTGGAGAATGTAGATTCTTGATGGAGATGTGTATATCCTAGGTGAGAATCAGGTTCTTGATGGAGATGTATATCCTAGGTGGAGAATGCATTGGTTCTTAATAGGGGATGTGTATATCCTAGGTGGATGTGGACGCAATTAAGATGTATCTAATGAAGGTTGTGGGTCGAATCCGGACCGAGACAGAAATGTAAATTTTTCATGAGATCCATAACATTGTTGCCGGAGCTGTGGAGTTCGTGCTTTGTGCAGTGCTCTCGGCAGATGGCATACAATCTCTGCAGACAGGAACGGAGCCATATGGGGAAACCCCATACAATGAAGTCAATCGTTCGCCTTTGAACGCTTTAGACATACTAGTTGGAGAATGCTTTTCATATTTGTGAGAGATGTAAATCCTAGGTAGAGAATGCATTGCTTTTTGGATGGAGTGTACTTCTAGGTGGAGAATGCATTGCTTCTTGATGGAGATTTACATCCTAGGTGGAGAATGCATTGCTTCTGATGAGATGTACATCCTAGGTGGAGAATACATTGCTTCTTGATGGAGATGTACATCCTAGGTGGAGAATGCATTGCTTCTTGATGGAGATATACTTCCTAGGTGGAGAATACATTGCTTCTTGATGGAGATGTACATCCTAGGTGGAGAATGCATTGCTTCTTGATGGAGATGTACTTCCTAGGTGGAGAATACATTGTTTATTGTGGGGATGTGTATCCTAGGTGGAGAATGCATTGCTTTTTGATGGAGATGTACTTCGTAGGTGGAGAATGCCTGTGCTTCTTGATGGAGATGTACTTCCTAGGTGGAGAATACATTGTTTATTGTGGGGATGTGTATCCTAGATGGAGAATGCATTGCTTCTTGATGGAGATGTACTTCCTAGGTGGAGAATGCATTGCTTCTGGATGGAGATTTACATCCCAGGTGGAGAATGAATTGCTTCTTGATGGAGATGTACATCCTAGGTGGAGAATGCATTGCTTCTTGAAGGAGATGTACATCCTAGGTGGAGAATGCATTGCTTCTTGATGGAGATGTACATCCTAGGTGGAGAATGCATTGCTTCTTGATGGAGATGTACTTCCTAGGTGGAGAATGCATTGCTTCTTGATGGAGATGTGTACATCTTATGTAGGGTAGTCTCAATGGCGAAGTGGTTTAGTCGTTTGGCTGTCATACTGAATGTTGTGAGTTCGAATTCGTAACGAGACACATGAGCAATATATTAAAGAGATCCCTAATATTGATGTCGGAGCTACGGAGTTCGTGCTTTGTGAAATACTCTCGGCAGATGGCATGTCATCTCTGCCGACAGGGACGGAGCTCTATGGGGAACCCGGTGCAATGAAGTCAATCCTTCGCCCTTGGATATCCTAGGTGAAGATGGCGCTGGTACTTGTTGGAGATATATATCTTACATGGAGAATGCATTTTTTTCTTGTTGGAGATGTATATATTAGGTGGAGATACATTGTTTATTGTTGGAGATGTATATCTTAGGTGGAGATACATTGTTTATTGTTGGAGATGTATATATTAGGTGGAGATACATTGTTTATTGTTGGAGATGTATATCTTAGGTGGCGATACATTGTTTATTGTTGGAGATGTATATATTAGGTGGAGATACATTGTTTATTGTTGGAGATGTATATATTAGGTGGAGATACATTGTTTATTGTTGGAGATGTATATCTTAGGTGGAGATACATTGTTTATTGTTGGAGATGTATATCTTAGGTGGAGATACATTGTTTATTGTTGGATATGTATATCCTAGGTGGAGATACATTGTTTATTGTTGGAGATGTATATATTAGGTGGAGATACATTGTTTAATTTGTTGAGATGTATATATTAGGTGGAGATCATTGTTTATTGTTGGAGATGTATAATTAGGTGGAGAACATTGTTGTATTTGTTGGAGATGTATATCTAGGTGGAGATCATTGTTTATTGTGGAGATGTAATCTAGGTGAGATACATTGTTTATTGATGGAATGTATTCCTAGGTGGAGAATACATTGTTTTTGATGGAGATGTTATATTAGGTGGAGATGCATTGTTTTGTTGGAGATGTATTCTTAGGTGGAGAATACATTGCTTTATTGATGGAGATGTGTATATCTAGGTGGAGAATCATTGTTTGATGGAGATGTATTCTAGGTGGAGAATACATTGTTTATTGATGGATATGTATATCCTAGGTGGAAAATACATTGTTTTGATGGAGATGTATTTAGGTGGAAAATACATTGCTTATTGTTGGAGATGTACTCCTAGGTGGAGAATCATTGTATTGATGGAGATGTATATCTTAGGTGGAGAATACATTGTTTATTGATGGAGATGTATAATCTTAGGTGGAGATCATTGTTATTGTTGGAGATGTATATCTAGGTGGAGATACATTGTTTATTGTTGGAGATGTTACATTTTAGGTGGAGAGTCATTGGGTTTATGTTGAGATGTATATATAGGTGGAGATACATTGTTTATTGTTGGAGATGTATATCTTAGGTATACAATTGTTTATTGTTGGATATTTTACATCCTAGGTGGAGTAGTCTATATGGGAATGTTTTATATGTTGGCTGTCATACTGAATGTTTTTGGGTTGGAGATGTACACTTAGGTGGAGATAATTGTCTAAATTGTGGAGATGGTTATCTTTGGTGATACAATGTTTATGGTGGAGATGTTACATCTTAGGGGGAGATAATGCAATGTTTATTGTTTGGATGTCATACTAATTAGGTGGAGATACATTTGTTAGTTAATGGGAATGGTATATCGTTGGCTGTCATACTGATTGTTTATTGTTGGAGATGTACATCTTAGGTAGGAATCTCAATTGAGTTTTGTTGGTGCATACTGTTTTGATGGAGATGTGTACATCAGGTGGAGATGGTGAGGGGTTTCGTCTTTGGCTGTCATACCTGAAGTTGGAGATGGATTGTTTCGTGTAGGAGATGTATATCCTTTGGGATATGGTTGTTTCGTGTAGAGAATGGCATATCCTAGTTAGAGATGCCTTATATTCGTGTAGGAGTGGTTGTCCTAGTTGGAGATGGCTGTCTTCGTGTAGGAGATTATATCCATGGAGAATGGCTTTCTTCGCTTGGATGTATATCCTAGTTGGAGATGGCGTTGTACTGTATGGAGATGTATATCTTAGTTGGAGAATGCATTGTTTCTGTGGAGATGTATATCTAGTTGGAGATACATGTTGATGTGTATTCTTAGGAGATACATTGTTTAGTTGAATGTATATCTTAGTGGAGAATTGTTTATCTAGTTGGAGATGTTATCCTAGGTGGAGATATGTTTATTAGTTGGAGATGTATATCTTAGGTGGAGATACATTGTTTATTGTTGGAGATGTATATATTAGGTGGAGATACATTGTTTATTGTTGGAGATGTATATCTTAGGTGGAGATACATTGTTTATTGTTGGAGATGTATATCTAGGTGAAAATACATTGGTTCATGTAGGAGATCATTGTTTTTTTAGGAGATGTATATCAAGGTGGAGATACATGTTTATTGTTGGAGATGTATATCTAGGTGGAGATGGCTTGTTTCTGTGGAGATGTATATCTAGTGGAGATACATTGTTTCGTTGGAGATGTATATCCTAGGTGGAGATACATTGTTTTTGTTGAGATGTATATCTAGTTGGAGATACTTGTTTATTGTTGGAGATGTATATCATAGGTTGGAGATAGCTTGTTTTGTTGAGATGTATATCCTAGTGGAGATGACATTGTTTCTGTTGAGAGATGTATATCCTAGTTGGAAAATAGCGTTGTTCTGTAGGAGATGTATATCTGTTGATGTATCTAGAGGAGATGTTATCCAAGGTGGAGAGTGTGTATCTAGGTGAGATGTATATCCTAGTTGGAGATGCTTGTTTCTAGTAGGAGATGTATATCCTTAGTTGAGATGTATATCCTAGTATGGAGATGTTATCCTAGTGGAGATGTATATCCTGTTGGAGATGTATATCCTAGTGGAGATGTATATCCTAGTTGGAGATGTATATCCTAGTAGGAGATGTATATCCTAGTTGGAGATGTATATCCTAGTTGGAGATGTATATCCTTGTTGGAGATGTATATCCTAGTTGGAGATGTATATCCTTGTTGGAGATGTATATCCTAGTTGGAGATGTATATCCTTGTTGGAGATGTATATCCTTGTTGGAGATGTATATCCTAGTTGGAGATGTATATCCTTGTTGGAGATGTATATCCTTATTGGAGATGTATATCCTTGTTGGAGATGTATATCCTTGTTGGAGATGTATATCCTTGTTGGAGATGTATATCCTTGTTGGAGATGTATATCCTTGTTGTAGATGTATATCCTTGTTGGAGATGTATATCCTTGTTGGAGATGTATATCCTAGTTGGAGATGTATATCCTTGGTGTGAAAATGAAAATCGAAGCAAATTCCTTACACGACGTCGCCATCAATCACGTAAACGCTTTGTTGATTTTCTAGGCACCAATTATAAGTTAAGTAGTGTGCCATTGCTTTCTGAACGGTGAGGTCTATTGTTAGTAATTTCGTTATCATGAGAATAAATTTGCTTCCAAACTGCGCGATGCGGGGTTTGAACCAGGTACACTTTGGTTGTGATCCAGCACACTACCGCTTAAGCTACAGACGATTACATACTAGGTATAGAATATAATAACATTGTTATGAAATGTGTATTTGAAGTATAGAACCAATACTTATGTATGACAGCGAATCATGGACACTGAACAAACAATCAATACGATCATTGGAAGCCACAGAGATGTGGTTTTACAGAAGAATGCTGAAAATTCATGGACAACAAAGAAAACAAATGTGGAGGTTTTAAATCAGGCCTGCACACAAAGAAACTTATCAAAAGAATAAGAATCCGACAATCAAGGTTCTTGGGCATATAATGCGAAGAGAAGGTTTAGAACATTTGGTGACTACAGGTAAAATTCAGGGAAGGAGAGATCGTGGAAGACAGAGGAGAAGATGTTGGATGGCCTGACATCATGGTTCGACAAAATATCGACATCAGAACTGATTACATGCACCAAGCAAAGAGAGTTGTGGAGAGACATGATCGCCTACGCCGGCAGGCACGGCACTTGACTGATTGATTTGAAGGCGGAACATACAACGAAAAGTGTCGGCAGATAGTGGGATAAGATTGCTTTGATGTCGCATGGGAAGGATGGGCGTTTCTTTTGTATGGAAGTGAATTATCAAGAGTAAATAAATTAATGGACAGGGAAATGACAAGATGTCAGATATGGGGTCGGTAGACAGGGAGTGAAGAATCCTCTGATGTCACATGGGAAGGCTGGGCGTTTTTTGTGTGTGTGTAGGAAAATGAATTATCAAGGGTCAATTAATGGACAGTGGAAGAGATGTTGGATGTGTGGTTATGAAGAATTGTATAGATTATCGTTTCCAACACTGGGTTCTGTGGACCCCCGGGGGTCCGTGAGGTAGCCACAGTGGGTCCTCAATCGCTTGAAGAAATATTATGATCTTTACCATTTCAAAGAGAAAAATAGATTTTAAAAACATGTACAAAAACAGTGGTAAACTAGTTCCGATGCGAAATCAAAGGATCCGGCGCTACCGGAGTCTAAATGTCTGACAGGACATAATGAAAGAATATTTCAAGTTTCCCGAAGTTTGAGAAATTGGAGCCAGCTTGACTGTTGGTGTGGTGTACTAATAACTACATCGCTAGAAGATTTTCATATATAGAAACTTTTGGGGTCTGCGGCAGTAAAATGTATTTAAAAGGTGATCCGAGGTAATGCAAAGTTTGAGAACCGTTGGTATTGATAACATGAAAAATGCATGGGAGAATCATTAAAGATGAACATATGGAGAGCATTCTTTCTTATTTATTGTGTATGATTCTCTGTTCTGATCCATTGTGTTTGATTCCCCTCTCTCTCTCTCTCTCGCGATCCCATTGTGTATGATCTCTCTCTCTCTCTCGATCCCATTGTTGATTCTCTCTCGCGATCCCATTGTGATGATTCTCGCGATCCTTTGTGATGATTCTCTCTCTCGCGACCCCTTTGTGTATGAGTTTTTTCTCTCGATCCATTGTGTATGATTTCCCCTCTCTCGTGATCCCATTGTGTATGATTCGCTCTCTCTCTCTCGCGATCCCATTGTGTATGATTTTCTCTCTCTCTCCGATCCCATTGTGTATGATTCTTCTCTCGTGATCCATTGTATGATCTCTCTCTCGTGATCCCATTTGTATGTTCTCTCTCTCTGATCCATTGTGTATGATTCTCTCTCTCTCGATCCATTGTATGATTCTCTCGCGATCCCATTTGTGATTCTTCGCGATCCATTGTATGATCCCAAGGTGGAGGCTGTTTGTGTGCTCAAGCAATGGACTGAATCACTACAAGCGTCAACAATTTGCAGAATTACACTTATCTTCGTTTCGGGACACATGGGTGTCGTTAGTAATGAGAGAGCAGACAAGTTTGCTGGCTCTGCAACCATATCAAGGGGATCATCCAATGGATAGAGATGACATTTTGAACGCCTTCATAAAGTGTGACCGCAAAGAAGATTTTCATTTAAACCAATCTACGTCAACTGCTAGATTTCAAGAGCTGGGATTGAAGATTGGAGTAGCAGGAAAAGAACAGTATAACAGGTACGTGAGTAGGCTCATCAATCGAAATACAACTGGTACGGTCAGTCGCTAAATGCTGTTGGAGATTTCGCGAAGGAGATCGGAGGACCTATGGACATGTCCGGAGTTCAATGAAGATATTCCAAACTGAAACTATGGATAAATCACAGAGAAATACGAGAGTTTATGCTACGAGTATTTCTGGTGTTATTCCCGTTATAAATATCGTGGACGTAATCATTGAGCCACTGAGAAAATGTGCATGGATAAAAGTTCGTGACTCCAGCGATATCATCGCTTTATTGACTAATATAAAAGTCTAAGGTACAAAGGTACATCCAAGAAACAAAGTCTACTCACATTAATATAACAATTGATTGATTGATTGATAGGACCATCATCATTGCACTTTGGTGAAAAACCATGTGTGCTTCGGTCTCTTTCTTACAAAGGATGATCTCAGTGTCACAAACTCTGTAGCACCGGCGAGGGTCCCAGATGTAATTTTGAAGATGGTGAAGATATTTTGTAAATTTGTATTTTTAATATTTTCTAATGAAATTTAACCGGGCAGCGGCTTTACAGCCTGCTCTTCTCGATTTTGAACTGAAAAGGGTCCTTCGGGCTCAAATTTAACAAGGGACGTACGTTTTATCGTCCATCTTGAATATGACTAGGAACTCGGTTGATAAGAATGAGCGCAAACACACAGTCATGTAGAAATATATCTTACGTTTCTCACACGTACGTACATGCAGACCAACAGACAGGGCGCCACAAAGAGCAATGTTACTCCGTTACACAGTGGATACAAAGGCCGGTCACGCAAAAGGTGGACCTCAGAGATAACAGAGTCAACGAACGACATTGTTTATGAAGCGCACACAATATCCATTCCTCTTACTCTGAAGCTGTGAGGCTAACCAGGACTGGAGAAAAGAAAGAAAGACAAGACGCACAAATAGGCTCGCTCCAGGTGTCTCCTTTTTTCGACCAGACTCTGAAAGGCATAACTGGATTAGAGAACAGATAGATAGATATGACAGACAGACAGACAGGCAGTAAGGCAGGTGGGCAGGTGGGCGGACGGACGGATGGAGGGAGGGATGGATGGATGGATATATATATGGATAGATAGATGGATAGATAGATAGATGGATAGATAGATAGATGTATAGATAGGTAGATGGATAGATAAGTAGATGGGTAGATAGGTAGATAGATAGACAGACAGACAGGCAGACAGGCAGGCAGGCAGGCAGGCAGGCAGGCAGGCAGGCAGGGGTAGGTAGGTGGTAGGTAGGTAGGTAGGTAGGTAGGTAGGTAGGTAGGCAGGCAGGTAGGTAGGTAGGTAGGTAGATAGATAGGCTCCTACTTACCGTATTTACACTTTCTCCAAAGTCCCGAATATACGTTGCGATATACGATAGATTTATTCCCAACAGACTCGCTCGTTTTTTCCTTGGTGAAAAGCCAGTAATCCGTGGCTACAGAGATGCACAAGAGTCCAAATGCTGCACACGCACAGACGCTGGTCATCACAGTCAGAAGTCGACGCTTCGTACAACAGTCCATGGTAACTCTGGTATTTCGGGAGCTGAACCCTGTAGAGGGTCGAGTCCTCGGTGTCTGCTGCTTCTTGTCAACGTAAAACAAGGTGGCCGCACTACCTGGCACACATACATCGGTGACGGCTTCAAAGGGCCTGCAAGGAGCCCCGAAGTAAAACTGGTGGGTGTTAGAAAATATAGAGTATGGAAAAACACAAACGAAACAGCAGCATAAACAGCAAAACTTGAGCAGTTACCATTTTGGAATCATGGAATCACACACATTGTTGACATATACACACATCTCCAGACGAATTTGGAAGCACAGGAAGATGTTACACTCTGCACATATGCAGATATCTTTACAAATGACCTCATTAGGTTTGCAGTTCATGAAAACATTATCCTGATGAGAGAAAAAAACATAGATTATTACGTGAATTTATACAATTGTTAACGTAAATTTTAAGTTTTTTATTGTAACACAAGTGCTCAATTTAAATACATTGGAGACCTAGTAACATCAGATGCAGATCAGAAATAAAGAGTAGAATCACCCGAGTGGTTACCAGGGCCCACATTTGGGGTGTAAAAATAGAACCACTGTTACCTGCCACGCATGTCGTAAGAGGCGACTAAGGAGGTTTTGTTGAAATCGGATGCACGTGTCCTAAACGTGTAAAAGTCTATGAGATTAGGGGAATACCAAACCAATGTGCAACGTATACACGTTCTTGGCAAAGATCAAATATATCACAAAGAGTGATTAAAATTGGTCGTGAAGAACGAACGCAAAGAAGAAGAAGAAGAAGAGTAAAATAGGGCAGGTCAAAGCAGTGTTTCAAAAAATGGGAAGCATGACATGCTAAAGGTTATTGACAGTTGAGGTCAGAATGAGAGTTAACAAATACGGTGCTACATAGAACCAATACTGACATATGGATGCAAGTCATTGACAGTAAACAAAAGGATTGAAAACTCTCTGTAGGTCACATAGATATTGTTGTTTAGAGTATGTAGGTAGCGTACTGACACTAAATGGGGCACAGAGGAAGATATAAAATCACGTCTAAGTAAGGCCAGAACCGCTTTTGCCAGAATGAAACCAGTATGGAAGTCCAAAATCTACAATAGGATCACAAAGCTTAAACTCTATAAAAGCATTGTTTTGCCAGTTTTGCTCTACGGATCGAAGTGTTGGAGGATGACCAAAGGAGATACTAGCAGTCTGCCAGTTTTCCACCACTCTTGTCTTCGCAGAATCTTGGCAATTTTTTGGCCAGTAAAAATATCCAATAACCAACTACTCCAAGATACAAGACAAGAGGCAATGAATGACATACTCAAAAGAGAAGATGGAAATGGTTCGGACATGTTATGAGAATGAGACAAGAAATGCCTGCAAGGGTAGCCCTCACTTGGACACCAGAAGGAAACAGAAAGAAAGGCAGACCACGGACAACATGGAGGCGCATGATGGAAGAGGAACTGACACCGCATCTCTGACGTGGGGCTCTGCGCTGAAGGTTGCACGGGACAGGAGAGCATGGAAAGTCCTTTCTGAAGCCCCATGTTTCACTAGGCATGACGGGATTAAGTAAGTAAGTAAGAGTATGAAGTATGATGAGAATCACATAGACTGCTAAAATGATAATTGTGAAGGTGTTGAATGAGGTCAAGACACAAAGAAAATGTGTATCATCCATATAAGAATGAGGCAGTCATCATTTTTTGACATGAGGTAAGAGGAGTCTTAGAACACATTGCAACAACCAGTAAAATCGAAGGGAGACGAGGCAGAGGATGACAGAGAGATAAAATATTTTGCAAAGCCTGACTTCATGGCACTGAAGAGCATCTTCTTCTTTCTCTGCATCTGCTAGCTGCAACTCGGTATGTGTCATAAACAGCGTGCTCTTGAGGTTAACTTTAACCTCAAGAGTTTATTTAGGATTGTTTCTGTTGGCCAGATTTCCATTCTCATACTGCTCAGGCTGGGCCATTCTTGCAGGATGTGATTTGGGAATTGCTTTGGTGCTCCACAGAAGAGCGTCAACATCTTAGATGATAGTGTTCTTCTTCTTTGCGTTCGTTCTTTACGACCAATTTTAATCACTCTTGTGATATGTTTGATCTTTGCCAAGAACTGTATACGTTGCACATTGGTTTAGTAGGCCCCTAAACGCATGACTTCTACATGTTTAGGACACATACATCCGTTTTCCGCCAAACCTCCTTAGCGCCTCTTACGACATGCGTGGCAGGTAACAGTGGTTTTATTCTTTACATCCCAAATTTGAGCCAGTAACCACTCGGGGAACAGAAACATTGTAAATGATTATAAATACAAGACAGAGATTTGTGGAGATCCATGATCGTTTAAGCCAGCCGTCACGGCACCTGAAGATGATGATGGTCGCAACAATAAATAGTACTAGTATTACTTTTACAGTAATGTCGCAGTGAAGTAACATAGTGTGTCTTACTTACTAATTTATTCTCTTCATACCTGGTGATACTTGGACTTCGGTAAAGCTTTCCATGGCATGTGTCCCTTCCAACATTCAGTGCAGTGCTCCACATCTGAGATTTTGCAGACATTTATTTTTCCATTATTCGTCTCCATTTTGTTCTAGGTTTTCTTGACTTCCTTGCGATTCGTTTGACTGATTCATTGGTTGATATGTTACCAATGCCAAACATTGACAATGAATAAGAAACATACATAGAAAATAGCAACATGCGAAATGAGATGTCTCTGCAAAGTCACCAACAACACAAGAATCGACAGAGTAACGAATACCAGCATCAGAGAAAAGGTTGGAACAAGACCGTGTTTGAATTATATAGCGAAACAGCGAATGAAGTGGTTTGGCAACTTAGTAAGAATTCAAACAGACCACACTGCCTATGAAGCTCTCCACAACAGAATATCAGGAATGAGGGCGAGAGGAAGACCGAGGAAAAGGTGGATAGATAACGTAGTTGAATTCTGCTAGGGACTAAGAAAACCATCACACAAGTCACCAGAGAAGCTCTAGACAAATACATAAAACCATTACACTGAGTTAACAACCCGGTAACAGTGTGCTGACAAAAGTTGAATTCTGCCAAGTGACTAAGAAAACCATCACACAAGTCACCAGAGAAGCTCTAGACAATACTTTTTTTTCCGATCAGAAGCACTTGAGCTTTTCAGCTTTCGGCTCGGTGCCATGGACATCGTAACCCTCTGGTTCGGTGCCACGAACACCGTAAATCTGGGAATCTGTGGCTTTTTCTGCCATCCGCGGAATTGAACCCGCACACACAGAGGATAGTCACCGTAGTCCAACGCGCTACGAACACGCTGGGCAGACGGGCAGACAAATACATAAACCACGACACTGGGTTAACAACCCGGTAACAGTGTGCTAGCAAAAGAAGAACAAGAAGAAGATTGATTGATAGGATCAACATCAATGCACTTCGGTGAGTAACTATGTGCTCTCAATCTCTTACGACACAGGAAGATCTAAGTAGCAGACAAAACCTCCGTAGTACACCGGCAGAGTCCCGATGTAATTTAGAAGATAGTAAAATATTTTGTTATAAATTTTATGTTTTTGGAATAAATTTTTCTGGTGAAACGGTTTTAGCTCTTCTCAGGTTTTTTTAGTCTGCGCTTCTCGATTCTGAACTGCCAAGGATTCGTTTCTGCGCCAACTTTATTTAACAAGGGACTTTTGTTTTATCGTCCGTCTCGGATAGGACTAGGAACTCGATCTCACCTACACTGAGATCAGGAATGTCTGGAAAAATATCCCTATGGTTCCATGAGGAAGCGTGCCGAGTTCCTTTGGAACGAGAGACGAGCACGTAACATCTAGGCAATAGAGAGACGAGCACGTAACATCTAGGCAATAGAGAGACGAGCACGTAACATCTAGGCAATAGAGAGACGAGCCCGTAACATCTAGGCAATATAGAGACGATCCCGTAACATCTAGGCAATAGAGAGACGAGCCCGTAACATCTAGGCAATAGAGAGACGAGCACGTAACATCTAGGCAATAGAGAGACGAGCACGTAACATCTAGGCAATAGAGAGACGAGCACGTAACATTTAGGCAATAGAGAGACGAGCACGTAACATCTAGGCAATAGAGAGACGAGCACGTAACATCTAGGCAATAGAGAGACGAGCACGTAACATTTAGGCAATAGAGAGACGAGCACGTAACATTTAGGCAATAGAGAGACGAGCACGTAACATCTAGGCAATAGAGACCGCTAGTTTGAAATTAACTGAAATGTACGGAGATTTCATTGTTTTTCCGATCCAGAAACACTTGCTTTCAGCTCTTCGGATCGGTGCCATGAACATTGTAATCCTTCGGTTCGGTGCCACGAACACCGTAAATCTGGAGAACCTGAAGCTTTTCTGCCAGCCCGCGGAATTGAACCACACTAACAGGATGGGGGAGGGGGCTTGTCACCCGTCGTTCAACGCGCTACGAACACGCTGGGCAGGCGGGCTGACATTTTTTTGAAACGGGCTTTTTCAATTTGGAACCTATCATACGAAAGTGAGTAATGCATGACTTTATTACAAAAGACATTTCAGCAATTTAAGAATGTGAGTCGTCCCTCATGGGACGGATTAGTGTAATGCATAATCGTTAGCCTTTCCACTCGGACACGAGAGGGTTGTAGGTCCTCTTCTTCTTCCAACGTTCAATATCGACCACTTCTAAACCACTTTTGTGATCTGTATGTCATCTGAGCCTAAGATGGATTGACGTTGTACCGTTTATGCGCCTACAAGTAGACAATCACATCTGATTTCTGCGATGATTTTTTTACTAGGTAGCTTCCATAGGCCTCAACATAAGTCGCCTCTTACGACATGCCTTTAGGTCATAGTGTTACTATTATTTTCTCCCCTTGCAGACCCCGACACAACACGAGCAAGATTGTGGGTTCAATTTCACAACCGACGTTACACTCGTGAGTAAAGAAATTGACCCTTCTACTTCCTGCAACCAGGGTCTAACAATGCGAAGTTTCTTCTTCTTCTGTGATCAACTTCTGCTATGCGGTTACTCCGGTATATGTCATAAACAGGACGGTGCGCTTGAGGTCTTTACCGGTCCCCTATAGTTTGTTTTGTAGAGTTGTTTCTGTTGGCCAGATTTCCATTCTCAGACTACTCAGGCTGGGGCAGTCTTGCAGGATATGGTCTGGGGACTGCTTTGGTGCTCCACAGCTGCAATCAGCTGAGTCAATGACACCCATTCTATGGAGGTATGCTCTCAGACCGCAGTGTCCCGTTCTAAGTCCGAAGACTGTGGTCTGTGCTTTTTTAGTTAGTGTACACACTCACTGCACTCAGGAGAAGTTGATTAGTATATGTTCTCTCTCTACCACGAAGACGACACTATCTGACAAGTTCAAACCACAGCCAACTCTAATGTTGGGCTGCATAACTCATCGGGGAAACCCTGACCTAGTTTGAGTTGGGGGGTTGGATATTATATATTTTTGATAGAACACTGCAATCTTTTTTGCAGTTTTACTCAATTCTATGACTCTATGGTTGTTTATGGATGAAAAATGTTAATAATACAGATATTCCTTATTGTTAAACTCAACTTGTTGTATAATATAACTTTGACTTAACATGTTGTGTTGTTTTAAAAATGAATTCGTCTGTATACAACGATACTTGAATGCGAGGTCACGTGACAGTTGTGGTCTGATTTCCTAGAGTTTGTACCAGAGTCCACAGGCCGTATGAGTTTATAGTTGGCTGTGTTCAATCTTCACACCTATTTCTAGCAACCGGTCTCATTCTCTATCTCTATGTGTGTGTCTCTTTTCCATTTTGTGCGTATCTTCTTTTTAACCCTCTGTCTGTCCCTTCCTCTCTCTATTTGTCTCTTTAAATTTCTGTCTTCAACTTTCTTTCTTTCTTTGTACCTCTCTCTTTTCTTGTCGAATTTTCACTATTTCTTTATCTTATTCAAAATTTTATTTAATGTATTCTTGCACTTTCTTCTATATTTTCTTTCTTTCCTTCATCGCCCGAGTGGTTACCCGGGTCCAAATTCGGGGTGTAAAGAATAGAACCATTGTTACATGTCCCGCATGTCGTAAGTGACGACTAAGGAGGTTTGGCTGAAATCGGATGCACGTGTCCTAAACGTGTAGAAGTCTACGCATTTAAGGCCCTACCAAACATAATGTGCAACGTATACACGTTCTTGGCAAAGATCAAACATATCACAAAGAATGATTAAAATTGGTTGTAAAGAATGAACGCAAAGAAGAAGAAGATTTCCTTCATTAGAATACATTTCCAGTAGGTCTCTTTGGCGTAGAGGTTAGGTGGATGTTTCTAGTGCCACATGTACCAGGTTCGCTCCTTCGTGCAGCTATATGGATATTTTTTCCAGATATCCCCGATCTCAGTGTATGTCAGATCGAGTTTCTAGTCATATCAGTTCAATTGATAGATGTTCAATTTGAGCATGTAAAAAAAACCATTGGCAATTCAAAATCGAGAAGAGCAGGCTGGAAAGCCGCTGCCTGGGCAAATATCATTAGAAAAGATTAAAATTAAAACTTCCTACAAAAGCATTTTCAAAATTAAATCGGAGACCCTCGCCGATGCTACGAAGTTCGAGTACTGCAACTGAGATCTTCCTGTGTAAGAAAGAGATTGGAGCAGACATGGTTACTCACCAAAGAAGTTCAATAATAATGGTTCAATCAATCAATCAATCAATCAATCAATCAATCAATCAATCAATCAATCAATCAATCAATCAATCAATCAATCAATCAATCAGTCCAATCAATCAATATCTCATCAATATCTCAATCAAACAATATTCTGAATTTCACTCATTTTGGTTGAATAATTCTCAGGAAAAGTACATTAAAATGAATATGAAAACACGAAGCATATTTTCGGAAATTCCACACGTAACGGGATTATACCGGAAACTGTCAACTCCCTGGCAATGACAAATGTGGGGTCAAGCAATAACCTGGTTATCGTGGCTAACGGATTGTTATAACAGAGGCACTAGATTGAAGAGAGTAAAATCCTAATAATTACGACAAGTGTATGACTGCACGACAGGACACACATAAGTTCTGATTTGATGTTTTCAATAACGTTTTTAAAAAATGAGATTTTTGAGTTATGTTAGCATCTTGTCATCGCTTTATATTCATAAACGCCCGAGTTGGCCCACATTTGGGTTGTAAAAATAGAACCACTGTTTCCTGTCCCGCATGTCGTAAGAGGCGGCTAAGGAGGTTTGGTTGAAATCGGATGCACGTGTCCTAAACGTGTAGAAGTCTATGCGTTTAGGGCCTACCAAACCAATGTGCAACGTATACACGTTCTTGGCAAAGATCAAACATATCACAAAGAGTGATTAAAATTGGTTGTAAAGAACGAACGCAAAAGAAGAAGAAGAAGAAGACCGCTTTATAATTTCTTCTTCGTTGTGGTAAAGCAAGTAGTAGACTTGATTGTTTGAATGATTGATTGATTGATTGATTGATAGGATGTGATCATTTCACTTTGGTGAATAATCTCGTGTGGAACAAATTAATGTAATGAATAAGCGCTCGCCTATCCGACTCAGATACTAGAGGGTTGAATCCCACACTCGACGTTCCACAGTTGAGGAAAGGAATTAGCCCTACTACCTCCTGCACAGAAAACCTAGAAAGGAGAAGGGAAGTGATTTCTTACATTAAGGTCTGAAAAGTTTACGGGAATTTATAGGAAGAACCACCTCTACACCGATCTCTTTCATACACATGAAGATATCAGCGGCAGTGCATGCGCTCCGTAGCATTGACATGGGTCACGGGTATTATTTTGAACATGGTACATAACTAGAGAACCGCGGTAGCGTAGTTGTTAGTGAACTCGCTTCTCAAGGCTGGTGGTCCGGGTTCAGCTCCCATAGTGGGCGTGGAATTTTTCCCGGACCGCGACGGCTCTCAGGTCGACCCAGCCTCAACTGGGTACCAGACATGCTCTGGGAAAGTAAGTGCGGCCGGTGTGATGCTCACCACATCACCCATCGTGTGCCAATGAAAAGTACAGGCCTATCTATACAGGCCCATGGTCAATGAAAAATACAGGCCTAACACTGTATTGTCCTATATTCCACAAGGTATGAAAGGGTTCCTTTACTTTTTTACATAGCTGCGCAATAATTTTATTTTAATTCTTTCTAGTGAATGTTACCATGACAGCGGTTTTGCAGCTTAATCTTATCAAATTTGAAGTGTTGCGGGGTTTTCTCCTGAGCTCAACAAGAACACGAGACCTACGTTTTATTGCCTATACTCTATCTCTCTGTGTGTGCGGGTTCAATTCCCGGGATGGCAGAAAAAGCCACAGATTTCCCAGATTTACGGTGTTCGTGGCACTGAACCGAAGAGCTGAAAAGCTCAAGTGCTTCTGGATCAGTTAAAAAAAAAAAAATTTGCCTATACTCCGATATGACTAGAGAGTTGATCTCATCTACTTTTATATTAAGTATCTGAAAAAATATTCAAATCGTTCCACTGGAGGAAAGAACCAAGTCCTTTTTCCGAACCCTTAGTCAAACAGTCTTCTTCCTCGTCTTCTTCAAACGCTCCATATCAACCACTTGTTAACCACTCTGTGTGATCTGTATGTGATCTGAGCCGAAGAGTGAGTGTACGTTGTGGCAGCTATGCGCCTAGAAGTAGGCCAGCATATCCGATTTCTGCTATTCTTTTTATTTACTATGGTAGTTTACCTAAGTTCTACATCAGTCGCCTCCTACCATATGCCTTGAAGGTCGCAGTGGTACTATTCTTTGCTTAACTTGTGGGTCCCAGTACCACACGGGTGTGTCGGACAGTAAAACATATGTTCCCAACAATTAAAAAACAGCTTGACTAAATTAATCAGATTTTTGAATGAATGATCCTGATAAAATAAAAATTATAATTAAACTTCACATTACCAACTTGTGCTCGTCTCTAGTGCCAAAGTTGGCACAATCGCTATCGTGGTGTAAAGATTAGGTGCTCGTCTCTTGTGCCAAAGGTACCAGGTTCGCTCCCTTGTGGAGCAATGTGAATATTTTTTCAGAGATCCCTGATCTCAGTGTAGGTGAGATTGAATTCCTAGCTCTATCGGAAGCGAACGATAAAACGTAGATCTCGTGTTCAATTTGAGAACGTAAAAGAACCCTTGGGAGTTCAAAATGGTGAAGAGCAGGATGGTAATCCGCTGCCCAGGCAAAATTCATAATAAAAGATTAAATATAAATTTTTACAAAAATATGTTCTCAATCTACAAAATAACATGGGGGACTTTCGCCGGTGCTACGGAGTTCGTGCACTGCAGCTGAGATATTCCTGTATAAGAAAGAGATCGCAGCACACATGGTTACTCATCGAAGTGCAATGATGATGGTTATAGCGATCAATCGAACTTCCAACTGAAAGATATAGATTTTCAACTTCAACAGTGTTTGCTGTTTGTTATTAGTTTACGCTCGTTCGTATGCTGTAATTTTGTAAAATTATTTTTAGCATTTTGGGGGTTAGCAAACCCAAGGGGAGACTTTATTGCAGTGAGTAAAATATTTAAGAGAAAGGAGATCACAACAAACACAAAGCTGAGAATCTTTCAATCAAATGTGAAGTCAGTGCTGTTCTATGGCTCGAAACATGGAAGACAACAAAAGAAACCACCAGAAAACTACAGACTTTCATAAATGGATGTTTACGTAGAATAGAGAGACTGAGATGGTATTATAAGATTACGAACGAGGAACTTAGAGAACGAACTAAGCAGAAACCAGTGGAGAAAGAGCTAAGGAAGAGACGCTGGCGATGGATAGGACATACATTGCGAAGATTTACCGGAAGCATTGCAAGACAGGCACTGTTTTAGAACCCTCAGGGAAAGAGAAGTAGGAGAAGGCCTAAACATACCTGGAGAAGAGAGCTGGAGGATTATATTAAAAGGATAGGTAAAACATGGAAAGAATTGAAAGACAGGAGAGAGGAAGATCTGGAAAAAGTTTGTTTAAGACCTGTGCTCCATTGGGAGTTGAAAGGTGCAGAAGAAGAAGAAAGATCTTTCTTTCATTCTGTTGCACAAAACAGATCCAAACGCGTGCTTTATGCAAACAAACAAACAAACAAATAAACAACGTATTTTTGTTAGCTGAAACACCACAAGGCGAAGAGATTATTCTCTCAAACAGTATTTTTTTTTTTTAGATGAGATTCTTGTGTTTCTCTGCAGCTACAGAGAAACACGAACACATTTGGGAGCTTGCAAGAATCGAAAAATTGCTGATCAAAAACGAATTTAAGGGGATGACTCATTTTGAGCTTTGGGGGGAAATGATGGCTGGCAGGATAAAATAAAACAAATCTCCATCAGAAGAGAACGCCGGCCCCTGTCATGTTCCCATTACGACAGTGGTTCTCATTTTGTGAAACGTGTGTCTATGATATAATAGGTGTTACAGAAAACTTCTTAAAACATCCTGGATAAAGAAGAATAAACAAAACACAGATATCCTAGATGAGCTGCATATCAAGAAGCATTGGCTTAAAAATAAGATAATGTCACGGGAGATGACATATTTTGACCACGTTAAACGTCAGGGTGGTTTGGAGAGAATGAAGGTTTGGTTTCTGGAGTATGAGACAGAGGTGACTAAGATGAAAGTGGCAGCACGACATCGAAGAAACATTAAACATGACGCTGGAGAGAACGTGCAAGAATTTTCTAGAGACAGAGTTTTTCAGGCGGACTGTGATGAAAGCAACAGTCCGCAAGGGACACGCCACTGCTTGACGCGTCTAGAATAATATATGCTAGTGATTGGTAGACATAGCGAAACACGTACAAACAAAGTACTATAGTTTTACAAAATACAGAAACAGTGACGATAAACAGCAACGTTTCGACCAACAAGGCCTTTATCAAGCAAACGAACAAACAGGAGTGACAAATTAAAATGAAACACAAATGGACGACCAAATACAAACGTATCTAAGGAAAATCTGGAATAAAAACGAATAACGAAATAAATGTAATACAAAAACACACATAAAAACTAGAAATAGAACGGAAAAGAAACAATGAAACATCTAGTAAATATATAACTTGAATACATGCAACATATACCCATATAGATTACAAAGCATGGGAAGAGAAAGTACTAAGAAGCATAAGAATGTAATACGTTGAGCCCGCGTGGTCGCATGGTACCATACAAAGAAATCAACCGATTCTCCAGAGCAAATCGACTACGATCATCAGAGGAACATGATCGGATGGCTGTGACCTGGACATCGCAACCTCCTGAATGGCCAGTATCATTGAAATGGGTAGCTACAGGGTCACAGAGCATTGGCGTATATCGCGCAAGTGTTGGGTGAATCGGTCATTGAGTCTTCTGCCGGTTTCCCCAATATAGGCCTTGTTGCACCGCTTGCAGATAATGGCATAGATAATATTACGGACTCGCACGTGAAACTGTCTTCAACAACGAACGTGGCTTTTGGAAAAGACACCATGTGAGTCTGTATTACATAAGCACAAGTGTTGCAGCGCCGACGGCCACACTGGATGGTGCCAAAATGACTCTGGATATTAGGCTTGAGGCGACTGTGAACCAACATATCCTTAAGGCTTCTGTCCCGTCTGTACGCCACCAAAGGATAGTGTTGGAAGATTGAACGTGTCTCAGGATCACAGGATCAGACTGAAGAATGGAGAGATGACGGAATAAGACTTTCTTCACAAGGGAACTATGAGGGTGGAAAGTTAAGACAAGTTTTACCCTGTCAGAATTGGAAGTTCTATGCTGGTTAGAGAGAGCCTCCTGGCGAGAAATTTGCTGAACGCGCCGCATAGCAGAAGCAAGCACCTTATCCGGGTATAAGCGCTTACGAAAGAAATCCAGCATCTCGTGAGCTCTATCGAGAAAATCGTCGTCCTCGCTACAGAGGCGACGAAGGCGCAAAAGTTGAGAGAATGGTAAAGAGTCACGACAAGCCTGGGAATGGGAAGAGGTATAAAAAAGAAAACTATGTGCATCAGTAGGCTTGTAGTATACTGATGTAGTGATGGTGGATAGGCTGATAGTGATAGTGATGTCCAGAAAGTGGACACAAGAGGTAGAGATGTGAGATGTAAACCGAATAGCCGGATTGAAGACATTAATGAAATTAATGAAGCGTGACAAATGGCTTCAGGCATATCGGTAGTGCCAATACAATCATCAATGTATCTATGATACACAGACGGAAGAGGGTCATCATAGGAATTCCATACTAGGTGCTCAAGATGACACATGAATAGACAAGCATAACTGGGTCCCATTTTAGTACCCATGGCGACCCACTGATCTGCTCAAAGAACTGGTCATTGAACTGAAAGGAGTTGAGAGTTAGTACTAGTTCTGCAAGACGAAGGAGAGCCGAGGTGGAGACAAGTGGGTTAGTTCTCCTGTCGAGAAAGAACTGGAGAGCTTGAAGTCCGTCGGAATGAGGTATGGAGGTGTACAATGAGCACACATCAAGGAGGAAGAGACGGTAAGTCCTGCCAGGCAACAACTCAATAGACGAATAAACAGACAAGGTGTGGTTCGTATCTTTCAAGAATGAAGGTAGTGTGGTGACTATAGGATTGAAGATACTATCAAGAAATTCGGAGATATGTTCCGTAGGACAAGAGCAAGCAGAAACGATGGGCCTACCCGGATTGTTCAGTTTATGAATTTTGGGAGCATATAAAGGCGGGTTTTCCTAAACAGCTATCGATGACACAAAGTGATGATGCGCCGGTAGGAAGGTCGTTAGAGGCAATTAAGTTCTTAATTACTGTACGGACTTTACTATTGTTAGATAGTGTTACATCAGAAGAACTAGTTTTATAGAATTGGGTGTCAAGTAATTGGTTGCGGCCTTCCTGAAGGTATAGTTCTTTGCTCCATACCACTATTGCACCGCCTTTATCGGCGGGTTTGATAACAATGTCATCACGTCGACGGAGGTGTGATAGAGCACGAAACTCGGACGGAGACATGTTAGAATGCCCTAGGCGTTTGGGGTGGAGCAGTCCAATATCGTGTAAAGTATTCTTGATGTAGAGATCAAGAGCGTTGGAGACACCAGGTTGGGTGTCCAATCATGTTTGCGAGTAGAATATTTAGCGAACATACTCGTGTCATGACATTGGTCAGTGTCAACCTGGTTCCGAAAATGAAATTTCAGCCGTAAGCCACGGTGAAAACGGTGCACATCTTGAAGAGTAGAGTAGTGGTCAATGGTGGGTCGGAGAGGAACAAACTTGAGACCCTTACTTAAAACACATCTCTCGCTGTCCGATAAGGAAAGGTCTGGAGGGATGCAAATCACCTGTGTAAGAGGAGAAGATCGTAGTGGACAATTGGAAGGAGTGGTAGAAGGTACAGGGCGAAGAAGGTTAAGTTTTTGTTGGTGATGGGTGCACATAAATTCATGTAGTTGTCTGTTAAGAACATGGATAATAAAATGAATAAGGGAGTAAAGGAGCATATTGTTAGAAGTGAGAAGTTGTAGACGCTGTAGAAGTAGGGACTGTGAGGAGTCCAAGTCAGTAAGAAGATGAGAATGGTTAGAAGCAATACAACGCATACGTTGTAGCGCACATTTGGTTTCTAGCTTCTGTAACATTCGCTGCTCCCTTGGGTATAACAAGCCTGCCGAGGGGTGAAAGTTAGAAGCAAAGCCTTTGGGAATAACCCTAAGTCGCTGACACGTAAAGAGAAAATTGCGATGAGAACAGAAACGAGTTTTTTTAAAGTAACCATAGCATAACTAATGGCAGTCAGACGCAAATCAGTCGGCAGGAGGCTAAAGGAAAACGAGATATAAGACCGAAGAAAATTCAACACGTGGTAGACATACTGTGATCGCAATTATTGCATTACGGTCTCAGTGGGTATTTTAATTGCAAATATAGGTTTACAAGTTATTGATTGATTGACTGATTGATTGACTGATTGATTGATAGGACTATCATCATTGCACTTCGGTGAGTAACCATGTGTGCTCCGATCTCTTTCTTACACAGGAAGATCTCAGCTGCAGTGCACGAACTCCGTAGCGCTGACGAGGGTCACAAGTGTAATTTTGAAAATGTTGAAGATGTTTTGTAGGAATTTAATTTTTAACCTTTAATGAATTTTGCCCTGGCAGCGGCTTTCCAGCCTGTTCTTCTCGATTTTGAGCTGGCAATGGCTCTTTTGCGTGCTCAAATTTAACAAGGGACCTACGTTTTATCATTCATCTCCTATAAGACTAGGAACTCGATCTCACCTACACTGAGATCAGGGATCTCTGGAAAAATATCGCTATTGCTAAATGAGGGATCAAACCGATTACCCTTGGAACTAGAGACGAGCACTTAACTTCTACGCCACAAAGGCCCACTTAATATAGTAATATAGTTTAGTGATTGGTAGACATATTGGTAGTAATGACAGTTATTGTGTAAGACGCTGACATTAAATGATAGAAGGAAACTTATCACGACAGAGATGAAGTATCTACACAGAATGCTGGGAGTATCAAGAAGAGACCAGATTGAGAAATAAAGACATCAGGGAAAAATGGGGTACATCCTCAGTACAAGACTTCATCAAAAACCGCCCGAGTGGTTACCGGGCCCAAATTTGGGTGTAAAGAATAGAACCACTGTTACCTTCCACGCATGTCGTAAGAGACGACTAAGGAGGTTTGGCTGAAATCGGATGTACATGTCCTAAACGTGTAGAAGTCTATATGTTTAGGGGCCTACTAAACCAATGTGCAACGTATACATGTTCTTGGCAAAGATCAAACATATCACAAAGAGTGATTAAAATTGATAGTAAAGAACGAACGCAAAGAAGAAGAAGACATAAAAAAACAACAAATTAAATGGTACAGCCACATAAGCAGATTACCAACAGACAGTACACCTCAAAGAGCGATGCTGCTCCGATACAGTGGATATAAAACAAAGGGCTGGCCACGTAAAAGATGGACCCAGAGATAACAGAGGCGACGAAAGACACTATTTATGAAGCGCATGCAAGGGCTCGTTCTAGAAATCTCTTGTTATCCTGACGTTGTGAGGCAAAACATGATTGGAGAAAAGAAGAAAGTTAATGATACAACGACTTATCTTTTAAATGCAAATATAGGTTTACAAGTTATATATATAAATATATATATTCTATTCTTCTCGCACCGTTATACGTTATATAGGGCCTGCAAGTAATTTCTCCATACCTCTCTGTCCTTAGCAACTAGCCAAAACTCTTCTATAGAATTGAATTCGATATTTCTTGCCTCTTTCAGCAACGTTCGTTTCAGGGTTTCTCTAGGGCGACCTCTCTTTCGTGATCCCACTTCAATGCCTGCTTTGATATTCTTTGATTACTTCTTCTCAATGCATGTCCATCTGTTCCTTCTTATAGCAGTTGTTACTAGTGGTTAAAGAAAATTGATAAGAAACTAGACAGCTTTGAGTGATTTCGTTTCTAACAACACAATGAGAGATAGAACACACCAACAGCCCGTATCAAATATTATAAGGAAACGAAGGTGGAAATATTTAGGTCATGTTCTTAGATCAGACGAACAGAGACTAAATCAACAAGTCCTTATGTGGTCACCAGTTGGGAAAAGAAAACGTGGAAGACCAAAGACCACTCTTCGAAGAACCATCCAACAAGAAAGTAAACTATTGAGATGTAAAACCATACAAGATCTCCAACTGCTAGCAACGAACTGCATCACATGGGGATCTAAAACCTCTGCCCTATGTGCCGCCTTTGTCACGAAAGGAACAAACGAACTAACTAACTAGTGGTTGACCAGACATTTCTCTGATTTCATCACTTCTCCTGAATTCGTTCCATTTTTATTCATTATTTTTCGCAGACATCTATTTTGCATTTAACTCATTAAACTTGCTTTCTATATCTTTAGTCATTTTCCAACTCTCGCTGGCATCTGTTAGGATTGAAACAACATTTGAATTGAAAATTCTTAATTTAATTTTAAAACTATATAATTTGCAGTTCTATATTTTATTTAGACATTTAAAAACACCATGTTGCTTTGTCAATTCGTATCATAATTTAAAAAAACATTTCCAGTGTAATCAAAACTACTACCTAAATAAGTGAACTGCTCTGGTATTTTTTCTGCGTGTGTATATCAGAGCTATAATTACTAATGCGTGTATGTGTTACAGCTATAATTACTAGACTATAATTACTAATGCGTGTATGTGTTACAGCTTAGTATAATTACTAATGCGTGTATGTGTTACAGCTATAATTACTAATGCGTGTATATGTTACAGTTATAATTACTAATGCGTGTATGTGTTACAGTTATAATTACTAATGCGTGTACGTGTTACAGTTATAATCACTATTATGTGCAGATATCAGTTAGTAGTATGTGTTTATAGAAATATAAATTGTAAAGTACTGTATGGTGATCATATTCAGCACATAACAAGCTAGTAGATAAATATGAACAACCAGTATGTGTATATGTCTTGTTGTTAAATACAAGAACAGTTATAGGTTATATTTGTCACTGTTAGTAAGTGCAGGTGGGCGTCTGTAACTTATTCGTGTAGCTTATAAGCGTTAGTGAGTTCGTTCACTACCCAAGTGTAAAAGGTAAAGGACTACCCAAGTGTAAAAGGTAAAGGAACCCTTTCATACCTCGTGGTATATAGGTCAATACAGTGTTAGGCCTGTATTTTCATTGACCATCGGCACACAATGGGTGATGTGGTCAGCATCACGCCGGCCGCCTTTACTTTCCCAGAGCATGTCTGGTACCCAGTTGAGGCTGGGTTGACCTGAAAGCCGTCGCGGTCGGGAAAAATTCCACGCGCATTGCGGGAGCTGAACCCAGACCACCAGCCTTGCGAAGCGAGTTCACTAACAACTACGCTACAGCGGCTCTCTACCCAAGTGTACCTGTTTCAAAATCTGCGGCAGGGAGTCGTGGAATTTTATGAACAGTAAAAACAGACTCCACCGTTCAGAAAGCTATGATAAACTACTGGACGTATAAGTGATGCCTATAAAGTCGACGATTGGTTTCGTCTGGTTGATAGCCAAGACCTGTAAAGGATATGCAACGATTTTCATTTCCGAAAATTGATTTCGCAAAAAAATGCATGCGAAATGCGATGCTTTCGAAAAGTTACCAATAATACCAGAAATGGCAGAGTCACCAACATCAGCATAAGAAACTCCCGAGTGGTTACCGGGGCCCAAATTTTGGGTGTAAAGAATAGAACCACTGTTACCTGTCACGCAAGTCGTAAGAGGCGACTAAGTAAGTTTGGCTGAAATCGGATGTACATGTCCTGAATGTGTAGAAGTCTATGCGTTTAGGGCCTACCAAACCAATGTGCAACGTATACACGTTCTTGACAAAGATCAAACATATCACAAAGAGTGATTAAAATTGGTCGTAAAGAACGAACGCAAAGAAGAAAGAAGAAGCATAAGAAAGAAAGTTGGGACATAACCTTGCTTGAACTATATTTGAGAAAAAATTAAGGAAGTGGTTAGACTACCTAGTAAGAATGCAATCTTCTTCTTCTTCTGCGTTCTCACTAGATTGGGATTTCGGATTCTCTAATAAAGTCAGCCGTCTGTCTCAGATTATCAGCCGCGCCATACAGTTTGTCTTGGACGCTAGTGTAAGTGGCCACCTCTTTCTTCTCAGGTCTGCATACTGGGAGCAGTTCTGTAGGATATAATTCCTATGATTTCTGCTTCCCGTTTGTGCCGACCTCTTCCTGCAGTAAGTTTTGGCCATCCTCGTGATGGTAGGTCTGACATTCTTACTGCGTGGCTAAATCTCCGAGGCAGATTGGCGATCGTAGAATCCGTTATTCCATTCCTCATTGTGAGGGGTTGTTGCACCATGTTATGCGCCTTACGGCCTGGTACATCCGTTTTTTGCAAGCATTTATTTCGGGTTAGCATTCCTAGCGGACACATGCATCCGATTTCAACCAAACCTCCTTAGTCGCCTCTTACGACATGCGTGGCAGGTAACAGGGTTCTATTCTTTACATCCCAAATTTGGGCCCCGGTAACCACTCGGGCGAGAATGCAATCAAACTCCACTGTATACAGGGTATTCTACAACAGAACATCAGGAAAGATAGTGAGAGGAAGACCACGAAAAAGATGGTTAGATGGCATAGCAGAATCGTGTCTAAAAGCAAAAATAACTATCACCCAAGCCACTAGAGCAGCGTAAAAGAATAAAAACTATGACACTGGGCAAGAACCTGATAACAGTCAGACAACTTCTTCTTCTTTGTCATTAAACTCTTCATATCGACCACTTGTTAAACCACTCTGTGTGATTTGTATGTGATCTGAGCCTCAAAACGATTGTACGTTGTGCAAGTTATGCGCCTACAATTAGAACTGCATATCCGATTTCTGCGACGCTTTTTATTTACTAGGGTAGCTTTCCTAGATCCCTTCATCATTCGCCATCACGAATGCATTATAGATCACAGTGGTACTATTCTTTGCTTCTCTTGCAGACCCCGGCAACACACGAGGAAGAAGACGAACAAAAGTAAACGCGTGTGTTTTTTAAATATATTTTCTGATGATATTCATTACAATTTTATATTCCATATTTATAAATGAATATATTGTGAGATATGCCATTGTTTTCTTCATGTTAGACAGTCTGGCGACGAGGTAACATTGTCTGATCTTGTCATTTCATTGTGTTCTTTTTCCGGAATCTCTCTTGAGTCTTGCGTAAATCAGAACTTCAATTTCATTGCATGACTGCGTAACAAATGTATTCTTTGGACGTTCTGTTGTTCTCTTTCCTTGTTTCTCGCACCATCAAAGAACGTATCTTGTTGTAATGACGGCACCATAGTTACGTGACTAATTTAAGAAAGAAAAAGCTGCAAAGATAATTCGCCTTAAAATAACAAATTGTGTCTTCGGACTGTTGCCTGCAGGCGTTTATTGATTTATTGTTGAATATGATGGTTGAAATCATTATAATGATCGGTAAAGAGGAGACGAGGAAGACCACGGAGAAGATGGATTCAGGATATAATTGATGGTTTGAACATGACAGCTGCAGAGACGGGAGATCTGGCCTATGAGAGTGAGAAATTCCGGAGGACTGTTGGGGTAGCAAAGTTCTGCTCAGAACAAGCTATTTGATGATGATGACGATAATGATTGATATCCTCATTTATTGATTGATATGGATATCATAATTAATCTTGCATGTGTGCTCTTAAATTGTTTTCTTACGCAGGAAGACCTCAGCACCAGTTCATGAACTCAGTAGAGTCGGCGAGGGTCATCGATGTAATTGTAAATCTTTCACTCTCTAATTTGTTTTTATCCACCGGAATCATTTCTGTTGCTATGTACACTGAAATAGTCATTATACTAGTTTCGCTCAATTTTAAAAGAGACGATGAACCAATGCATCGGTTCATAAGGGTGGAAGCGTTAAGAATGATGAAAAGTTGTTGAAATTTTATTTTAAAGTTTCACTAATTTTTCTCGTGAAGAGAATTTTCCGCCTACTGTAATCGATTTCTGAATCTCCAGGGTATATTTGCGTGTACAACTTGAACACAAACCCACGTTTTATCGTCTGTTTATGTAAGAAATAGATACTCGATTTTCCTTACACTGAGAGCAATCTCGATCGTTTCTCGCTGGAAACGAAGCGAGTACTTTTGCAGCACAAGACGAGCGTCTAACCTCTAAGCTAGAAATCTCTACGTATAGTATAAACAATAATTTGTTTCATTAAAGATAGTAATGCTAGAGAGAGGCGAGAAGTTCTCGGGATACACAAACACAAAACAACCGAAGTGGACCCAATATGCCAGACAAGAGCATCGCCTCAACACCTTCCACATGCGCGGTCTCAGGCGAATATACAACATCCGATTGCAGGACCACATCTCTAATATTGAAATCCTGGACAGTGCTGGCATTCCAAGAATGTACACCTTGCTGAGTCAAAGACGTGTAGGATTGCTGAGACACGTGTGCCGTATCAGCGATGATAGAATTCCAAAGAACATTCTATATGGTCAACTCGAAACTGTTACTACACAGCATATATATATATGGAACTGTTACATTTATTTCGTTATTCGTTTTTATTCCGAATTTTCATTAGATACGTTTGTATTTGGTCGTCCATTTGTGTTTCATTTTAATTTGTCACTCCTGTTTGTTAGTTTGCTTGATAAAGGCCTTGTTGGTCGAAACGTTGCTGTATTTTGTCATTGTTTTTGTAATTTGTAAAACTACAGTACTTTGTAATTACGTGTTTTACTACACAGCATCATCATCAAGGTGAGTATCCTTTATAGGACGTTGCTCTCTTTGCAGCACATCTGAAATTCACTCTGTCTCTAGCTAGTTTACCCACTTCGTCGATGGTCATGTTCATGATTTCTTTAATATCTTGTAGCCATCTTCTTCTTGGTCTGCCTCTGCGTCCTGGGACCCTGCCCTCTAGTATTGTGCTTTCCAGGCCATCGTGATGCTTGATGTGACCAAAGTATGTAATTTTTCTGTATAGTATGTTGTTTATCAGCCAATTCTCTTTAACATTTAGTTCTTTCAGAACATCAGTGTTCTTTCTTTTTCTGTCCATGGTATTCGTAGGATCTTTCTGTAGCATTTAGTTTCGAAGTACTGGATTTTCGTTCTTAATTTTTGTGTAATAGTCCATGATTCACAACCATAAGCAGCTACTGGGAAAATGCATGCTCTCAATATTTTTAATTTTAGTATTTTGCTGGTGCTTTGCCACATGTTCTTCATTGTGTTTAACTTCTTGATTACTATTGCCAATCTTCTTGAGATCTCTTTGGAGCAGTCACCGTTATTGTTAATTATTGAGCCCAGATATTCGTAGCTCTCTACACATTGGAGTTCTTCATTGTTTACTTGGATGTTAGGTGAGCCTTTTGCTTTGTCAGTTGACATTATATATTTTTTTTGACTAAACAGCATAGACGCCCATTATAAGCAAAGAACATTGGGAGCGGATATCCAAAGACATGCAGGCAAGGGGAGCGGCAGTGAGGGGTGGCTAAATGAATAACAGAGATGGAAAATATAAATAACAATCATTAGTAATAACCATCTCGTAGCGTTACATAGGGCCTGCAAGTAATTTCTCCATACCGTTCAGTTATAGGCAACTTGTTCAATCTCTTCCATAGAATTTAGACCCATATTTTTTGCCTCTCTCAGCAAAGTTCGTTTCACGGTCTCTTTAGGGCGTCTTCTCTTTCTTGAACCCTTTGCCTCCCACTTCAATGTCTGCTTTCATATTCGTTGATCATTTCTTCTCAAGGTGTGTCCAACATATCTCCATCTTCTCCCTCTTATAACAGTTGTTACTAGTGGTTGTTCAGAGATAACAGAGGCGACGAAAGACACTATTTATGAAGCACACACAAAAGCCCGTGCTAGTAAACTTCTTCCCCTGAAGCTGTGAGGCAAACCAGGATTGGAGAAGAGAAAGAAAGACAAGGCACATAGAGAGGCTCGCTCCAGGTGTCTCCTTTTTCGACCTGACGCTGAAAGGCAAAACATGATTAGAAAATAGATAGATAGACTAGTGGTTGACCAGACCTCTGATTTCATCACTTCTGAATTCATCTCATTGTATATTCATTATTTTTCGCAGACATCTATTTTCAAATACACTCAACTTACTTTCTATATATTTAGTCATTTTCCAACTCTCGTTGTCATATGTTAACATTGAAAAAACTTTTAAATTGAACATTCGTAATTTAGTTTTAATTCTTCTTCTTCTTTTGTCGTCACACTGCTACCGGGTTGTTGCCCAGTGTCGTGGTTTTCTGTTTTTGTCTTGCGCTGTTCTGGTGGCTTGTGTGATTGTTATCTTTGCTCTTTCACAGGATGCTGCCACGCCATCTAACCATCTTTTCCGTGGTCTTCCTCTTGCCTTCTTTCCGATGTTCTGTTGTAGAAGACTCTGTATACTGTGGAGTTTGGATGCATTCTTATTAAGTGGCCAAACCACTGCATTCTTTGTTTATCTATATAATTCAAGCACGGTTTTGTGCCAACTTTCTTTCTTATGCTGATGTTGGTGATTCTGTCTTTTCTTGTGTTGTTGGTAACTTTTCTCAGGCAACGCATTTCACATGTAGTTATTTTTTGTGACTGCGCTTTGCTCAATGTCCATGTTTGGCTCTGGTAACACAAAGTAGGTATAAAAATGCTGTTGATCATTTGTTTCTTAGCTGCCTGTGAAATTTTGGGTGCCTTAACAATGGGGCTAGCTGGTAGGTTACAGCATTTGCTTTTTGTACTCTAGCCTCTATCTCTCTATCTAGTTTTCCGTCTTCTGTGAATATGCTTCCTAAGTATTTGAATTCTTTCACTTGGTTTATTTTAGTACCATTGACATGGATGTCTAGATTATTATGTTTTCTTCCCATATTCATTATTTCTGTTTTAGTGTTGTTGATTTTCATGTCATGTTTCACACAATTATTGTTCAAAGTGTCAATATGATGTTGTAGATCTTGTTCATTTTGATGTATCAGGCACTGATCATCCGCAAAAAGCAGTTCATTTATTTCATCATTATCTGAATTCGACTCTTGAGTTATTTTATCCATATATGCGATAAAAAGTAGTGGTGAAAGGACACAACCTTGTCTAACACCTGATGTAATGGAGAACCAGTCGGTCATTCCTTCTGTAGTTCTTACTGTACTCTGGCTATCTTGATATAAGGCCATGATGTTACCTAATAGTTGTCCTTGGACGCCATATTCTTCAAGGATCTTCCATAGTTTGTTACCTGTTCATTTTGTTCAAATGCCTTTTCTTGGTCTATAAATATAAGCTGTTTACTTTGATTGTATTCAATTGTTTGTTCGAAGATCTGTCTTAGTGTAAATATTGCGTCTGTGCAGCTCTTACCCTCCTAAACCCAAACTGGCTATTGCTTAACTGGGGCTCTAATATATGTCTTGCTCTTCGCTCCAATATTTTGCAAACATTTTTCCTATATGGCTCAAAAGAGAGATACCCTGTATGTTTCACATTCTCTTTTGTCTCCTTTGTTCTTCCATATTGGGACTATAATAGCTCTCTGCCAGTCATCTGGAACCTCTTGTGCCTCCCAGGCTATGTTAAAATTCTGGTCAGCCATGTTATTGCTGTTGTCTTACACCCAAGTAACATTTCTGTTGTTATACCATCTATCCCTGCTGCCTTCCTTCTTTTGCTTTGATTTAGTGCCATTTCAACTTCGGATTCTAAGATATTCAATTGTTGGTAGTTTCCATGTTTCAATTTAAATGTTTCTGTACCTTGTGTTTCTCAGTTTAACAGTTCCGTAAAATATTCTTTCCATCTGTCTTTAATATCTTTGCTGTTGGTAAGAGGTTTCCTAGACTTGTTATTAGTATTAGTATTAGTTTTAATACAAAGTTAAAATTAATTGCATATACTTTACAGGACTTTGCAAATCAACCCCAGCTTTTTACCCTCTTTGTGATTTTTCTAGGCATTATTATCGTTCAGTAGTTTGCCATTGCTTTCTGAACGGGTGGTGCCATCGTCCTTTTAAAATTCACGCGAAACAATTTGCAACCAAATTGTCCGCAGCGTAATGTGAACTCAGAACGTCGGGGTTAATAGACCGAGTCACTATCCCCTAGGCCACAGACGCACCAGTTTTAATACAAAGTAATATAAATGCACATCCATGTACAGGGTGTTCAAGATAAAAGTAGCCCGATTGACAAATCAAAACTTGACAATCGGGCTAATTTTATTTTGAACACCCTGTATAATATTGTCTTGTTTCAACACAATGCTAATACGACAAACATTTTCAACACAATGCTAATACGACAAACATTTTCAACACAATGCTAATACGACAAACATTTTCAACACAATGCTAATACGACAAACATTTTCAACACAATGCTAATACGACAAACATTTTCAACAGTTTCGGATATCTCTGTGGCGTAGAGGCTAAGTGATCGTCTCTCGTGCCAAAGGTACAAGGTTCGCTCCCTCGTAGAGCCATCTGGACATTTTTCCAAAGATCCCCGATCTCAGTGTAGGTGAGATCGAGTTCCTAGTCCTATCGGAGACGGACGATAAAACGTAGGTTCCGTGTTCAATTTGAGCACGTAAAAGAACCCGTGACAGTTCAAAATCGAGAAGAGCAGGCTGGAAATCCGCTGCCTGGCAAAATTCATTAGAAAAGATAACAAATAAAATTCCCACAAAAATATCTTCACTACCTTCTAAATTACATATGGAACCGTTGCCGGTGCTACGGAGCTGAGATTTTCCTGTTTAAGAAAGAGATCGGAGCACAGATGGTTACTCACCGAAGTACAATGTTGACGATCCTATTAATCAATCAATCAATAAATCAATTTCAACAAATTGATGAAAATTATTATTGAAGCGAAATTTTACAGAGATTTAGCGAATAGAATATTTGAGCTAAATAAAATTCGTATATTTATCGGGGATCTGTATCTTATTAATATTTCGTAAAGATGTATGTAATGTGTAATGTGTAATGTGTAATGTCAGCAGAGTGCTTTCCATCACTGTGTTACCGTTACTCGCTAGAGAAGAAAAGAATAGTAACACTGCGACCCACAAGGCATGTCGTAAGAGGCACCCAAGGTAGGGGCCTAAGGAAGTTCATCATCAAGGTGCGTATCCTTTATAGGGCGTTGCTCTCTTTGCAGCACATCTGAAATTCACTCTATCTCTAGCCAGTTTAACCACTTCGTCGATTGTACTAGGGAAGCTACCCTAGTAAATAAAACTCGTCGCAGAAATCGGATGAGCTGGCCTACTTGTAGGTTCATAACTGGCACAACGCACAATCGGTCTTAGGCTCAGATCACATACAAATCACAAAGAGTAGTTAACAAGTGTTCGATATGGAGCATTTGAAGAAGAAGAAGAATCTGAAAATATTATCGAAGCGAAATCTTACCAAAGTTTTGCGAATAAATAAATTCAGCTAAAAATCTCGTATATTTATAGTGAATCTTATAAATATTTCGCAAATATCTTGCTGTTATGTGTAGTTTTAGCACATTGATTAAATATATGTGAATGCGATTCTCATTTAGTGTCCCTGTAATATCAAAAAGGTTGAAAAGCGCTGTGTGTAAGGCTTTGCACTCGATCGATTTCTGCAGGAGACATCGCTTGAGTGTTGGTAGGCTCTCCGAGGTCCCCAGTCAGCATTGAGTTCAACGTTATGCTAGTGCGATAAAGTCTTAAATAATACTTCCTGGAGATGTTCGAGTCTCGGTTGTAGGTCAGTCCGCTGTAAAAGTGTTTACTGGAGACAAAATATATCAAACATTGCTTCTTCTTCTTCTTCTTCTAACGCTCCATATCGACTACTTGTTAACCATTCTGTGTGATCTGTATGTGATCTGAGCCTAAGAGCGATTGTACTTTGCGTCAGTTATTCACCTACAAGTAGGCTAGCATATCCGATTTCTGCGATGCTGTTTATTTAGTAGGGTAATTCCCTAGGTCCTACATCAGTTGCCTCTTACGATATGCCTTGTAGGTTGCAGTGGTACTATTCTTTGCTTCCATTGAGGGTCCCAGCACTGCACGGATATATCAAACACATTATATTTTTATATAGCAATATTATTTGTATAATTTGGTTCTCGTGTATCACAATCCGTCTAAATAAAAAGCTGTTGATCTCAATCTATCTAGAAGTTCTCCGCCTCCTCCTTAGTAATGTTCAAGATGTTTTTAATGCTCTTTTGCCATCGTCGTTTTGGTTATCCCTTGTTTCGTCATGCAGTAACTATTTCATCAAGTAGAATATCATTCTGGTATCACAATCCGTCTTTAAAATAAAGGTGTTGATCTCTGGTAAGTTCTCTCGTCTCCTCCATTGTCACGTTCAAGATTTATTTACTGTTTTGTTGCTATCGTCGTTTTGGTTCATCCATGCCTCGTCTTGTCCTCATGTAGAATGATGTTTTTGTATCCCAATATTCCTAAAAACAAAACAACTTTGACATCTAGTAAGTTCTCTCGTCTCCTCCATAGACATGTATAAGATTTACTAAATGTGCTTTTGCCATGGTCATTTTGTTTCAACTATGTCTCGTCTTGCAGGAACAATGCCCGTCTTTATTTTTCTTTCTAAACGACTTGTAATGTTCAATGTGACCAGAATATTTAAGTTAGTTTGATTGATTGTTTGATTGATTGATTGATTGATTGTTTGATTGATTGATTGATTGATTGATTGACATACTGTTTTCTTTTTTACGATAGAAGACAGTATTTATAAGGAACTACACAATACTAGACAACTGAGGTTTGTACAGTGGTTAGTGCTCCTCGCAGGTGAATGATCTCGGTTTGAGATCCCCAAACGAAGATGGATTATTTGTCCCGACTGTAAATAATGATCATGTCAACTTGATGGTTTAGTTTAGTTCAGTGGTCGGATCATCATTACTGAACGTCGAACCAGTTAGTCCATCAGTGCTTCGATCTCCTCTTCAGTGTGTCTCTAAGCGTGTGGCGACTAAAGACCCCGGTGCTTTGTTGGTTTACTATTCGTCTTTGGTTACCAGTATAGTGTTCTCGTCTAGCTACACCACACTTGACTTGGAATTCTAGCAGTCTGGTTAGTGGTGTAGATTCATCACTATTACTTGAATCGTGTACACGACCTCTCTCCCTTAGGGAATTTTTAATATCAGCCTGGTCCATTGCTCGCCCGATTTTTACAGCAGCTATACATGCAAGCATATCGGCGCGTTCATTCCCCCTTACACCTACATGCCCTGGCACACAAAAAACTGATCTTTGTCAGCTTAGACCTCCCCAGCGACTCCATCCAATATCTCCTAGCATATCCTGTTTCAATCTTCCTGAGCATACTCATTGAGTCACTAAGAAAACAGGCATGGATAAAAGTCTGTGATTCCGGCCAGTCCATCGCTTTAGTTACCGCCATGATTTAGTTACCGCCAAGTGAGACTGCTCATAGTAACGGCAAAACCACCACTGTCTTCCTTTACAACATTCTCTCCGACCTGAGCAGTGAAAGCCCACAAGTTCCGCACATGTCGAATCACCGAACCTTCCGTATAAATGATTGCATCATGCTCAGATGAGTTCTCAGAAATTAATGCCTGAACTTCTGCCTCCACAACTACTGGGTTGTCTTGTCTGCATTCTTTATCGAGTTTGATGCATACGGAAAATAATGTATTGATTCCTGCTGGCAATGGTATCCATTCTTCACCGGGTTCAATGTCTTTAAGTTTACACACATGTCCGTCTGCCCAGCGTGTTCGTAGCGCGTTGGACTACGGGTGACTATCCCTCTGTGTGTGCGGGTTCACTTCCACGGGATGGCAGAAAAAGCCACAGATTCCCCAGATGTACGGTGTTCGTGGCACCAAACCGAAGGGTTACGATGTCCATATCACTGAGCAGAAGAGCTGAAAAGCTCAAGTGCTTCTGGATCGGTTAAAAAAAAAAAAAAAAAAATTGTTTACACACCTGTTGAATACAGTCCTCGGCCTGACCCATCCAAGATTTTCCTCTTTTTACCTATTTCCTTTTGTCTCTTTATTCCCATGTGTAGAGGATGTTGTGTGTCAGCATTAACGAAGGTATGCCCGTGCACGGCTCATCAGTGTTATATCTTCTATTGTAGAATAATCAAGAAGAGTAATAATCCAACTTAATGGTAAATGTCTACAAGACAAATAATACGAAACATCGCCCGGTGTAAAGTTAACCGTATCACACATTATGTTATATTGATCAGAGACAAAAGTTAACCTAACACCGCATTCTCTTATAAATGACATTTTTTGGTTTATTTTTTGGATCCAGACTTCGGCTCGGTGCCATGAACATCGTAACCCTTCGGTTCGGTGCCACAAAGAGCGTAAATCTGGAGAACCTATTCTTTTCTGCCAGCCCGCGGAATTGAACCGCACTCACATTGGGCTTGTCGCCCGTCGTCCAACACGCTACGAACACGCTGGTCAGGCGCTATCCTGTGTTATAAAACAGGTTTATTTATCCGTTGTTTTACAAATTGGCATTCATCTAAAGACTCTAAAGCTGAACGATTGACTTCATTGCACTGGGCTTACCCCATATGGCTCGGTCCCTCTCCGTAAAAATGGCCCGCAACCTTCCGAGAGTATTGCACATATCCAGAACTCCATAGTTCCGGAGAAAATATTAGGTGTCTCTAGAAACAACATGCAATCGTGAACAGAACAGTGTGGTCCAAATTTGAACTACCCGCTCTAGAACGCAAGGCAAGTGTATAACAACTTAACCAGAAAGACCACTGCCATACATACACCAGCGAAACAAAACATGGCCTCATGAACTAAGTTTACAGAGCAAAATATTGAGAAACCACAAGAAACCTCAACAAACGTGAAGCTTAATAGAAGCAACCCATATCATGGTTTAGACTGAGAATGTGACACAGACCACACAAAAAAAGAACATACAAAATATCAACGTTGTGACCACACGATCTTTATCAGTCACTGGTTATATTAAAAAATATATACATATCATATTCAATAATAAAGAAACAAAGTTATATTATTACCAATTTCGTCAAAAATAATTAGAAATTCTTTTCAATTGCATATCCTTTACAGGACGTTGCGAATCAACCCCAGCTTATAACGCTGTTTGTGATTTTTCTAGGCATTATTACGTTCAGTAGTTTGCCATTGCTTTCTGAAAGGGTGGTGTCATCGTCTTTTTGTTAAAATCCACGCTAAACAATTTGCAACCAAATTTTCCGCAGCGTGATTCGAACTCAGAACGTCGGGGTTAATAGACCGAGTCACTATCCCTAAGATACAGTAGCTTAATCGGTAGTAAGCTCGATCACAACGCGAGGGTACCTGGTTCAAACATCACGGCGGGTATATTTGGAAGCAAATTAATTCCTTTGAATTTTTATGAACATTAAAAATAGACTTCAGCGTTCATAAAGCAATAGTAAACTATTGAACGTATAAGTGGTGCCTAGAAAATCATTTTCTGTGCTTGATTTCGACCTCCTGTAAAGGATATGCCATGTCGAATTAGAAATAAGTTAAACTGAAATGCGAATTAGAAAGTAAGACATATGAAAACCAAATATGCAATGAAAAATCGGGGTCGTAACAGATTTGTTAGATACATCTGTTCCAAGAAATAGGTTAGTCATTTTGTAAAGAAATAAATTAATACATGAGCACGTGTTAATAAAGGAAGACTGTAAAATTATGAGCCACGTACATATGCAGTTCAAATAATAAATACAGAACGTTTACAAAATGTTTATCGATAGGATAAAGAAATTCTTAAATCGTGCCATGCCGCGCGTAGATCATGTCTCCAACTTTTTGCTTAGCATGTAATCAGTTCTGAGTCATATTTGTCAACCAGATGTCAGCCATCAACATCTTCCTGTCTCACGACTTCCTGAATTTATGTAGTCACAATGTTTAAACCTTTTGCATTATATGCCGAAGACTTGATTGTCATTCATTTGATAAGTTTTTAGTGATAAACTACTTTGTTGTTTGCGTCAGATTTCAATATTTAACTGTAGAAACATCTCTGTGTTCAATATCGTATGATTGCTGTCAGGTCATTGATTTTACAAAAATTGGTTCAATATACATTAGTACTCGTTTCGCAATGTCTTGTATGAGTTCACTATAGTGTTTCATTCATAAAGTCTTCACTTCTTACAGGCACAAAACATATCTTCTTCATCTGCGTTCTCACTAGATTGGGATTTCGGATTCTCTAATAAAGGCAGCCGTCTCTCTCAGATTATCAGCCACGCCATACAGTTTGTCTTGGACGCTAGTGTAAGTGGGTTACCTATTTCTTCTCAAGTCTGCATACTGGGGCAGTTCTGTAGGATATAATTTCTATGATTTTTGCTTCCTGTTTGTTCCGACCTCTTCCAGCAGTAAGTTTTGGCCACCTTCGTGATGGTAGGTCTGGCATTCTTACTGCGTGGCTAAATCTCCGAGGCAGATTGGCGACCGTAGAATCCGTTATCCCATTCCTCATTGTGAGGGGTCGTTGCACCGTGTTATGCGCCTTACGGCCTGGTGCATCCGTTTTCTGCAAGCATTTGTTTCGGGTTAGCATTCCCTAGCGGACACGTGCATCCGATTTCATCCTAACCTGCTTAGTCGCCTCTTACGACAAACGTGGCAGGTAAACATTGGTGCTATTCTTTACTCCCCAAATTTGGGCCCTGGTAACCACTCGGGCAACAGAACATATAGAAGAAGACAATAAATTCCTAACGGCAATAAAGTGCATTGTTATTGTTTTTGTGTTTTGTAAAACTACAGTACTTTGTTGTTACGTGTTTTGTCATTACGTAATTTAATAACGGTGCGGTAAAATACTTAGTGTTATGTAATTTAATAACGGTGCGGTAAAATACTTAGTGTTATGTAATGTGATGATGCTCATCCATCACGGGTGATGATGACTACACAAATTTTCATCCAAGGGAATGTAGTTGCGTTACGTTTGTCTGTGTGTGCGTAGATGACTAGTGAGCCTGATACGGGCTTGAAATGTTCTTGTACAGTGTGGGCAAGGTATTCTTGCACTTGTGGGAAGTTTTACTGCATTTCTATTTTGATGTTTTCTTTTTTATGTAATGTAGAGATATTGTGAAATACTGAATATTTAGAAGACGACATATTGGTGAAGTTTTATCTTATCTTATCCATATATACGGGAAGCGCGTGGGAGTTTCAGTTTTCTATCCTGTGCCAGGTGTGTTGCCTCTGCAGTTGCTAGTCTTTGATATCGCAGGATATCTGTGATTTTTAAATCAATATTTATCAATAAATTATCTATTACATGGTTAAAAACAATCAAGAAGTTAAACACAATGAAGAACATGTGGCAAAGCACCAGCAAAATATTAAATTAAAAATATTGAGAGCATGCATTTTCCCAGTAGCTACTTATGGTTGTGAATCATGGACTATTACACAAAAATTAAGAACGAAAATCCAGTCCTTCAAACTAAATATTACAGAAAGATCCTACGAATACCATGGACAGAAAAAAGAAAGAACACTGATGTCCGGAAAGAACACTGATGTCCGGAAAGAACTAAATGTTAAAGAGAATTGGCTGATAACAACATACTATACAGAAAAATTACATACTTTGGTCACATCAAGGTCACGATGGCCTGGAAAGAACAATACTAGAGGGCAGGGTCCCAGGACGCAGAGGCAGAGCAAGAAGAAGATGGCTACAAGATATTAAAGAAACCATGAACATGACGAAGTGGGTGAACTGGCAAGAGACAGAGTGAATTTCAGATGGCGCTGCAAAGAGAGCAACGTCCTATAAAGGATACGCATCTTGATGATGATGATTATCAGGAGGAGCGTCTGGCTGATTGGATTAGAGTCCGGCTGCCATGCAGGAGATCCGTGTTCGATTCACGGTAAGGCCATGGATTTTTTATGTTGTGGGCATAAAGGAAAATCAAACCTGAACAGCTCGCGACGACAGCACTAACCAAGCGGTCATTAAATTCCCAAGGCGCTCTCGTCCCACCTGTCCTACACCGGCCTAAAGGCAGTAACGACACTTTTTTATTTTTAAAAAAATTGTTAATCTATCAATCGGGTTGTTGGTCTTCCTCAGGCTCTGCCCCCGGGTTGTCGGTTGTTATAGACGCAGGATGATAGTAAATCTAGTTTCATTCTGACTAGATGACTGAACCATTTTATTTGTTGTCTTCTGATACGCTGGATGTCTGGTGTGATTCCAACGATATTTCTACTGTTCTCATTTATCCCGTCTAGTAACATTGACGTCTTTTCTTGATTAAACAGCTCATTTCACATGTTGGGAGTCTTCTCTGTTGGGAGTCTTCTCTGTTGGGAGTCTTCTCTGTTGGGAGTCTTCTCTGTTGGGAGTCTTCTCTGTTGGGAGTCTTCTCTGTTGGAGTCCTTCTTGATGATTTAGCTTCTTTGACGATCGTTTTTGATGATTATCACTGTTAGCGGTCTATCTCTAGTGCCATGTAGTTTGGGAATGTAGTGTTGTGTTGTAGGACCAGCATTCCTTTCTTGGGAGGACATACAGGGAGCAGTCTTGCAGGACATGTTCTGTGGTTTGTTCAGCGGAGCCACAGGGCACAGAGGGGTTGGGGACAATTGCAGGGATTTAGTTAGCGATCATGTTTGACATAAGAATGTAAAAAGAAAAGTAAAGGAACCCTTTCATACCTCGTGGTATATAGGTCAATACAGTGTTAGGCCTGTATTTTCATTGACCGTCGTCACACGATGGGTGATGTGGTCAGCATCACGCCGGCCGCCTTGACTTTCCCAGAGCATGTCTGGTACCCAGTTGAGGCTGGGTCGACCTGAAGCCGTCGCAGTCGGGAAAATTCCACGCGCATTGCGGAGCTGAACCCAGACCACCAGCCTTGCGAAGCGAGTTCCTAACAACTACGCTACAGCGGCTCTACATAAGTATGTACCATAGCTTTAGTTGGTCATCATCATCCTGTGGTACAGTGACAGCCGGTGTACGTGATCACGGATCTCCAGATATCTCTGTTTCCGGTGTTTGCTATCATTTCAGATGTTGACGATCTCCGTGCCAAGCAGTCACACTGTTCAAAATGTTCTCTCTAGGTTTTCCCCTGTCTCGTCTACCCTCGATTTTACCAGTTGTTGCACTGTGTTCTAAACCTCCCTTCCTCATCACATGACCGAAAAATGATGACTGTCTCTTTCTTATACTGATAATAAGCTTTCTCTGTGTCTTGATCTCATTCAACACCGTGTCCGCCTGCCCAACGTGTTCGTATCGCTTTGGGCGACGATGTGACAAGCCCTCTGTGAGAGCGGGTTCAATTCCGCAGGCTGGCAGAAAAATCCACAGTTTCTCCAGATTTACGGTATTCGTGGTATCGAACCGAAGGGTTACTATGTCCATGGCACCGAGCCGAAGAGCTGAAAGCTCAAGTGCTTCTGCATCGGGAAAAAAAATGCAACACCTCCACATTCGTTATTCACGTATCTTTAGTTGGTAACAATAGAAAACACAAATAAGCTTACATTATTTGCAACTGTTGTGTACTTAGAGAATGCGATGTAGGAAACTTTACAAATCTGAGGTGGTCAGTCCGGATCAGATCAGATCTGGAGAAAATCTGATATAATATGATCTGAGTGTGGGAGACTGCGATAATACTGATTAAATGGGTGATTGAAAAAAGACAGATATATACATTATTACAGAAGTCATGAAAGATAAATGATTAAATATGAAAATAAACAACACTCGACGTTTAGGTCATAGGTCTTTATCAAGATCACAAATATATACAGAATACTTAAAGAACTAAAACATAGTTCTTATTCTTCTTCTTCTCTTTTGTCGTCACACTGCTACCGGGTTGTTGCCCAGTGTCGTGGTTTTCTTTTTTTTGTCTTGCGCTGTTCTGGTGGCTTGTGTGATTGTTATCTTTGCTCTTTCACATGATTCTTCTACGCCATCTAACCATCTTTTCCGTGGTCTTCCTCTTGCTTTCTTTCCCGATGTTCTGTTGTAGAAGACTCTGTATACAGTGTTTGGATGCATTCTTATTAAGTGGCCAAACCACTTCATTCTTTGTTTTCTATGTAATTCAAGCACGGTTTTGTGCCAACTTTCTTTCTTATGCTGATGTTGGTGATTCTGTCTTTTCTTGTGTTATTGGTAACTTTTCGCATGCAACGCATTTCACATGTAGTCATTTTTGTGACTGCGTTTGTCAATGTCCATGTTTGGCTCTGGTAACACAAAGTAGGTATAAAAATGCTGTTGATCATCTGTTGCTTAGCTGCCTGTGAAATTTTGGGTGCCTTAACAATGGGGCTAGCTGGTAGGTTACAGCATTTGCTTTTGTACTCTAGCCTCTATCTCTCTATCTAGTCTTCCGTCTTCTGTGAATATGCTTCCTATTAAGTTCTTATATAGTTCTTATTAAGTATGTCAAAAAATTGATACTATAGAGAGGACCGCTTATGTACATTTTAGCCCGAGTGGGACGGGAACAATTAGCAGATTTATACTCCACTAGCTACTGAGGGAGACTGAGCACCTATAAGTCTGCGGAATGCAACTATGTTAGGTCTTAAACAATGAACAACTTTTAAAATGTTAAATAAAAGATAACTGCAATGAGGTATCCAACAAAAATGAAGATTACATGAATCCAACTGACCGAAACAAAACTATGGATTTAAGAACCAAAAAGAAATCCCAAATAAAATGGATTATCCCAAAATTAATATAAAATATGTTGATTAAAACCGAAAAATTGGATTATAGAAATCAGTGTTAAAACGAAAAAGAATTAAATTATTTTAAAATATGGACTTTAACACAAAATGGGCATGACAAAAAAATAAAGACTAATGCATAAATATGAGTTGCTTTTTTAAATTGAACATTAACGAAAACTTTTAAATCAAGTAAAATAAAGAAACATTTCAATAAAACTATGGATTAAACCGTTACGTATTAAAACAAAAATGTTTGCTACAACAACAAAAAATGATGATTTGTAAATGCAATGTGATATTAAATTTTGACAAATGTAATAGTAATATGATACTATGTAGTAATATATAACATTACATTCATTTTCTAAGCATTATCATTATCAAATATCTTGTCCTGAGCAGAACTTTGTCACCCAAACAGTCTTTCGGAATTTCTCTCTCTCAAAGGCTAGATGTCCTGCCTCTGCAGCGATCATGCTCAAAACATCAGTTACCATCTGTCTTCTCCGTGGTATTCCTCTTCTCCTCTTTCCCGGGATGTCTCCTTCTATGATGGTCTTTTCCAGCCCTTCGTGTCTCTTTATATGTCCAAAATACTTTAATTTTCTCATTCTTATTTGTAGCATCAGCCAGTTTTCTTTGATTTTGAGTTCTTTCTGGATAGATCTATGTGTTCTCTTCTCTGTCCAAGATATACGGAGGACTATTCTGTAACACTTATATTCAAAAGTACATATATGTTTTTCCACTGCTTTATTAAATGTCCATGCTTCACATCCATACGTTGCCACTGGAATATGCATGCTGTTATCAGAACTTCAACATCACACATTTTAAACGTCCTGTTCTGTTCGGCAACTTGCCCTTTTACTTTAGCCCAGACAAGCTCTATCGGATTGAGGTGAGCATGATATGGAGGTAGTCGCAAAGACGTGTGGCCGTATTCCGCAATGATTTTGTCAATATGAAACACCTTTGTCTTATTTGTCATCCTCACCAGGTGCAACAACTCGGGTTTCAAATATGTATCATCGAAGCTGATATTTTCCTTAGCAAGCCAAGTCCTAATTTGATCTTTTGTATTTGATGCAGTTGGTACTTTGTCTTCCGCTGATACTGCGTTGTGATAGGATGCATTATCCATTACCAAGCATGATGGTCTGTTTAGAATTGAAAGTAGATCTTTCTCCATCCAGTGCCTGAAAATATGTCCATTCATTTCTGTGTGGTAGTCCCTACCGTCGGTACTTTTGATTGGAAAATAAGTCCAGCGTCATGGACAAGACCTTCTTCACTGCTTCCTGCATGTGTTAGTATAATACGCTGGCCTTTGCTGCTTGGTATTTTCTTTTCTGTTCACCGTCTACTGATTGCCATTCTTTTGCATTGGTGTGGTGAGCATTGACCCAGGATTCGTCCAAATATACAATATCATAGCCTTGCCTCCGCCGCTCACGGATCTGCCTCAGGTATTTACTTCGGGCAGCAATTAAATGTGGCTTTTCACAAATAATATTCCTGCCGCCTATAGTTTTTCTGAAGGTGAAGCCGGCGGCTCTTACAATTTTCCATAGAGTACTTTTAGAAATGTCTATGCTGCAATCTGATTGCAGTTTTAATTTCAGTTTCTTGAGAGTAACAAGTTGATTTGTCGCAAACATTTTCAAGAGCTCCGTCTTATGACATCTATGTCAAAGTCGTCAATTGTTCTTTCCTTCCTTGTTTGACATTAGTGCACTTTGTGTCCTGTTTAATCCATCGGGAAAAGGATTCTCTATTCAGACCAAGCGCCAGTTGCGCTGGTTTCTCAGGGTTATGAATATCGCAATATAGATGACCTCTTAGATTCCCTACGGAAGTGTTGGTATAGTAAAACTGTAACCTTCTGCATTGTTATAAATGTGCACTTCAGACTCATTATGAATGTGATATCAATGTCAGTTTTGATAAGCCAACAAATATGATACAATAGCTTCATACAAATAGCGAGATACCCCTATAACTATACAACGGTATCCCAATTATAACGTCATATGCTTTCCGCTTTCAAAGTCGACTGGGTTAGGTGCACGGGAATTCCGTGAAATTGTTGTTTACTCACGATATTTCAATGTTACCATAATGTATTTTTAGAACAACGCGTCTGTGTACCGTAGATCTGTTACTATTGTGTACAATCCGGTGAGGTTGATTTTAATATAACCTGAAGAAGAAATATTTCAAACTACATCAAATTTTCTTGGAAAAAATATTTCTCTAGCGTCATGGATATTCTAAGGCTGCTTGCAAAAATCACTGAGATCCAACAGGTAGTTTTCGAGAAAATCAATTTCAAACGTGCTCACGAATTAATGGACAGACTATAGTATTCTGATTTTTGGTTCCTATCAGTTTTGTTCTATACTGTTTTTAGTTCTTTAATTTTTGTAGCGTTTATTCTACTGTCATACATACGATATATTTTGGATTTTTAAAGATATCCAAATATAGCAAAAATAAGTCACACTCGAAGGTCAGGACAAATATTTTTTTGAAATTGTCACACAAACAAAGTAATGCAATAAAGAATAGCTTCAAAAATAGCATCAATAATTAATTTACAATAAACATCTTGTGTTACATGAAATTATATCCAGTTACTCAAGTTACAAGTCTTCTGTCATATTTGATAAATACTCGCTATCATGCAGCTTGTATTGTCAAAGTTAAGATGGTTTGTTTCGGTGGAGAAATATGAGTTTTTAAAATATATTTCTGTAGAAACAAAGACAGAAGAAGCAGACGACACTAGTTTAATTGGTTGTTTTTCTGTCCTTTGGGAAAAAAACAAAACACAATTTCTGTCCACGGACTATATAAGTGTACAAGTTGACACCCAAAGTTTGCACTGACAGCAGAGACAGAACCATATGATGAAACTCAGTGCAATAAAGTCAATACTTCGCCGACAATATTTTGGACATACAGAAAAACTCCCACTTTAAATTATCACATCTGAAGTTATACTTTAGTAGGACGTCAGATCTGATTGGTCTTAGGGAGGCCTTCATAGCCAACTTAAGCCATACCGAGTCAATAAGAGATGTGAAACGGTGCAGAAGTATCAAAAGTGTAACATTAGGGTGGTCCCAAATTGAGATAACAAAGGACCTAGTGATGAAAGGTCTCTGATGACTGTAGCTAAATATTTGCGCCGTTTGCATTGCATTCCGCAAGCTACTCGCTTACATCAGGACTACAACGCTCTGTTCAGGGGTGCATTTTTCGGGAAATCCATAGAACTGTCGAAGCTACGGTGTTCATGCTTTGTACTATATGTTTGGCCGTGGCCCTCGGTCACATAAGACAGACTAGTTCAGACGGAAAATCGAAAATTTCTTTTTAATGAGAGCTGGTTTTTGTATATGTTTGATAGAACATTGTAAGATTTTTTTTTCAATTTTACTCAATTTTATTCGTTTATTATTATTTATTGATGAAAAATATTATTAACACTGATATTTCTTAGCTTTAAACTTAAATTGTAACATAATATAACACTTGATTTAGCAAAATTGTGTAGTTTTTAATGAATTAGTCATATATAACAATATTGAAATGCGAGGATCACGTGACAGTTGTGGTCCTTTTTTCCTAAAATTTTTACCTGAGCCCATCTGCCGTATGTTGTCGGTGGCTACGGTTTGACAGATAGCTTATCATTTCTGCTTAGAAGTACGAAACCATATGGAGAAATCCAAAGCAATGAAGTCAATCATTTGTTTTTTTTACCCTTGAGACCAAGTGACCATAGATGAGATACAACACTTCCTAAACGTCAGATTTTATCTCGATAGGCTGCCCGTCTGCCCAGTGTGTTCGTAGCGCTTTGGGACTTCGGGTGACTATCCCTCTGTGTGTGCGGGTTCACTTCCACGGGATGGCAAAAAAAGCGACAGATTCCCCAGTTTTGACGGTGTTCGTGGCACCGAACCGAAGGGTTACGATGTACATGGCACCGAGCCGAAGAGCTGAAAAGCTCAAGTGCTTCTGGATCGGAAAAAAATCTCGATAGGCTGAAGCAGGCCGAATAGGTTAGAGCGCAGGCTTCCATTCGGGAAAACGGGTTCAATTCCAGTAAAACCAATGAGTTTTTTTATGTCGGGGGCATAAATAAAAAAAATGATACTTGAACAGTTTCGTGGTGCCTGCATTAACGATATGACCATTAAATTCCTCAGTCTGATGTCCCGTTAACAACGTCTTACATCACCTTACAATGTTAACAACGTTTTACATCACCTTACAATGTTAACAACGTCTTACATCACCTTACAATGTTAACAACGTCTTACATCACCTTACAATGACGTTACATCACTTACAGTTAAAAACGTCTACATCACCTAAATGTTAAAACGTCTTACGTTACTTACAATGTAACAAAGTCTTACATCACTTAAATGTTAACAACGTTTTACATTACCTTACAATGTTAACAACGTCTTACATCACCTTACAATGTTAACAACGTCTTACATCACCTTACAATGTTAACAACGTTTTACATCACCCTTACAATGTTAACAACGTCTTACATCACCTTACAATGTTAACAACGTCTTACATTACCTTACAATGTTAACAACGTTTTACATCACCTCACAATGTTAACAACGTCTTACATCACCTTACAATGTTAACAACGTTTTACGTCACCTCACAATGTTAACAACGTCTTACGTCACCTTACAATGTTAACAACGTTTTACATCACCTCACAATGTTAACAACGTCTTACATCACCTTACAATGTTAACAACGTTTTACATCACCTTACAATGTTAACAACGTTTTACATCACCTCACAATGTTAACAACGTTTTACATCACCTTACAATGTTAACAACGTTTTACATCACCTAACAATGTTAACAACGTCTTACATCACCTTACAATGTTAACAACGTTTTACATCACCTTACAATGTTAACAACGTCTAACATCACCTTACAATGTTAACAACGTCTTACATTACCTTACAAAGCGGGGTAACACAGACAGTAAAGTCTGAAGCAGGAAGTGTATTAGTAGCATTAACGTTCGACTTTCGACTCGGAAACAAGAGGTGTGTTGTGAGTTCAATCCCACACTTGACATTTAATTCAAAGGAATTTGCCTTTCTACCTCCTGCATACTAGAATCTAAAAATGTCAAGTGAAAGGATTTCATACCCTAAGATCTGAAAAGGTTACGGAAAATGTTATTTTAAAGACAATCAATCAATCAAGTGCCGTGCCGGATGGCGTAGGCGATCATATCTCTCCACATCTGTCTGTCTCTTGTACAGTTCATCGACTCCGTTACCGAACCATTACCGAACCACGATAACAAGCAGTCCAAAATGTTATCCCATTGTCTTCCTCTATCTCTCTTCCCCTGTATTTCGTCGGTTGTAACCAAATGTTCTAAACTAATTAAAGACTAAAGCATAGCTAATTAGAGAGCCGCTGTAGCGTAGTTGTTAGTGAACTCGCTTCGCAAGGCTGGTGGTCTGGGTTCAGCTCCCGCAACGTGCGTGGAATTTTCCCGAACGCGACGGCTCTCAGGTCGACCCAGCCTCAATTGGGTACCAGACATGCTCTGGGAAAGTAAAGGCGGCGGCGTGATGCTGACCACATCACCCATCGTGTGCCGACGGTCAATGAAAATACAGGCCTAACACTGTATTGACCTATATACCACGAGGTATGAAAGGGTTCCTTTCCTTCCATAGCCAATTTATCAAAGTCATCATTGCTCATAAAAGGGAATGTTACGATTGGGAAACAAAGTCGCCACGTCTACTACTGTGCGTCAGATGTTATTAAGATATAAAAAGTCTTAGACAGACATTGCTTCCTTAACAAATATTCAACTTGACATTTATAAATTTAGACAACTAAATGCAATAAGCGCTGGGTATGCAGAAAATATCATAATTTTTAAAGTAATGTTTTGTGTGAAAAATAATAACATTAGCTGTCAATTTGAGTTACAACAGTTTAGTGGAAACCAGTGGCGGCTCGTAATCATTTTTCTTGGTGGGGTCAGACGCAAATTTTCGGAAAAAAATAATTGTGTTTGGAGTATTTACTATTATTTGCCTATTCCAGGAAGTTTCCCCCTTTCAATTATTGGTGGGGCCAGGTCCCATTGGCCCTTAATGACGAGCCGCCCCTAGTGGCAACTATAAAACATTTGCAAATCTGTATCACTATCTGCTCCTTCTTCTTAGAGCGCTCTATATCGATCACTTGTTAAACACTTTTTGTGATTTGTATGTGATCTGAGGTTAAGAGGAATTGTACGTTGTACCAGTTATGCGCCTACAAGTAGACCAGCATATCAGATTTTTGCGACACTTGTTATATACTTAGGGTAGCTTTCCTAGGCCCCTACCTTAGTCTCCTCTTACGACATGCCTTGTGGGTTACTATTCTTTGCTCCTTCTTGCCCGGCAATACATGGATCTTCCGAATCATCGGCGAAGAGTCGGAAACCTCAGTAAACGAAATACCAAAGAACCACTGTAAATATATGAAGATAATACCAACAAACATGATAACAAACTCTTTCTTTTGTTTTTTCTTTTGTCCTTCTCCGATTTTTTTACTGTTAGGCGTAGCAGATTTAACTGATGATCGATTTCCGAGATAATGCACGCTCGATCGCTTGATATGTTGTGATAGTGTGGAGTTTTAAGATGTCTGTAACTACATCAATCCATCTTTTTCTTGGTCTTCCCTTTCCTCTTAATGTTTAAATTTTCAGGTTGTACGCTCTTGCAACTGGTGTATTCGAGTACATTCTCACCAAGTGGCTAAACGATATGAGTCTCTGTTTTTCAATGAATCTAATAGCAGGTGTTGTTACGACTGTTCTTCTAATTTCCTCATTTCTTATATGGTCTCTTCTTGTTTTATTTACCACTTTCCTCAAGCGGTCTGTAGCTCTAGTGGTAGTGAGCTCGATCACAACCCAAGTGTACCTGGTTCAAACCCAACGGTGGGCAAGTTCGGAAATAAATTCGTTTTCGTGGAATTTTTACAAAAGGTAAAAATAGACCTCACCCTTCAGAAAGCAATTGCAGATTACTGAACGTATAAGTGGTGCCTATAACATCGACACCTCTTTTACTGTGGTCCATGTAAAGGATATGTCACGATTTTTTTCTTGATATGTTGGGAGATGGATTAGCATAATGCATACAAGGTTCGGAGCCTCTGTAGCGTAGAGATTGGGTGCATGTCTCTCGTGGCAAAGGTAACCGGTTCGTTCCCTCAAGGAGCAATCGGGATATTTTTCCAGAGGCTACGTCCTGTAAAGGATATATCACGATTTCATTCCTCAAGCATCTCATTTCACATGTAGTAATTTTCTTTTTTAGTCTTTGTCATTATCCATGTTTGGCACTGGTAGCACAGTGTTGGTATTATTATTTTTGTATCCAGAAGCTATTGAGCTTTCAGCTCTTCAGCTCTGTGCCATAGACATCGTAACCCTTCGGTTCGGTGCTATGAACACCGTAAATCTGGAGAACCTGTGGCTTTTCAACAAGCACGCGGGATTCAACCGCACACACAAGGGGCATGTAACCCGTCATCCAACGCCTTTCAAACATTCTGGGCAGGTGGTCACAGTGTTGGTATAAAGATTGCATTTATTATGTCTTTTAGGCAAGTAACAAATAACTAACAATCAAAATTCAATACAATGACAGACAGAACCTTCGTTTAACCAGTCATGCATGTAAAACGTTACGTTATCGGAATTGATTAAATTAAAACACTGATATGATCAGAGTGCCTTAAATCACGTTCATCCTAATTTTTGTTATACATAATCTTTCAACAGTGTCAGATTATATCAAAGCACGTTGCGGCTGATATCATTTAATGTTGATAACATCTGCCCATGTGTATTAACCGGAGTGAGCAAACATTTTCTAGACCACAGACACGCCCCTGTAATATTGACAGATCTGATTCCGAGTTTTAATGAGTTCAGATAAACTAACTGGTGTCCCATCGTTTCCCGTGTACGCGTGTGTAGAGCTAGTATAAATGAGCCGTATAGATTCTGATTATTCTCACAGCCAGTAGACAGTATCAGATTTTCAATTTAGAATTGAAGGCATAGACAATAGATCGAAAACTATAATAGGCAACGGACTTAGTTGTCTATGGACAAACAGAACACATTCTCTAAGGCTGATAAAAAAAAACTGTCGTTACTGGTTGTAGTACCGCTTTTTAGGGCGGTGTAGGACAGGTAGGACGAGAGCCTGATCAATTTAATGTCCGCATGATTAGTGCAGTCGCCGCGAAGCTGTTCATGTTAGGTTCATTTATACCCATACCTGAAGAAAAATCTTGGCCTCAACCCTTTAGCTGCTAAAGACGTATATATACGTTTTACCCATTCACTTCTAAAGACGCATTAACACGTCTGTTATTATCTCTCCTCTGTGGGCTAAAGACGTGTTAACACGTTTCAGTTTCAGTTTGGAATATCTTCATTGCACTCCGGACATGTCCATAGGTGCTCCGATCTCCTTCGCAATATCTCCATCAGCGTCCAGCGACTGACCGTACCAGTTCTATTTTGATTGATGAGCCTACTCTTATACCTGTTGTACCGTTCTTTTCTTGCCACACCAATCTACAAACCCAGTTCTCGCAATCTAGTAGTTGACGTGGATTGGTTTAGATGAAGGTCTTCTCTGCGGCCACGCTCTATGAGGGCGTTCACGATGTCAGCTCTGTCCATTGGCTGGCCTCTGATATAGCGGCAGAGCCAGCCAGTCTGTCTGCTCTCTCATTAACACGTTATACATTGCTACTGTCACTGCTATAGGTGTACATCCACGTTTGTGATCTAGAAACAAAGGGTAGCTATTTTTATCTCAGCCTTCAGAAAGTATGTAGCAGCGAAAGGGTTTCTGGAAGACCTAGATTTTGCAGATGACATCGCACTCCTATCTCATACACATAGAGATATCCAGGAAAAGACCTGCCGCCTTAACCAATATAGTGAGATGGTTGGGCTGAAAATAAATCAGAAGAAAACTGAAGTAATGACTCTGAACATAGCAACCCCAGCACCAGTCAAACTAGAAGGTAAAACCCTCCAAGATACAACCGCTTTCACATACCTTGGAAGTGTTTTAGCAATGAAGGAGGCGCTGGATCTGACATTAAAACAGACTGAGTAAAGCACGCAGTGCATTCATGACCCTTCAGACCGCCTGGAAATCTGCCCAATACAGCATCAGAACCAAGACTAGTATCTATAACAGCTGTGTGCTGTCAACTTTGCTGTACGGATCGGAATGCTGGAGAATGACAGAACAGGATATGTCCAGACTCTCCGCCTTTCATACAACTTGTCTGCGAAAAATCTTACGCGTGTACTGGCCGACTACTATCTCGAATCAAGAATTGCTTGCACGATGCCAACAAGAGAATATGGGCACTATCATCCGAAGACGACGCTGGAGATGGATTGGACATGTGATGCGCATGGAGACTGGCTCCGACACGAAAACTGCACTGAGATGGACTCCAGAGGGTAGGCGAAAGCGTGGAAGACCCAAGACAACCTGGAGGAGAACGATAGAGCAAGAGCTGAAGGAAATGAATCATAGCTGGAACACAATACAGAGGAAGGCCATGAACAGGGAAGAATGGTGTACGTTTGTTGCTGCCTAAACGCCAGGGGCGTAACAGGCTAAAGAGAGAGAGAGCGAAAGGGTTAAAGTGGATTGAACACGGGTCTCCTGCATGGGAGCCGCGCTTTAATTCATTCGACCAGACTCTCATCTAAGGCCTATAAAGGAAGAAAATATGGTTGCCAGCCTTTGATGAAAGAACACATTCTCGGAAGCCTATAAAGATAGGAAAATGTGGTTCACGGTCTTTGACGAAGAACAGATTCTCTGAAATCTACAAAGGAAGGAAAATGTGGTTCCCAGTTTTTGATGGAATAATACATTCTCTACTGCCTATAAAGGAAGAAAAATATAGTTTACTGTCTTCGATGAAAGAACACACTCTCTGAGAACTTAACAGAAAGGAAAATTTGGTTCGCAGTCATCGAGGGAAGATCTAAGCGACAGTGCAAAAACTCCGTGGTACCGGCAAAGATCCACGAAGTAACTTAGAAGACGGTGACATTGTTATTGTAGAAATTTTATTTAAATTTTTAATGAATTATTGCACGAGTATGGTTTTATAGCATATTTTTTAAAATAGATTTTCAATTTGACAAGGGTTCTTTACGTGGTGAACACGGGACATATGTTCTATAGTCAGTCTTTGATTAGTAACTCTAAATATAAGGCAAAAAATGATCGTAAAAGAGCAATGAATACGCAAAGCAGCCTACAAGTGGCCGTCCCACTGACTAGTCCTAGAAGGGTTGTTAATGCTCCTAAACCGGAGCGATCACACCCAGTCAGAACAATTTGCAGAGTTAAAAGGATCATTAACGTTTTCATCATACGATGCAGAAAGGAACGCCGCGTTTAGTCAAAAAAGGCTGCAGTACAAACAACTCTTCGTAAATCCAAGCCCAAATATACCGCGAAACGGATCGAACCTGTACACACGAGGGAAGTGTGGGGACTGGCTGCCAGTGAGACAGACTCAAAATATTTTCCGTAGGAGAAAAACGGTAACCTTGATCTACACCATGTATGGTACCATACACAGAGTATGGGCCGAATTTAAACAGAGGTTCAACGTCAGTCGTTCTTGTCAAAGATCAATTATATATCACAATAAGAATGTTAAAATTGGCCTCGAAGAACGAACGCAAAGAAGAAGAAGATTCGACCTCACCTACGTTGAGACCAGGGTTCAAATAGCCCAATCACCTCACACGAAAAACGAACCGAGCACTTTCAGAGTGTAAGCCATGCACCATATCTCAGCACAGCTTCGATTCCTACAGTCATTACTTGGCAAGAACTAACCCATATGCGCGGTAGCAATCAGCGTGATTAAAAAGGCGTGTACGCATCTGCGCACATTTCGGAATGACAAATTAAGAGAATCTATGAACATAAAAATCAAGCTCTGCAGGAAGTCGGTTGTTTTTCAAACATTTATAAATGCTTGTATAAATGTAAATTTCATCTTCGCTAGAACGACTCAATGAACTGGCACAATATTAAAAACACTTTCGCGTAGCAGAGATCCGGTTAGAGAGTAACGAAAGGGCTGTTTAGGTTACAGATAAAAGACAGATAGAACTGAGTATAGTGTTGTTGTGTGTAGAAATTATTTTGTCTATATGTCGAAATCCAAAATCGTGACATATCCTTTACAGGACGCAGTAGTAAACGAGTCGTTGATTTTCTAGGCACCACTTATACGTTCAATAGTCTTCCATTGCTTTCTGAATGGTGAGGTCTATTTTTACCGTTCGTAAAAATCCACGGGAACAAATTTGTTTCAAAATTGCCCGTCGCGGTGTTTGAACCATATAGTCTTTGGTTGTGATTGAGCTTACTGCCGCGCTACAGACGCTCACAAGCGTACAGACGCTCACAAGCTCATACGTAAGCGTACAGACGCTCATAAGCGTACGCAAGCGTACGACCTCACAAGCGTACAGACGCTGCTACATACGCCAGCGTACAGACGCCCACAAGCGTACAGACGCTAGCGTCAGACGCACAAGCGTACAGACGCTACAGCGTACAGACGCCTACACTCATGCGTCATATTTTAGCCAAGTGATTGAGTCGTTTGCCTTTCCTTCTGAAAGCCGTGGGATTGAACCTGGACTGTGGTGATCTTTTCCCAGTGTATCTTTTTCCGGAGAAGAATAGGATTGGTGCCGGAGCTGCGGACTTTGGGCTTTGTTCGATTCTCTCTTACAGTTAGAACTGTATGCTTGAGGGGTAGATAGAGGAGTGTGCTTAACCACTGAGCACCTGGAACCTTCAGTGTGCATACCTTCGATATCTGGTGAGGAAGACTGAGCACCTATGGGTCTGCTCGGAGTGAAATGACGTCAGCTCAGTAACCAATAATCAATCAATACTTTCGACAGGGGCGTGCCATTTCTGGGGAGAGTAGCCGAGCATAATGAGGTAAAACACGTTGTGTTGAAGTCAATCCCTCGTCGTTAAACGCTTTTGTCTCAGCCCCTTTCACTAATCTCACTGAGCGTTCTCGCTAAATCGTTATCAGCATATACCAAAGATGCAGTTGTCGAGTGACTGTGATATTGATCATTCATTCTTGAAGATATTGGTTCAATCCACAGTAAGATGAAATTAAACGTTTTCCTTTCGTCTACATCGCCTCTGTCTACACACAGAACACTGAATCATTGCACCTGGCTTCCCATTTGGATTAGTCCCTATCCGCAGGAATGAAACGCCCCTGCCGAAAGCTCTAACAAAGCACTAACTTCACAGCTTCAGCAACAATCATACTGATCTTCGTCACACAAAAAACCTACACTTGTGAACAGAACACCGCAGTCTAGATTCAATCCCACGACATTAAGAAGGAAAGGCAAACGACTTAACCACTTATCTACATATAGACAAAAATGATAGCAGTACACTGCGGTTGCATACTCGGCTCAACCTGTCTTTTATCTGTAACCTAAATAACCCTTTCGTTACTCTCTAACCGGATCTCTGCTACGCGAAAGTGTTTTAATGCTGTGCCAGTTCATTGAGTTGTTCAGCGTAGATAAATTTACATTTATACAAGCATTTATAAATGTTTGAAAAACATCAGACTTCCTGCAGAGCTTGATTTTAATGTGTATAGAATCTCTTAATTTGTCATTCCGAAATGTGCGCAGATGCGTACGCACCTTTTTAATTACGTCGTTTTCTACAGTGAATGCGAGTTAGTTCTTGTCGTCAAGTAATGACCTCGGGGTGCTTCGTTGCGTTGAAGGATGAAGCTTGTCTCACACTCTAAATGTGCTCGATTTGTTTCCTGTTGTAGGTGATGGCGCTATTTGTCAACTGGTCCCTGATCTCAGTGTCGAGTTAGTAGGGATCTAGGGATCTCCACATGAAAATGCACTCGTGAACAGAACGGTGTAGACCGGATTCAAACCAATGATCTTCGATGCGCAAGGCAACCGCTTAACCACTTGAGCCATGTGGATCCCGAAAAGAGCAGATATAAAGACAAAGTTGAGATGTTTAATAGAAAGTATTTTCCCCATAGAATCGTATGGCTGTGCACCAATAGGCTATTGATAAAACAATTGGAAAATCGATCAACGCCTTTGAATGCAAGCGTTATAGAATAGTAAAAATGGGAGGGATCTCTGTGGTTAAGTGGTTACGCCCTTGCCTTGCAAGCCGAAGATCATGGGTTCAAATTCAGACCACCCCGTTCTGTTCACAAGTGCAGTTTTTTTCCCAGAGAACCCTTGGATTATAACCAGAGCTACGGAGTTTGTACTTTGTGCACTACTCTCGGCAGATGTCCTACCATTTCTGCGGGGAGGACCGAGCCATAATTAAAACCCGGTGCAATGAATTCAATACTTAGTGTTAACCCCCCTTTAAAAATAATATGGCTAGAAAGAGATGAACAAAATGTCCATTTTACAAAAAGCTTAAATTTGTAGAGAAGATATTGAAGAGAAAAGGAAGAATGAAATATTTTGGACATATAAAATATGATTCTTTTGAGAAGATCATTCTGAAGAGAACTTTACCGGGAAGATTATGACAATAGTCGCCCGAGTGGTTACCAGGGCCCAAATTTGGGGTGTAAAGAATAGAACCACTGTTACCTGCCATGCATGTCGTAAGAGGCGATTAAGGAGGTTTGGCTGAAATCGGATGCATGTGTCCTAAACGTGTAGAAGTCTGCGTTTAGGGGCCTACCAAACCAATGTGCAACGTATACACGTTCTTGGCAAAGATCAAACATATCACAAAGAGTGATTAAAATTGGTCGTAAAGAACGAACGCAAAGAAGAAGAAGAAGAGAAGACAATAGTGGTCAAGGTGAGGATGGGCACAAGATGTCATAGACGAGTTGAGTATGACTGAGGTAGACGCAGGACACATCATGCAGAACAGGTAGACATTTAGACCTATTGTCTTAGAACCAGGTTCAGATTGGGTTAAAATAGATAAAGCCAAAAAAAGGTGGCGGAGGGGTCACTGTGGCGAAATGGTTAAGACTTTGTCTATCGTTATGAAGGTGCTGAGTTCGCATCCTGAATTGTGTTGTTCATTTTATATATTCATTTTTTTCAAAGATCACTAGGAAAAATGCTGAAGCCGTCTATGTGGTAACTTGGGTCTGCAAGGGAATCACAGAATAGTACCACTGCGACCTACAAAACATGTCGTAAGAAGCGACTGAGGTAGGGACCTAGAGAAACTACTCTAGTAAATTAAAAAGCGTTGCAGAAATCGGATGTGTCCTGACCTACTTGTAGGCGCATAACTGTCACAACATACAATCACTCTTAGGCTCGGATCACATACAGATCACACAGAGTTTGTAACAAGTGGTCGATATGGAGCGTTGGAAGAAGAAAAATTATAAGGCTACAGAGCTCGTGCTTTCTGTAATAATCTCAGCAGGTGGCGTGTTTTTTCTACGATGAGAACACTTAAACATTTTGATAAAAACCCAGTGTAATTAAGTCAATCCATCTACTCCATGCACCCTTTATCTTAATGGTTTGAGAATCCCTGAATAAGACTTTCGAACCAAGTGATGCCACCACTAAGCCTCAAACACGTTAGAAACAAGCAATATTCCAGCCTAGAAGCCCATCAAGATGGCGATCACGTTATATAAGAGGACATCACTGGGAACAATTTTATAATTATTTGTCAGAAAATCGCAATTGCATCGCGCATTTCTTTTCAGAATGTTCACTTGTGGACTGAGAGGGAACACATTAGTTTTGTCTTTCACTACCCACTTTCTCTCATTTCTTTCATTCATTCTATCTGGAGAATAATGACTTGTTCTTCTTGATGACATTGTGATTTATTTCATTAGAAAATGTGGTTTTAGTTCGAAAATGTGATTTGATTAGAGAGAAATTGTGATTTAATTAGAGATAACTTTTGACTTGATTGATTGATTGTCTGATTGATTGCTTGATTGATTGATTGATTGAATGACTGATTGATTGATTTACTTATTTATTTATTTATTTATTGACTGATTGATTGATCTACTGACTGATTGATTGACTGATTGATTGAGTGATTGATTGAATAATGGATTGATTTATTGATTTATTGATGATTGATTGATTGATCGATTGATAAGACTTCCTTTTCTTTTTTAAGCGCTCCATATCGACCACTTGTTAACCAGTCTGTGTGATTTGTATGTGATCTGTGCCTAAGAGCGATTGTACGTTCTGCCAGTTGTGCGCCTACAAGTAGATCAGCACATCCGATTTCTGCGATGCTTATTATTTACTAGGTAGCTTTCCTAGGTCTTAACTCTCTCGCCTTTTACGACATGCCTTGTAGATCACAGTGGTTCTATTCTTTGAATCCCTTGAGTTCACCCGGCACCACACGGGCGATTGATAAGACCAATATTATTGCACTTCGGTAAGTAATCATGTGAGATCCCAGCTGCAGTGCACGAACTCCGTAGCGCCGGCGTTTCTGGTGTTATTTTAAAGATGGTGAAGATATTTTTAAAAATATCTTTTTTGTTTATCTCTAAGGAATTTTGCACAGACAGCGGCTTTCCAGCCTACCCTTTCGAGTTTGAACAGCCAAGGTTTCTTTTAGTGCTTAACTTGAATACATGATCTACGTTTTATCGTCCATCTCCGATAGGAATAGGAACTCGATTTCACCTACAATGAGATCAGGGATCAGTAGAAATATATATATATATATATATATACATTCCTCGCGTACCGTTATATGTTACATAGGACCTGCAAGTAATTACTCCATACCGCTCTAACCTCTCTCAATATCTAAAATAGCGTATACATAATAATATTGCAAAGAATAACGAATGTACTCATCATCATCAGGTGCCGTGCTGGCTGGCGTAGGCGATCATGGATCTCCACAAATCTCTGTCGTTGGTGTTTGCTATCAACTCAGATGTTGACGCTCTACCGTGCCATGAAGTCAGGCTATCCAACATTTTCTCTCTCTGTCTTCCCTGTCTCGTCTACCCTCGATTTTACCAGTTGTCACAATGTGTTATAAACCTCCCTTCCTCATCACATGCCCGAAAATGATGACTGCCTCTTTCTTATATTGATGATATAGGAAAGTATTACATAACTCAAAAGATGATTTGAGGCATTTTTGTGCTTTGTTATACTTTATCATAATTATACTCAAGTCATTACTATTGTTGGTGTATTCTTTCAAAAATAGTGTATATGTCTTTATAGCAAATAGTATGCCCGCCTGCCCAAAGTGTTCGTCGCGCGTTGGACTACGGGTAACAAGCCTCCTGTGAGCGTGGTTCAATTCTGCAGGCTGACAGAAAAGCCACAGGTTCTCCAGATTTACGGTGTTCGTGACACCGAACAGAAGGGTTATGATGTCCATGGCACCGAGCCGAAGAGCTTAAAGCTCAAGTGCTTCTGGATCGGAAAAAAATAAAGATATATAAAACAGTACTTTCTCATCTCATGCCTTATAATCTATATGTGTATTTGCTTCAGTTCTATAGGTTATATATTCACTTTAGTATTTCTCTTCTTTTCCACTTCTAGTTTTGTGTTACACTCATTTCGTTATTCGTTTTTATTCCCATATTTTCATTAGATACGTTTGAATGTTTCTGTAATCGTCCATTTGAAGTGTTCTGTGAAATTTGTCACTCCTGTTGTATCGTTTGCTTGATAAAGATCTTTTGGTTGAAACGCTGCTGTTTATCGTCACTGTTTCTGTATTTTGTAAAACTATAGTACTTTGTTTTTACGTGTTTCGCTACTTTACCAAGTTTTACTGCAGTCTTTCCCTTTTTCGACAAAGTAAGATATATATATATTTTTTTTTTTAGGGGCCCGTCCCAGATGTGCCATACCAGGTGGACCCGTACAACGGAACGTGAAAACGTTTATAAACTATCAAGCCCCAACAATCCTTCGAATGATGGCACTCCTAGTTTTGTACAAGGGTAGCCATGTGGCATTTAATGAAGGTTCTCGACCTTCGGCTTCGATCAAGTGGGCACTAGTTCCGTAACACAAGCTGATAACTTTGTGAACCCATATAATGAGCCACGTGACAGATATCAAGCGATACAGATACTACATACACTTTGATCTTAGCCAAAATACAAAGTACTATAGTTTTACAAAATACAGTAAGAGTGACGATAAACAGCAGAAACAGTTATTACCAGCCTACTGAATCTCTCTCGTGACCCGATGAAAGTTGCACTCCTACTACTCCAGAGCCAATTATACTGGGCCTTCGGGCTCAGGTAAGAATTGTGGGAAATCAGACCTCAACTACACCACGTGACCTCTCATTCCAGTATTGGTGTATATAGACGAATTCATTTTAAAATCAACACAAAATGCTAACTCGAAGTTATATTATGCAACAAGTTAAGTTTAACAATAAGGAATATCAATATTATAAATATTTTCACCAATAAATAACCATAGACTCACAGAATTGAGTAAAATTGAAAAAAGCGTGCAGTGTTCTATCAAACATCTGTAATTTCCAGATCCCTTTTCTTATCGAGGTCGAGGAATACCCGGCCAGTTGTCTGGCCTGTGCTGAAAGCCTGGCTGTGTACTACTCACTGTACAATGAATACTGACTACCCATTCAAAAATACCAAACACCCGATTTCGTTCACACAACTCAGGTAACCTCCGGGACAACTGATGAGCTGTCATGAACTATTATCACAACAAAACAATCACTTTACGAGGAAAAGGGGAATCTACAACTAAAATATAATATTCAGGAATGTCTCTTCCTTATCCCCAGGAATAGTAATACTGTTACAACAGGAGCTACGTTTTATCGTCCGTCTCCGATAGGACTAGGAACTCGATCTCACCTACATTGAGATCAGGGATCTCTGGAAAATATCCAGATGGCTCTACGAGGGATCGAACGTGGTACATTTGGCACGAGAAGCGAACACCTAATTTCTACTGCCCAGAGACACCTTCTACATTGACATGTGTCAATGTCAGGACATAATGTTTCAAAGAATATCAAATAGGATCATTGCGGCTTTAAAAAATAGTCAGAAGGTCGCCGAGTGGTTACCGGGGCCCAAATTTGGGGTGTAAGGAATATAACCACTGTTACCTGCCACGCATGGCGTAAGAGGCGACTAAGGAGGTTTGGCTGAAATCAAATACACATGTCCTAAACGTGTAGAAGTCTATGCGTTTAGGGCCTACAAAACCAATGTGTAACGTATACATGTTCTTGGCAAAGATCAAACATATCACAAAGAGTGATTAAAATTGGTTGTAAGAACGAACGCAAAGAAGAAGAAGATCAGAAGCTGTCTAAACAGAAATAAGACATTTGTTGTTAAATCTTGACAGTAAAATCGAAGACACATTTGTAAAATCTTCATTAAACCACATATTTCTTCTTCTTCTTCTTCTTTGCGTTCGTTTTTACGACCAATTTTAATCACTCTTTGTGATATGTTTGATCTTTGCCAAGAACGTGTATACGTTGCACACAACGTAGTCTTGGTAGGCCCCTAAACGCATAGACTTCTACACGTTTAGAACATGCATCCGATTTCACCAAACCTCCTTAGTCGCCTCTTCGACATGCGTGGCAGGTAACAGTGGTTCTATTCTTTACACCCAAATTTGGGCCCCGGTAACCACAGATTTAATGTAAACACTAAATTTCAATAGTATCCCCCATGCTCCGAATGGATCTAATTTTTTTAAAAAAATATAGAACATGCTTCAAGAGCCGGTACTTAAGACAGTTATACTCTTTTGTAGCTGTTCAGAACAACGACAAAGTAAATTGTACTGAGGATATAAGAATCCTTAATCCTTACATGTTTTTTTATCCTTACATTTAAACACCTGTTAGGTTAAATTACGTTTTCTTACCTTTCAAGGGATAAATTTCTAGCGGCAAACACTGTTAAGATATCTCCAATATTACGATTCACAATGTCGGCTGACAGCACGCTCTTATCTGTGCTCATCCAGTTCGAGACCAGGGATGGCGGCAGCTCTCACACGCGCACCCGGTTGATCAACACGACACACTCCAGGCCCTAGGGCCTTTATTCTAGTCGGTGCCGATTCACACAGTTGGCGGTTTGGTTGCTGCCTGACAGTTTGCGGAGATGTGATCGCGAGGGGGTGGTTGTGGTTGTTGATTGGGGTGGTGTTTTTAAGAGGTAGTTTTATGGAAAAATTTAACGATAATAGCTGTGAATGTGGAAAGCAATTAATACTGAGGATAATACGTAATTGAGAGCCTCGACAGCGTAGTGATTAGTACGTTTACTTCGTACGTGTGGTCTTAGGGGGATATTCCAAAAGTGGGTATTTTTTCCCGATCGGTACAGCTCTCAAGTTGACCCGGTCTCAATTAAGATGTGACACTAGGAAGTGATGGCGACCGACGTGATGTTGACCTCACTACAAATCGTTTGATGTTGTTAAAAAGATATATAAACTCAATACAGGGTTACCATTTATTTCTTTTTGTATATGTGGGTCTTTGTAGTGCAGAGGTAATGTACTCGTCTCTCATGACAAATGTATCAGGTTCGCTCCCTCGTGGAGCCATCTGGATATTTTTCCAGAGATTCCTGATCTCAGTGTAGGTGAGATCGAGTTCCTAGTCCTATCGGAAACGGACGATAAAACGTAGGTCCCGTGTTTAATTTGAGCCCGTAAAAGAACCCTTGGCTATTCAAAATGGAGAAGAGCAGGCTGGAAAGCCGCTTCCCGGGCAAAATTAATTCTTCTTCTCTTCCACCATTTACTTCTTTATAGAAGTGTTGGGGGTGAAACGTAGTGATCTTGCGAGTGCTTGTTCTTCTCTTCCACCATTTACTTCTTTATGGAAGTGTTGGGGGTGAAACGTAGTGATCTTGTGTGTGCTTGTTCTTCTCTTCCACCATTTACTTCTTTATAGAAGTGTTGGGGGTGAAACGTAGTGATCTTGTGTGTGCTTGTTCTTCTCTTCCACCATTTGCTTCTTTATAGAAGTGTTGGGGGTGAAACGTAGTGATCTTGTGTGTGCTTGTTCTTCTCTTCCACCATTGACTTCTTTATAGAAGTGTTGGTGAGTGAAACGTAGTGATCTTGCGAGTGCTTGTTCTTCTCTTCCACCATTGACTTCTTTATGGAAGTGTTGGGGTGAAACGTAGTGATCTTGTGTGTGCTTGTTCTTCTCTTCCACCATTTACTTCTTTATGGAAGTGTTGGGGGTGAAACGTAGTGATCTTGCGAGTGCTTGTTCTTCTCTTCCACCATTTACTTCTTTATGAAGTGTTGGGGGTGAAACGTAGTGATCTTGTGTGTGCTTGTTCTCTCTTCCACCATTTACTTCTTTATGGAAGTGTTGGGGGTGAAACGTAGTGATCTTGTCTGTGCTTGTTCTTCTCTTCCACCATTTGCTTCTTTATAGAAGTGTTGGGGGTGAAACGTAGTGATCTTGTGTGTGCATTTTTAAGGCACTTTGTAAGCTGATATTCCTGTTCGTAAGGCTGTTCTTGATGCCGTCGCTCCATCTTTGCGTGGTATTCCTCTTACCTTGTACTCATTATACTTTTTCTGTGTGACTCTCTGTGGTAGGCGATACCAGGGCATTCTGGTCAGGTGTCCAAACCATTTAATCTGTTGTTCTTTTATGAATTGCATAACTGGTTTCACATTAAAAATTCAATTTCTTCAAAAATATCTTCACCATCTTCAAAATTACATCTGGGATCCTCGTCGGTGCTACGGAGTTTGTGCACTTCAGCTGAGATCTTCCTGTGTAAGAAAGAGATCGTAGCATATATGGTTACTCGCCGAAGTACAATAATGATGGTACAATCAATCAGACGTAATGTACACGGTAATGTACACGGTAATGTACACGGTAATCATGAAGAAATATTACACGAATTCGTTGGTTCTGCTAAAACTGACAAAATAAAATATGAGATGAATACAAAATTGAAAGATAAACGTTGGCTGACTTAAATAAGACATTAGCGACGGCCATATGCATTTTATGCGGTGCATGTTGTTTTTTGTGGCGGTACGCGGCTGTTTCATTCTGGAATTAGTTCACACAGGAAACATTTCACAGTTGTTAGCATTTCGTGTGATTTTCATTGGCACAGGAACGGAGCAATTATGGGGTGACCCGTTGCAGTGAAGTTGGAACCGTACTTATGAACTATGAACTATGAAATAAGACAATGGAAATTGATTAGGAATCACTCAAGTGTATTACGGAGACTTCAATGGAGCAAAGAATAGTACCACTGCGTAGTATCATAGTACCAAAGAATACTATCTACAAGGCATGTCATAAGAGGCGCTTGAGGTAGGAACAGGGGCGGCTCGTCATTAAGGGCCAGTGGGGCCGGTCCTCATCAAAAATAAGGTGTAACGTGTATTTATTGTTTTATATATATCCTAACCGAAACCATGATTTTTCCGAAAATTCTGTCTGGCCCCACCAACAAAAATGATCACGAGCCGCCACTGGATAGGAACCTAGGGAAGATACTCTAGTTTATAAAAAGCATCGCAGAAATATAATATATTGGCCTACTTGTAGACGCATAGCTGGCACAACGCTATTAGATCACATACAAATGACGCAGATTGGATTAACAAGTGGTCGATATGGAGCGCTCGAAGAAGATGAAGAAGAGAAAGGTTTGAGTATCAATATTTCAAAGGACGGGATATTACTGTTCTGTTCGATTATTGATTACACAGAATCGACGTCATATCACTGCTGGCATACCCATATGTGCTAATTCTCCTCCATCGGATGTTGAAGAGTATGGATACTGATGGTTCCTGTGGCTTGCTGGTTAAACACACTTCTCACTATGCCCTCAAGCATCCATTTCTTTTCTCTATGAGGTATATTGGGGAGTATAGCAACATAGACAGAGAAGAGCGAACAAACAAAGATGTCAAGATAAGAATACAAAAAGCAAGAGGAAGCTTATATTGCATTGAGTAAGATATGAAAGTCAAAAGAGATCAAAACAAACACAAAGCTGAGAATCTTTCAATCAAATGTGAAGTCCATGCTGTTCAATGGCTCGGAAACATGGTAGACAACAAAAGAAACCACCAGAAAACTACAGACCTTCATAAATGGATCTTCTTTTTCTTCAGCTTTCTCTGGTCATGCGCTTAATTTACTGTGGACCACAAACTGGGCAGTCAGCTTCAGGTTTGTCAGGTTTCCCCAAAGCTTAGTTTTCAGGTCGACTGGGTGTGGCCACATGTTGCTGCTCAGCTCACACAGGAGAGGATAGTCTTGCAGGATATGCTCTGATAAATGGATGATTACATAGAATAGAGGGACTGAGATGGTATGAGAAAGAGCTAAGCAGATACCAGTGGAGAAAGAGCTAAGGAAGAGACCCTGGCGATGAATAGGACACACATTGAGAAGCCCATTCGGAAACATTGCAAGACAGACACTGTTTTAGAGCCAACAGGGAAAGGGAGTAGGAAAGCCTAGACATGCCTAGGAAGAGAGTCCTAATATAATAATAATAATTCCTCTCTACCATTATACGTTACATAGGGCCTGCAAGTAATTTCTCCATACCGCTCTATCCTGGGCAACTCGCTCAATATCCCCCATGGAACTGAGTCAGATATTTCTTGCTCTCTCAGCAAATTTCGTTTCAGCGTCTCCTTAGGTCATCCTCTCTTTCTTGAACCCTTTGTATCCCACATCAATGCCTGCTTTCATATTCTTTGATCATTTCCTCTCAAGGTGTGTCCAACATATCTCCATCTTCTCCTTCTTATAACAGTTGTTACTAGTGGTTGATAAGACATTTCTCTGATTTCATCACTTCTCCTAAATTCGTTCAATTTTAAAATGGAACGAATTCAAGAGAAGTGATGAAATCAGAGAAATGTCTGGTCAACGATCAGTCGCTATTAACATATCATGAATACTTTATAGGAGATATTTATTCTGATATTTGTTGTTCTAGGAAACACAAAGTTTGTTATTGTGATTTTTTGTGCTGATATTGTGACTATACGTAAACAACATTGACAACGGCAGGACCATGCATGCGACATTGCATCGTTTGCTCAACATGACATCTATCAAAGGTTAAACCCAGTCTGTCACGGCGCTCGATATCTTTTACACAAAAGGTGTCACAGAGTAGGTCAAGACTGATTATAAAATTATAGAAAGAGTACCATAACATGCACCTTTCTCAGGGTTAAACTGAAAGTGAACTTTCTCCAACTAGCACGAGATGTTATGGAATGTACTTTGAATGCACTGGGTGACTTTTTTTGTCTATCCAATTTAATCCTATATATTAATAATGTCAATATAAATGGAGACTGCAGTACAACTATGTAACAAAAAGGCCTTTTTGGTCGAAACGTTGTTGTGTATTGTCATTGTATTTGTATTTTGTAAAACTACACTACTTTATTTTACGTGCTTCGCCATTATATATTAATATGAAATCTGCAAATGCCAGTGCCGGGTCCAATTAGGTTGACTGAATTGTGGCTATATTTTCTGTTTGATGTTGAGTAGCACTGCTGATAGTGTGAAAACCTAAAATAATCCTGGGCATATATGTGCACGATTGTAATGCCTTTTCAACTACTGCACGGTGCTTTCTTCAAGTAAAGTAAAGCAGTACCATTTTCTCAAAAAAGATCAACTTGCAACAGTGCAATTTCCTTCAAATGAACAGCTACCAAGTCCACAAGCAAAGCATTGACCCTACATTTGTTAAAAGTGTATCATGATTGAAAAGTCAACTTTGCTGTACTTCAATTAACTACACAGCGACATTATACTAATAGTATTGCAATTTTCTTCTTCTTCTTTCCACTATTTACTTCTTTATGATAGTTGCCTGCCTTCCCAGCGTGTTCGCAGCGCGTTGGACGACGATTGACAAGCCCCCTGTAGTGCGGTTCAATTCCGTGGGCTGGCAGAAAAGCCACAGGTTTTCCAGATTCACGTTGTTCGTGGCACCGAACCGAAGGGTTACGGTGTCCATGGCACCGAGCCGAAGAGCTGAAAAGCTCATGTGCTTCTGGATAAAAAAAAATAGAAGTGTTGGGGGAGTATTGATCTTGTGTGTGCTTGTTCTAATGCTTTTGTAAGCTGTTATTCATTTTCTTAAGGCTGTTCTTGATGCTATCGCTCCATCTTTTGCTTGGTCTTCTTCTTGCTCTGTACTCGTTATACTTTTTCAGTGTATCTCTCTGTGGTAGACGATAGCAGGGCAGTTTTGTCAAATGTCCAAACCATTTAATCTGTTGTTCTTTTATGAATTGCATGACTGGTTTCACATCCAGTCTTGTTCTGATTTCTTCATTTCTAATTTTGTCACTTATTGTCACACCTGCAGCTCTTCTAAGACACATCATCTCCGCCGTTATGATTTCCGCTCATCAGCTCCTGTTATTGACCATGTTTGACACCGGTAACATAGTGTTTGCCAAAAATATTTCGTATAAGATTTGCTTTAGTTGTTAGCGGTATCTCTTTATGTGACAACAGTGGTGTTAACTGTCCCAGTATCTGGGTAGCCTTTGTACATCTATTGCTGATTTTCTTATCGTCACTTCCTTCTGCAGTGAAAATTGCTCCTAAATATCTGGAAGCCTTCTTTAACAGCAAACAAAATGTTTTGATATTAGTATCGATACAGTTTTGATATTAGTATCGATACAGTTTTGATATTAGTATCGATACAGTTTTGATATTAGTATCGATACAGTTTTGATATTAGTATCGATGCAGTTTTGATATTAGTATCGATACAGTTTTGATATTAGTATCGATACAGTTTTGATATTAGTATCGGTACAGTTTTGATATTAGTATCGATACAGTTTTGATATTAGTATCGATACAGTTTGGATATTAGTATCGATACAGTTTTGATATTAGTATCGATACAGTTTTGATATTAGTATCGATACAGTTTTGATATTAGTATCGATACAGTTTTGATATTAGTATCGATACAGTTTTGATAACAGTATCGATACAGTTTTGATATTAGTATCGATACAGTTTTGATATTAGTATCGATACAGTTTTGATATTAGTATCGATACAGGAAAAGAGCAGTAAAATAATGTACCAAATGTGAAACCAAAGTAAAAAAGAAACTATGATAGTTTTATAAAGTACAAAACAAAACCGAATATTTGAAACATAGCTTGTCCTGAACAGAAATTTGCTATGCAAACAGACCTTCATAATTTTACTGTCTTGTAGACCAGATGTCCGGCCTCTTCATCCGTCATGATCACATCATCAGTTACATCCTTAATCCATTCTCTCCAGTCTTTCTTTTCTCCTCCTTCCAGGAATGTCTTTCTATAATGGACTTCTCCAACTTTTCTAGTTTTTTATTATCCAAAATACTTCAATTTTAGAATTCTTTTTTGTAGCATCGGTGAGTTTTCTTTGATTTTGAGTTCTTTCTGGGTATATATATATATATTCTTTTCTCTGTCCAGGTTATATGAAGACTCTTTTTAACATTTACATGCACAAGCACATATGTGTTTTCCACTGTCATGTTATCTACTCATGCTTCTCACCGATATGTTGCCACTGGGAATATGCATCCTCTTAGCATTCTTATCCTTGTTTTCAGTGGGGGCTCGTGATCATTTTTGTTGGTGGGGCCAGACAAAATTTTCGGAAAAATCATGGTTTTGTGTTAGGTTATATTTTAATTTATTTTTAAAAATACACATTAATTTTCTGTTGGTGGGCCCGGCCCGCAGGCTCTTAATATCGAGCTGCCACTGCTTGTTTTCATATCAATTCCATTACATATAGTTTTTAGTTGTTGAATTTGTTACGATCAATGATGTGTTCTGAAAGTCATCACATTTCCATCTCTTGTAAGAAGTGAACCGAGATATTTAAAACTGTTCACTTTTACATTTTTTTCACCGTTATAAAAATATCATTTTTGAACATTTCAAACATATTCAACTTTCCGTTTGCTGTCTATTTCAGAAACAACCAAGTGAACTTGGGCCCCGAATAGTGACATCATCATTTTAAGTGTCTGTCCTTGCGTTATAAGACGACCGTGCTTATTTCCGGCGGCTTAGCAATACGCACGCAACAACGTTAAGATAAAATCATTTTCGTCTGGGTCAATGTTTATTCTTACTTTATCCCCTGTCTCTCTCTCTTGTTCTTCAACTATATTTCCATCAAACATTCTCTCTCTCTCTCTCTCTCTCTCCCTCTGCTGCTGCTGCTGTATCGAACACGTTTTACAAGATAATGCATGTCTTGTATATACAGAAATAGAAAGAAATGGGAGATCTTCATGAAGTATGTCGGGACGTCTATGTTTATGACAGAGAGAGAAAATGGAACAGATTCAAGCAGATATGAACAACTACACTCTAAGCTACAGACTCCTAGTCTGATCTGGTCTAAATTGAGTTTTAAATTTGGCTACAACTGGAGATCGACCTGAGACAACACGTTTAGATAGTAAATGCATTGGCCAAAATTTGCGATTTTGGACAGAGACAAGTATACATAGTATTACATAAGCCAGCAAGAAATGAATAATTAAATAATAAACATGACAACAATCCGACGTTTCGACCATAGGTCTTTCTCAAGGGAACAAATACAAACACCAAATCTGATCTGATCCGGTCTGACCACTTAAGATTTGTAGGTTCCCGTACACCGCTACTACGCTAAATAGGCTCTTAAAGAGATGCATTTGGGGACTGTGATTTCTCTGCTCACAGTAATTTCTTGCACGTCTATATTGCGATTTGACTCATTTGAATTCATCTGTTGCACCTATAGAATTAGAGAGCCGCAGTAGTGTAGTCGTTAGTGCACTATAATCTTAGGCGCTTGATCCGGATTTAAATACACTGTGTGTGTGGTATTTTGTTCGACCGAAGCGGGTCTCAGGTCGACCAAATCTCAGTTGAGTAGCAAAAAACAAATTATGAAGTAAAGTCGACCATCGTGATGTTTACTCCATAACCTATTACTACTTCCATTTCCTCGACTATTACTACAATTACTACTACTATAATTTCTTGAACTATTGCTACTATTACTACTACTACTACTACTTCTATAACTACTACTACTACTATTATTACTACTACTAATACTACTACTACTACAATTACTACTACTATCATTTCTTGAACTATTGCTACTACTACTACTACTACTACTACTACTACTACTACTACTATTATTACTACTACTAATACTACTACTACTACAATTACTACTACTATCATTTCTTGAACTATTGCTACTACTACTACCACTACTACTACTACTTCTATAACTACTACTACTACTATTATTACTACTACTAATACTACTACTACTACAATTACTACTACTATCATTTCTTGAACTATTGCTACTACTACTACTACTACTAACTACTACTTCTATAACTACTACTACTACTATTATTACTACTACTAATACTACTACTACTACAATTACTACTACTATCATTTCTTGAACTATTGCTACTACTACTACCACTACTACTACTACTTCTATAACTACTACTACTAATACTACTACTACTACAATTACTACTACTATCATTTCTTGAACTATTGCTACTACTACTACTTCTATAACTAATACTAACACTATTATTACTACTACTAATACTACTACTACTACAATTACTACTACTATCATTTCTTGAACTATTACTACTACTACTACTAATACTACTTCTACTACGGGTTTTGCTACTACTGCTAGTACTACCACTAATATTACTGCTACTACTATTGCTACTACTTCTTCTACTACTTCAACTACTACTACAACAACTAGCACTACTAAAACTACTGCTGCCACTACTAGTACTATCTCTACTACTACTAGTATTACTACTACTACTTTACTATCACTACTACTTCTACTACTACTATTAATACTACTACTTTCACTACTACTAGTACTACTTCTACTATTTCTAGTACTACTTCAGCTATTACTACTATCACTACTACATCTACTACTACTCCTACTACTACAATTACTACTACTATTACTACTACTACTACTTCTACTAGTACTACTATTACTACTACTACTACTACAAGTACTAGTTCTACATCTACTACTATTACTACTACTACTACTACTACTACTACTACAACTACTACTACTATTATTACTACTACTACTACTATTACTACTACTACTATCACTACTACTACTCCTAGTACCACTAAACTACTACTGCTGCTATTACTATTACTACTTCTAATACTCTCTCTGTCTTCCCTGTCTCGCCTACCCTCGATCGATTTTAGCGGTTATCACAATGTGTTCTAAACCTCCCTCCTCATCACATGCCCGAAAAATGATGACTGCCTCTTTCTTATATTGATGATATACTTTCTCTGTGTCTTGACCTCATTCAACACCTCAACATTAGTCATCTTAGCGGTAAATGGGTTTCTCATCATTCTTCTGTAAAACCGCATCTCTGGGGACCTCAGACTTCTACTACTAAGCGTTCTTAATCGCAGCAGAAAACATGTCTGAAACTGTTGATCTCCACAAATTATATTAAGTACCATCTTCTTTGATTCTGTTCATGTTACTTCATAGTTTCTTACCTTCCTCTTTATCTTTTTTCGTTAGATTCCCCCACTCTTCTATTTCCGTGTGGGCTCTAGTCAATTACATGTCTAGTTATGTTGTTGTGTAGTTTCTTCTTGCTGGTCCAAGTCATAATCAACGTCTATGTTTAATCTCCAGCTGTATTGCCAAATACCCTCTGAAAGGCACAGTCGAGTGTCATTAGACAAGCACTTCGTCCGAGTGGTTACCGGGGCCCAAATTGGGGTGTAAAGAATAGAACCACTGTTACCTGCCATGCATGTCGTAAGAGGCGGCTAAGGAGGTTGGGAGTGGGGCTAGCTATCCCACACCGTAAATAACACTAGATGGCTACAGAACGGAGAGCGAACCAAGTAAACGCTGGTTGAAACAGGACACATCGCCGAAGGATAATCACCAGAGCTCCAAATGGTGCTGAAGATGTGACGTAAAACACACCAATGCTAAGGCTGCAGGAATCAGATTTCCAGATGAATATAATTTATGGGGAGGTCTGGCACATCGGTCTGGGCAGTGATCGCGAGAGAGAGAGAGAGAAAGACAAGCACTTGAATGGAACCAGCAAGGAAAACTGAAAAGAGAACATTCTAAACAGACCTAGAGAAGAAGTCTTCTTGAGGAACTGATGGGAACTCGACTATCATTGGAGATCATAAAGAAAACAGACAGAGACCAGGAAAAGTGACGAACAACTGTTGAGGTCCTATGCTCCATAAGGGGCGGAGAGAAATAAGTGTATTGCCAAGAAACTAAACTGTCCAGAATGGTTTTTTCTTCTTTCTGTGTCGTCGTCGGTCTCGTCGGGCATTGATTCGATGTATTTTTTTCTCATTTGTAATACGTAGTTACTGTTTATTGGTCACTGCGTAAATTGAGGCTATTTGTGTCGGCTGCCAAATGCAGACAGCTATCTTGCCAATGTTGTCGCCATGTTTTGTGCAGAATTCGAATGTACTCTCCTATCTAAAGAAATGTAGTATTTCATTGAAAGTAAAAACAGACAAATCTAAATGTTCTGGACAAATCAAGAAAGAAGTAGCACAGGAAAAAAAACAAAGAAATTGTCGACTTCGTTTTTTAACGCACCATGCCGACCACAATAAGAGACAAAATTAGAAATGAAGAAATCAGAAGAAGACTGGATGTGAAACCAGTTATGCAATTCATAAAGAACAACAGATTAAATGGTTTGGACACCTGACCAGAATGTCCTGGTATCGCCTACCACAGAGAGCCACAGAGAAAAAGTATAATGAGTACAAGGCAAGAGGAAGACCACGCAAAAGATGGAACGACGGCATCAAGAACAGCCTTACGAACATGAATATCAGCTTACAACACACAAGATCACTACGTTTCACCCCCAACACTTCTATAAAGTAAATGGTGGAAGAGAAGAACAAGCACACACAAGATCACTACGTTTCACCCCAACACTTCTATAAAGAAGTAAATGATGGAAGAGAAGAACAAGCACACACAAGATCACTACGTTTCACCCCAACACTTCTATAAAGAAGTAAATGGTGGAAGAGAAGAACAAGCACATACAAGATCACTACGTTTCACCCCAACACTTCTATAAAGAAGTAAATGGTGGAAGAGAAGAACAAGCACACACACGATCACTACGTTTCACCCACAACACTTCTATAAAGAAGTAAATGGTGGAAGAGAGAACAAGCACACACAAGATCACTACGTTTCACCCCAACACTTCTATAAAGAAGTAAATGGTGGAAGAGAAGAAGAAGAATACTGACCACTTGTTAAATCACTCTTTGTGATTTCTATGTGGTTGAATAACGAGCGAGTGTACGTTGTGATATTTAAGCGCCTACAAGTAAGCCAGCGCATTCAATTTCTGTGACACTTGTTTTATTTACTAGACCCCTATCTCAGTGGCTTCTTACGACATGCTTTGTAGGTCACAGTTTACCATTCTTTACTCCCCTTGAGAGTCCCGGCCATACATGGGCGTATCTCATTGCTAACAATGCATCACTTAATACACTACAAATCAATCTTGTACGTATTGTAAAATGCATACATGAATGTCAAATTGACACGATATAATGTGGTGCTGGTTGTCCAACTATAGGGCGGAGTGACAAAGTGCATGCTGAAAAAACGTCAAGGATTATAAGTGTTAATTTATTTTAATTCTGCTCAAACCATTCCTGCTAAACAGCAATAGATTAACGTAGGGTGTCGGTATGCACAAGGGAGACATACTGGGAGGCTTAACGACCGCCTGTCTTTATGATAATGTGTTAATTGATTAAGTAGTTTTTGGTGGTTATCTTTGCTCTAGTTTATATGAGTTCTATGAAGGGTGTTGAATTTGTTCCTGTGTCTCTGTGGCGTAGTGGTTAGATGCTCACATCACGTTACAAAGGTACTCAGTTCACTACCTTGTGAAGCCATCGGATATTTGTCCATATATCCCAGTGTAGGTTGAATCCAGTTCCTAGTCATATCGAAGACGGACGATAAAACGTAGATCTCGTGTTCAAGTTGAGCACGTAAGAGAATCCTTGGCACCTATACATCGAGAATAACAGGCTGGAAATCCGCTGCCCTGACCAAATGTATTAGAAACGTTTTAAAAAAATTCCTACATAATATTTTCCCCATATTCTAACTTACTTAGGGAACCATTGACAGGGTTACGAGCTTATACACTGAAGCTAAGATTGTCCTATGTAAGAAAGAGTTCGAAGCACACATGGTTACTCACCGAAGTGCAATGTAAGAAAGAGATCGAAGCACACATGGTTACTCACCGAAGTGCAATGTAAGAAAGAGATCGAAGCACACATGGTTACTCACCGAAGTGCAATGTAAGAAAGAGATCGAAGCACACATGGTTACTCACCGAAGTGCAATGTAAGAAAGAGATCGAAGCACACATGTTACTCACCGAAGTGCAATGTAAGAAAGAGATCGAAGCACACATGGTTACTCACGGAAGTGCAATGTAAGAAAGAGATCGAAGCACACATGGTTACTCACCGAAGTGCAATGTAAGAAAGAGATCGAAGCACACATGGTTACTCACGGAAGTGCAATGTAAGAAAGAGATCGAAGCACACATGGTTACTCACCGAAGTGCAATGTAAGAAAGACATCGAAGCACACATGGTTACTCACCGAAGTGCAATGTAAGAAAGACATCGAAGCACACATGGTTACTCACCGAAGTGCAATGTAGAAAGACATCGAGCACACATGGTTACTCACTGAAGTGCAATGTAAGAAAGACATCGAAGCACACATGGTTACTCACCGAAGTGCAATGTAAGAAAGACATCGAAGCACACATGGTTACTCACCGAAGTGCAATGAAGAAAGACATCGAAGCACACATGTTACTCACCGAAGTGCAATGTAAGAAAGACATCAGAGCAACATGGTTACTCACCGAAGTGCAATGTAAGAAAGAGATCGAAGCACACATGGTTACTCACCGAGTGCAATGTAAGAAAGAGATCGGAGCACACATGGTTACTCACGGAAGTGCAATGTAAGAAAGAGATCGAAGCACACATGGTTACTCACGGAAGTGCAATGTAAGAAAGAGATCGAAGCACACATGGTTACTCACCGAAGTGCAATGTAAGAAAGACATCGAAGCACACATGGTTACTCACCGAAGTGCAATGTAAGAAAGACATCGAAGCACACATGGTTACTCACCGAAGTGCAATGTAAGAAAGACATCGAAGCACACATGGTTACTCACCGAAGTGCAATGTAAGAAAGACATCGAAGCACACATGGTTACTCACCGAAGTGCAATGTAAGAAAGACATCGAGCACATGGTTACTCACCGAAGTGCAATTAAGAAAGAGATCGAAGCACACATGGTTACTCACCGAAGTGCAAGTAAGAAAGAGATCGAAGCAACATGGTTTACTCACCGAAGTGCAATGTAAGAAGAGATCGAAGCACACATGGTTACTCACGGAAGTGCAATGTAAGAAAGAGATCGAAGCACACATGGTTACTCACCGAAGTGCAATGTAAGAAAGCGATCGGAGCACACATGGTTACTCACCGAAGTGCAATGTAAGAAAGACATCGAAGCACACATGGTTACTCACCGAAGTGCAATGTAAGAAAGACATCGAAGCACACATGGTTACTCACCGAAGTGCAATGTAAGAAAGACATCGAAGAACACATGGTTACTCACCGAAGTGCAATGTAAGAAAGACATCGGAGCACACATGGTTACTCACCGAAGTGCAATGTAAGAAAGAGATCGAAGCACACATGGTTACTCACCGAAGTGCAATGTAAGAAAGAGATCGAAGCACACATGGTTACTCACCGAAGTGCAATGTAAGAAAGAGATCGAAGCACACATGGTTACTCACCGAAGTGCAATGTAAGAAAGAGATCGAAGCACACATGGTTACTCACCGAAGTGCAATGTAAGAAAGAGATCGAAGCACACATGGTTACTCACGGAAGTGCAATGTAAGAAAGAGATCGAAGCACACATGGTTACTCACCGAAGTGCAATGTAAGAAAGACATCGAAGCACACATGGTTACTCACCGAAGTGCAATGTAAGAAAGACATCGAAGCACACATGGTTACTCACCGAAGTGCAATGTAAGAAGACATCGAGCACACATGGTTACTCACTGAAGTGCAATGTAAGAAAGACATCGAAGCACACATGGTTACTCACCGAAGTGCAATGTAAGAAAGACATCGGAGCACACATGGTTACTCACCGAAGTGCAATGTAAGAAAGACATCGAAGCACACATGGTTACTCACCGAAGTGCAATGTAAGAAAGAATCGAGCACACATGGTTACTCACCAGTGCAATGTAGAAAGAGATCGAAGCACACATGGTTACTCACCGAAGTGCAATGTAAGAAAAAGATCGAAGCACACATGGTTACTCACCGAAGTGCAATGTAAGAAGAGATCGAGTCACACATATGTTACTCACCGAAGTACAATGATGATGTTCCTATCTTCATGTAAGAAGAGATCGAAGCACACATGGTTACTCACCGAAGTGCAATGTAAGAAAGAGATCGAAGCACACATGGTTACTCACCAAAGTGCAATGTAAGAAAGAGATCGAAGAACACATGGTTACTCACCGAAGTGCAATGTAAGAAAGACATCGAAGCACACATGGTTACTCACCGAAGTGCAATGTAAGAAAGACATCGAAGCACACATGGTTACTCACCGAAGTGCAATGTAAGAAAGAGATCGAAGAACACATGGTTACTCACCGAAGTGCAATGTAAGAAAGACATCGAAGAACACATGGTTACTCACCGAAGTGCAATGTAAGAAAGACATCGAAGCACACATGGTTACTCACCGAAGTGCAATGTAAGAAAGACATCGAAGCACACATGGTTACTCACCGAAGTGCAATGTAAGAAAGAGATCGAAGAACACATGGTTACTCACCGAAGTACAATATAAGAAAGAGATCGAAGAACACATGGTTACTCACCGAGTACATATAAGAAAGACATCGAAGCACACATGGTTACTCACCGAAGTGCAATGTAAGAAAGACATCGAAGAACACATGGTTACTCACCAAGTGCAATGTAAGAAAGAGATCGAAGCACACATGGTTACTCACCGAAGTGCAATGTAAGAAAGACATCGAAGCACACATGGTTACTCACCGAAGTGCAATTGAAAGACATCGAAGCACACATGGTTACTCACCAAGTTTAAGAAGAGATCGAAGAACACATGGTTACTCACCGAAGTGCAATGTAAGAAAGACATCGAAGCACACATGGTTACTCACCGAAGTGCAATGTAAGAAAGACATCGAAGCACACATGGTTACTCACCGAAGTGCAATGTTGATGGTCTTATCAATAAATCAACCAATCAATAAAATCCAAAGCCCATTTTTTTGGGTATTATATTCAAAAACGAAACGCTGTACGTGCTCTATGCTTGTCCTGTCTTACTTTCTGATGATCAAATCGAAACTCCACAAAAATACCTTCTCTCACAGAATCATTCACATTTTTATGAAACATCAAATTATCCTTGAGAAATATAACGTTGATGTTTACATGCATATATCCAATAACAATTTTCAAATTCCTTTTTGGAAAAATAAACAAAAATCTAGATTTGATTATTGCGAAAGATATTTGCTGTCTAGACTTACAGAAAATGTGTGTTCTGTTGCTCAATGTCTGATCCATGAAATCAGATCACTAGTGTTTTACATTTGAACACAAATAACTGCAATATAGATCATGCGAAGACGCTCATGTATTCAATGTCAATATTTTAGGGAGTTTTGGTCATCCAACGTTATCATTACTTGAGTGAGAGATCTACATGGAGGAAGAAGCTCTTGTGTTTGATCAGTCAACGTTATTGTTACTAGAGTGAGAGATTTACATGGAGAAAGAAGCTCTTGTGTTTTTGATCATCCAAAGTTATCGTTACTAGAGTGAGAGATCTACATGGAGGAAGAAGCTCTTGTGTTTGATCAGATACAACGTTATCGTTCTAGAGTGAGAGATCTACATGGAGGAAGAAGCTCTTGTGTTTGATCATGCAAAGTTATCGTTACTAGAGTGAGAGATCTACATGGGGAAGAATGAAAAAACTGTAGATGGAAATGAGTTTTGATACTCTTTCATGTGTCTTTCTATTTTATTTAAATTCTGTTCATGCCTACTTTTCGTGATTAGTTCTCCCTTGAGGCTTGCTCATTTTCTGTTGCTCCTTCTTTCTATCACAGGATCAAAATCTTGATTGATTGATAGGACCATCATCATTGCACTTCGGTGAGTAATCATATGTGCTCCAATCTCTTTCTTACACAGAAAGATCTCAGCGGCAGTGCATGAAATGCGTAGCACCGGTAAGAGTCCCGATCTAATTTTGAAGATGGTGACCATTTTTTTTCTAGGCATTTAATTTTTTTTATCTATTCTACTGAATTTTTGCCCCACAGTGGTTTTATAACCTGATCTTGTCGATTGTTGAACTACCAAGGGTTCTTTAGGTGCACAAATTGAACACGGTACCTACGTTTTATCGTACGTCTTCAATATGACTAGGAACTTGATCTAACCTACACTGAGCTCATGAATATCTGGAAACATATCCAGATGACTCCATGAGGGAACGAATCTGATACCTTTTGACAAGAGATACATACAGCTAACCTCTACGCCACAGATAACCAAATGGAAACTCCACAAAAAATACCCTCTCTCACAGAATCATTCACATTTTATGAAACATCAAATTATCCTTGAGAAATATAACGTTGATGTTTACATGCATATATCCAATAACAATTTTCAAATTCCTTTTTGGAAAAATAAACAAAAATCTAGATTTGATTATTGCGAAAGATATTTGCTGTCTAGACTTACAGAAAATGTGTGTTCTGTTGCTCAATGTCTGATCCATGAAATCAGATCACTAGTGTTTTACATTTGAACACAAATAAATGCAATATAGATCATGTGAAGACGCTCATGTATTCAATGTCAATATTTTAGGGAGTTTTGATCAGCCAACGTTATCGTTACTAGAGTAGAGATCTACATGGAGGAAGAAGCTCATGTGTTTGGTCAGCCAACGTTATCGTTACTTGAGTGAGAGATCTACATAGGGGGAAGAAGCTCTTGTGTTTGGTTATCCAACGTTATCGTTACTAGAGTGAGAGATCTACATAGGGGGAAGAAGCTCTTGTGTTTGTTCCGAAATCGTTATCTTTATTTGAGTGAGAGATCTACATGGAGGAAGAAGCTCTTGTGTTTGTGGTCATCCAACGTTATCGTTACTAGAGTGAGAGATCTTCATGGAGGAAGAAGCTCTTGTGTTTGGTCAGCCAACGTTATCGTTACTAGAGTGAGAGATCTACATGGTGGAAGAAGCTCTTGTGTTTGATCAGCCAACATTATCGTAACTAGAGTGAGAGATCTACATTGAGGAAGAAGCTCTTGTGTTTGGTCAGCCAACGTTATCGTTACTAGACTGAGAGATCTACATTGAGGAAGAAGCTCTTGTGTTTGGTCATCCAACATTATCGTTACTAGATTGAGAGATCTACATGGAGGAAGAAGCTCTTGTGTTTGATCATGCAAAGTTATCGTTACTAGAGTGAGAGATCTACATGGGGGAAGAATGAAAAAACTGTAGATGGAAATGAGTTTTTGATACTCTTTTCATGTGTCTTTCTATTTTATTTAAATTCTGTTCATGCCTACTTTTCGTGATTAGTTCTCCCTTGAGGCTTGCTCATTTTCTGTTGCTCCTTCTTTCTATCACAGGATCAAAATCTTGATTGATTGATAGGACCATCATCATTGCACTTCGGTGAGTAATCATATGTGCTCCAATCTCTTTCTTACACAGAAAGATCTCAGCGGCAGTGCATGAAATGCGTAGCACCGGTAAGAGTCCCGATCTAATTTTGAAGATGGTGACCATTTTTTTTCTAGGCATTTAATTTTTTTTATCTATTCTACTGAATTTTTGCCCCGCAGTGGTTTTATAACCTGATCTTGTCGATTGTTGAACTACCAAGGGTTCTTTAGGTGCACAAATTGAACACGGTACCTACGTTTTATCGTACGTCTTCAATATGACTAGGAACTTGATCTAACCTACACTGAGCTCATGAATATCTGGAAACATATCCAGATGACTCCATGAGGGAACGAATCTGATACCTTTTGACAAGAGATACATACAGCTAACCTCTACGCCACAGATAACCAAATGGAAACTCCACAAAAAATACCCTCTCTCACAGAATCATTCACATTTTATGAAACATCAAATTATCCTTGAGAAATATAACGTTGATGTTTACATGCATATATCCAATAACAATTTTCAAATTCCTTTTTGGAAAAATAAACAAAAATCTAGATTTGATTATTGCGAAAGATATTTGCTGTCTAGACTTACAGAAAATGTGTGTTCTGTTGCTCAATGTCTGATCCATGAAATCAGATCACTAGTGTTTTACATTTGAACACAAATAAATGCAATATAGATCATGTGAAGACGCTCATGTATTCAATGTCAATATTTTAGGGAGTTTTTGATCAGCCAACGTTATCGTTACTAGAGTGAGAGATCTACATGGAGGAAGAAGCTCATGTGTTTGGTCAGCCAACGTTATCGTTACTTGAGTGAGAGATCTACATAGGGGGAAGAAGCTCTTGTGTTTGGTTATCCAACGTTATCGTTACTAGAGTGAGAGATCTACATAGGGGGAAGAAGCTCTTGTGTTTGTTCCGAAATCGTTATCGTTATTTGAGTGAGAGATCTACATGGAGGAAGAAGCTCTTGTGTTTGTGGTCATCCAACGTTATCGTTACTAGAGTGAGAGATCTTCATGGAGGAAGAAGCTCTTGTGTTTGGTCAGCCAACGTTATCGTTACTAGAGTGAGAGATCTACATGGTGGAAGAAGCTCTTGTGTTTGATCAGCCAACATTATCGTAACTAGAGTGAGAGATCTACATTGAGGAAGAAGCTCTTGTGTTTGGTCAGCCAACGTTATCGTTACTAGACTGAGAGATCTACATTGAGGAAGAAGCTCTTGTGTTTGGTCATCCAACATTATCGTTACTAGATTGAGAGATCTACATTGAGGAAGAAGCTCTTGTGTTTAGTCAACCAAAGTTATCGTTACTAGAGTGAGAGAGCTACATGGGGAAGAATAAAAAACTTGAAATGGAAATGGGTTTTGTGATAGTCTTTTCATTTTTCTTTCTAGTTTGTTTTATTCTGTTTATGCCTACTTTTCATGGTTAACTTAGTTTTCTCTTGAGACCCCCTCATTTTCTATTGTTCCTTTTTTTCTATCACAATCTTTTTTTCTCACTTACTTTTTCTCCCATTCTTTCAAATTCTCTTCTAATAATTATTTCATTCTTCTATTTATTCATCATTATTTTTTTATTTATCAATATATACAATTATACTGAAGTCCCCGAACTTTGAACACTTTTACGTAGGCAATATTTTTCTGTCAAATATTTTAAGATATTTTTGGACCCTTTTAAGCTGTGGACTCTCTGCGACTGCACGATTCACTCCCACCCACTATTGATTGTGTGTCTGTGTTTGTGTACTTGTTAAAATGATCTAAAAACGTCATCAAGAAATGTAAATACTGAGTTTGCGATTGATGGTGTATGGAGGGTTGAGTATTTGATGGGTAAAGAGGTTTTCTGTCATATCCAGGTTAAGGCTTAAGTCAGGGGGCTGAAAGCCACATCTGGATAAGTAGTTTGAATTCTCAAAATAAATAAAATATAATAATTTTAGATTTAGAAAATGTGCAAGACAGATTTATAGCTTATTATTTTTTCGTATTTTAAATTTAAAATAAAAAGTTTAATGGCGAAGGATTGACATTGAACCTGGTTTCACTATACGTTCCATACCTGTCTGCAGAGATAGATACCATCTGTCGTGAACCTGGTTCACATATCGTTCCATACCTGTCTGCGAGATAGACACCATCTGTCGAACCATATCGTTCCATCTGTCTGCAGAGATAGCACACCATCTCCGTGAACCATATCGTTCCATACCTGTCTGCAGAATAGCACACCATCTGTCGTGAACCATATCGTTCCATACTTGTCTGCAGAGATAACACCATCGTCGTGAACCATATCGTTCCATACCTGTCTGCAGAGATAGCACACCATCTGTCGTGAACCATATCGTTTCCATCCTGTCTCAAGATAGCACCCATCTGTCGTGAACCATATCGTTCCATCCTTGTCTGCAGAGATAGCACACCATCTGTCGTGAACCATATCGTTCCATACCTGTCTGCAGAGATAGCACACCATCTGTCGTGAACCATATCGTTCCATACCTGTCTGCAGAGATAGCACACCATCTGTCGTGAACCATATCGTTCCATACCTGTCTGCAGAGATAGCACACCATCTGCCGTGAACCTAGATTTCCATGCACCATCGTTCCATACCTGTCTGCAGAGATAGCACACCATCTGTCGTGAACCATATCGTTCCATACCTGTCTGCAGAGATAGCACACCATCTGTCGTGAACCATATCGTTCCATACCTGTCTGCAGAGATAGCACACCATCTGTCGTGAACCATATCGTTCCATACCTGTCTGCAGATATAGCACACCATCTGTCGTGAACCATATCGTTCCATCCTTGTCTGCAGAGATAGCACACCATCTGTCGTGAACCATATCGTTCCATACCTGTCTGCAGAGATAGCACACCATCTGTCGTGAACCATATCGTTTCATCCCTGTCTACAGGGATAGCACGCCATCTGTCGTGAACCATATCGTTCCATCCTTGTCTGCAGAGATAGCACACCATCTGTCGTGAACCATATCGTTCCATCCTTGTCTGCAGAGATAGCACACCATCTGCCGTGACCCATATCGTTTCATCCCTGTCTGCAGAGATAGCACGCCATCTGCCGTGAACCTGGTTTCCACATATCGTTCCATACCTGTCTGCAGAGATAGCACACCATCTGTCGTGAACCATATCGTTCCATACCTGTCTGCAGAGATAGCACACCATCTGTCGTGAACCATATCGTTCCATACCTGTCTGCAGATATAGCACACCATCTGTCGTGAACCATATCGTTCCATCCTTGTCTGCAGAGATAGCACACCATCTGTCGTGAACCATATCGTTCCATACCTGTCTGCAGAGATAGCACACCATCTGTCGTGAACCATATCGTTTCATCCCTGTCTACAGGGATAGCACGCCATCTGTCGTGAACCATATCGTTCCATCCTTGTCTGCAGAGATAGCACACCATCTGTCGTGAACCATATCGTTCCATACCTGTCTGCAGAGATAGCACACCATCTGTCGTGAACCATATCGTTCCATACCTGTCTGCAGAGATAGCACACCATCTGTCGTGAACCATATCGTTTCATACCTGTCTACAGGGATAGCACGCCATCTGCCGTGAACCTGGTTTCCACATATCGTTCCATACCTGTCTGCAGGGATAGCACGCCATCTGCCGTGAACCTGGTTTCCACATATCGTTCCATACCTGTCTGCAGAGATAGCACACCATCTGCCGTGAACCATATCGTTCCATACCTGTCTGCAGATATAGCACACCATCTGTCGTGAACCTGGTTTCCACATATCGTTCCATCCCTGTCTGCAGAGATAGCACACCATCTGCCGTGAGTGTTGGACAAAGCACAAACGCGGTAGTTTCAGCAACAATCCGAGGGATCTCATGATACAAAGTGCACACAGGACTCTGTCCGGACTCGAACCAACAACCTACAGGGCGATAAGCAAACGATTTAACCACTTCGACACAGATGCCACCTTGTATTTTAAATATCAGGTTGAAGGTACTCGTCGGAAAATATATGTGAAACTTCCAGAATTGAGCCAGGAGAGGTATGGATTACTGTGCCACTTCAAATTCAGACTGCTTTTACAGTTATTACATATATTAACCCTTTAGCTGCTAAAGACGTATATATACGTTTTTCCCATTCACTTCTAAAGACGCATTAACTCGTCTGTTATTATTCTCCCCTGTGGGCTAAAGACGTGTTAACACGTTATACATTGCTACTGTCACTGCTATAGGCGTACATTCACGTTTGTGACCTAGAAACAAAGAGTAGTTATTTTTATCGCAGCCTTCAGAAAGTATGTAGCAGCGAAAGGGTTACGAAAAACTGTGAACAAAATAATCCATCACTAATTAACGTGGAGGTTGATGCTCTCTTCAACGACGTTAATAAAACATACTCGTATATAGTTATTTACACCGACTGTTCAGTCGTTCGCCAACAACGCTGTGCGTAAGCTTTTTCAGCACGCTCAGGGGGAAAAATAATAAAGTCTTTCAGAACAGAGAAGCTTCAGGGCTGTGGATCCCAGTCGCTGACCAGATTGAAAGAGATGGGCGTCAAGATTGGTACAGCCCGAAAAGAACAACATAACAAATATTCAAAAAGATTGATTGATTAACATCGAACTGGCGTGTTGGACCGTTGGACTCAGCTGGATTTGTTAAGATTGAGATTATAGCACCTATGGACATGTGCGGAGTGCTATGACGATAGTGCTCTGATAACTGATAAGTGTATGACATGAGCACGTCCTTAAAGCAGTTTAAATTAGAATGTATATACCACAATACGCCCGAGTGGTTACCGGGGCCCAAACTTGGGGTGTAAAGAATAGAACCACTGTTACCTGCCACGCATGTCGTAAGAGGCGACTAAGGAGGTTTGGCTGAAATCGGATGCATGTGTCCTAAATGTATAGAAGTCTTGCTTTTAGGGGTCTACCAAACCAATGTGCAACGTATACACGTTCTTGGCAAAGATCAAACATATCACAAAGAGTGATTAAAATTGGTCGTAAAGAACGAACGCAAAGAAGAAGAAGAAGATACCACAATAAACTATAGTATGTTGTGGATTGGTACAGGCAGAGGCGACAATCCTCAAAAGCAATATATAACGGAGATGGGACTCTATGTAGATGAAACAACTGTTAACAATGAAAATCAGGTTGAAAACCTAAAAACAGTCCATCCCCGACGATCTTCATATTAGCACTCAGGACAAGGACACCGCATGATTGATGATATGTCGGAACGATGTATGCAATGAATACCATAAGTACAGCAGAAAAAAGGGAGGCATAGGATACAATGATAACTTTTATAACAGAGCTCAAGTACATGGATAGGACTACGCTTGCAGTAGAAAGACGTGCACAAAATTGAACTGAGTGGATATATTTTATATCTGCATTACGTGACCTTGAATGTGACGGAGACTGATGATGATGAACTACTCCTCTTCTTCTTCTTTGAAGTTTTCATATCGACTACTTGTTAACTACTCTGTGTGTGATCTGAGCATTAGAGCGATTGTACGTTGTGCAGCTATGCGCCTAACACACAAGGCCGTGCCGTGCTATAATACAGAGGGGCGGCCGCATCAGGCGGCACATAAGGGGCGCGACATAAGCAGCAAAATCCAAATTACAATTGAAGTTTATTCTAAAGAAAAAAATTTCAAGGGCGGCATTTCGAAGTATTGCATAATACTCAGAAAATATAACGCACGGCCCTGATAACACATCCGATTTCTGCGACGCTTTTTATTTACTAGGTAACTTCCCGAGGCCCCTACCTCAGTCGCCTCTTACGACATGCCTTATAGGTCGTAGTGGTACTATTGTTTGCTTCCCTTACAGACCCCGGCACCACGCTGACGGGTGAACTAGTTAAATAATACTTTATTTTCTTTGAAACAGTCTGGTCAGATCATGTGTCATCTCCACAATAAATAGTGAATGAAATAAATCGTCAACATACAAAACTCGACTATCAAAAACTTGACAAACCAGACTAGTATATTTGAATCTTACAACAGCATATCACACGTTGTGTCAAACCAGACTAGTATATTTGAATCTTACAACATCATATCACACGTTGTGTCAAACAAATTGAATTTATCAGTTCAGAGCTTCTGTCATATATTATTAAGCATGAACTGTTTAACGTGCAATCCTGTCTGGGAGTTTTTATTTCTTTTTTTTTTTTGTAGAGAAAAATAACAGAAGCTCACAAACACAACCCTACAGTGTAAAATAAATATGTAAAAATTACAGAAAACAAAATAAATAGTAGACATCAAAACGTTAAAACTAAAATTTGAAACGTTTGTTTGTTTGTTTGTTTGTTTAGTAGGTGATTAAAGCCTCTTTAAGCCGAGGCACGCCCCTTTCAACCTAAGGCGAACCTTTTATTGCTTATATCCGAGCGTGTAGGCCAACAAACATGAAAAATAAGAATTAACTTTTTTCGGAGAATGTTTAAAACATTGTAAAGTAACTGCAAAATTATGCATAGACAATTTTATTTTCCGATCCAAACACACTTGAGCTTTCAACTCTTCGGCTCGGTGCCATGACATCGTAACCCTTCGGTTCGGTGTCACGAACACCGTAAATCTGGAGAACCTGTGACTTTTCTGCCAGCTGGCGGAATTGAACCGCACCCACAGAGGGCTTGTCATTCGTCGTCCAATGCGCTACGAACACGCTGGGCAGGCGGGCATACATAGACAATAAAATACTAAAACTAAACTTAGAAATAATAAAGTTGAACAGCCTGTATCCATCTTCATCATCATGTACGGTGCCGGCTGACGTAGGCGATCATGGATCTCCCCATATCTTCTTCCCAAAGGAGGCATAGATCCCCAACCAAGGTCTTGCCAGCTCTCTTGCACTTGGTTACGGTTTTATAGCTGAGTGTTTTTTACTGGATGGGGTAGCTAATCCCACGTCAAACCTCCACTTTCGCCGTATATGGCATGTGGTAGGTATTAGTGGTTCTATTATTTACCCCGACTTTGGGCCCCGGTAACCACACGGGCGTCTGATTTGTATGATGAATCATCTTTTACTCATTATTGGACAGGAGAGACGTGCAGGCGCGTGTGTTGAGATTCTCATCGTCTATATTGCGAACAGATCTCATATCAGACATGTATGCACCTACCCTTCTGCCAATTCTAACTAGCTCTTCTTCGATCCCTACCCACTTAGCCAGACATTAGTCTGTTACAAGGGCCACCACTTGGATATGGGATAGGATCTTGATTTTTTTTTTCCGATCCAGAAGCACTTGAGCTGAAGGCTCTTCGACTCGGTGTCATGGACATCGTAACCCTTCGGCTCGGTGCCACGAACACCGTAAATCTGGGGAACCTGTAGCTTTTCTGCCAGTCCGCGCAGTTGAACCCGCACTTACAGAGGACTAGTCTCCCGTAGTCCAACGCGCTACGAACACGCTGTGCACTCAGGCGGTAGGATGTTGATCAGTGCCAGCTCACTGACCCTGGCGCTACTGTATATCCTTAACTGTTGCGCCTGCGGCCCCAATGAAGTAGCTATATCTTTAATGAAGCTTATCTACGGTTAAACCAGCAGAATAATATCACAGTTGCAATACTTTCAATCAAACTCGTTTACTGTTAACCCTTTAGCTGCTAAGGACGTCTATAGACGTTTTTCCCATTCACAGCTAAAGACGCATTAACACGTCTGTTATTATCTCTCCTCTGTGGGCTAAGGATGTGTTAACATGTTATACATTTCTACTGTCACTGCTATAGGCGTACATTCATGTTTCTGACCTAGAAACAAAGAGTAGCTATTTTTAGCTCTGTCTTCAGAAAGTATTTAGCGGTGAAAGGGTTAAGACAACAGAAGGTGGTCTCTGTGACATGGAAGTTAGGTTCTCGTCTATCGTGTCAAAGGTGCCAGGTTCGCACCCTCGTGGACCCATCGGAATATTTTTCCAGAGATACCTGATCTCAGTATAGGTGAGATCAAGTTCCTAATCCTATCGGAGACGGACGATAAACGTAGTCCCGTGTTTAATTTGAGCACCGTAAAAGAGCCCTTGGCAATTTAAAATCGAGAAGTGCAAGCTGGAAAGCCGCTGCCCGAGCAAAATGCATTAGAAAAGATTAAAAATAAAATTCCTACAGATATTTCTTCACCATCTTCAAAATTACATCATGAAACCTCGCCGGCGCTACTGAGATCTTCATATGTAAGAAAGAGATCGGAGCACACATGGTTACTCACCGAAGTGCAATGATGATAGTTCTATCAATCAATCAAACCAACAGAAAAATAGCTTAGTAGGAATATACACGATCTAAACTTGCCTACAGTTAAAGCAGCAACAAAAATAGCCAAGTTAATAGTGATAAATAATTCCAGTAAAGATCATAAACACGACCACCAAATTTTATAGGAAGATAAAGGTTAGTTAGACCAGTGGTTCTTAATCTGAGGGTCGCGACCACTTTGGGGGTCGGACCACCATTTCACAGGGGTTGCCTAAGACCATCGAAAAACACATATTTATCATAATAGAAATACATATCATACAATATATAATTACATATTGTTTTTGTGACTAATCATTATGCTTTAATTATGTTCAATTTGTAACAATGAAAATACATCCTGCTTATCAGATATTTACATTACGATTCATAACAGTAGCAAAATTACAGTTATGAAGTAGAACGAAAATAATTTTATGGTTGGGGTCACCACAAAATGAGGAACTGTATTAAAGGGTCGCGGCATTAGGAAGGTTGAGAACCACTGAGTTAGACGAATCTCATGGTAATTGACAAAGTAGCAAGCAACATCAATACCAGCACAGATTTGAAGACCAGATAAGCGCAGAGATTTTAATATAGTGGTTGAATTATTGCAAGAATTAGCCGCTATGAAACATACATCAAATCCAGTATTACTACTATACATATAGACAAGCTTTTCTTTATCTTTATCTCTCTCTCTCTCTACATTTTTAACCCGGATTGGGGCATAGGCCCTCAACCAACTCATGCCAAGTCTTCCTGTTACTAGTGGTTGACCAGATATTTATCTGGTGACAACTATTATAAGAAGGAGAAGATGGAAATATGTTGGACATCACTTAAGAAGAAATGATTAAAGAATAACAAACCATACATTGAAGTGTGAGGCAAAGAGTTCAAAAAAGAGAGGACTCTCTAGGGAAACTCTACCACCAGTCGATGTCGTCGTAAAACGAATTGCGCTGCACATTGTGCACCCGTCTTCTGCGGCGTTTCTGTCAGGCTGCCCACCTTTAGCCTTAATTTATTAACCTACAAGGCAGCAGGTTGGACTCGCTCTTAGTCCATTGCCACGCGGTGCACTACCTATCGATAACAGGTCACGCTATTCTCCGATACGGCGCCGGCACGCTCAAGGCCACAATGTAGTGGCCAGAAACCGCGTCATTCATACCGCAATCACAAGAAATCGACACAGTTTATCCGTTAGGAATTTTCACAACCGCCATGTTGGCGACCCGGAAGCCCAATCTAGGAAACCTGAAATGAACGTTTCTGATAAAGACGAGAAATATTGGACGTAATTTCATGAAAGGGATTGAGTTAGTTGATCCGGAACAGAGCGGTATGGAGAAATTACTTGCAAGATCTATGTAACGAACCCTTTAGCTGCTAAGGACGTGTATAGACGTTTTTCCCTTTCACTTCTAAAGACGAATTAACACGTCGGTTATTATCTTTCCTCTGTGGGCTAAAGACGTATTAACACGTTATACATTTCAACTGTAACAGCTCATAAGCATACATTCACGTTTGTGACCTAGAAACAAAGATTAGCTACTTTTAGCTCCATCTTCGGAAAGTATGTAGCAGCGAAAGAGGAAAAAAATAATACAATATAAAATCATCAAGAACAAAGCAAAAAAAAAACATGATCAGTCGATTGATCTTGTGATAGAATAACGAAGATAAAAGAGGGAAAAAATGAGAAAGCAAAATGAATGAAGTAAAAATAGTAATAAAAAAAGTAAAATATAAAATATGGGGAAAAAAGAACAATATCAGAAAAAATGCAAGGAAGAAAAGAGGCAAGGCGCGAACGTTGAAATATTGATGTTTTGATGGGCCGGCGATTTAACTCAAGAGAGAAATTTATACCCGCCTTCAAATGAGGTCTGACAGGGGAAGCGATCTTCACACTCCTCAGGGCTTCAGGTATCATGTTGATGCCTAAGTCGACTTGACAAGGTCGTAGAATGCTGACCTGGTAGAATAAGCATTAAAAGCGTCTTGCATTTAAAGTTTTTGATTAATTATCCTTCATTTTTTACCTTTATGTTTTTATCAACTAATGTTTATGCTGTTGTTTAGATTTTGTTTTCATTCAGAAACATTATTTTTATCCGACAACAAATCGATAAGGATGAAAAAGTATATTTTATTTTTATTTGTTTAAAGGGTTTTAAAGCCGAAGGATTGACTTCATTGCACCGGGTTTTACCCTATATGACTCGGTCCCTCTCCGCAGAAATGGCACGCCACCTGCCGAGAGTATTGCACAAAACACGAACTCCGTGCTCCAGCAACAATCCTAGGTGTCTCTGAAAAAACATTGCACTCGTGAACACAACAGCGCGATCCGGATTCGAACCCACGACCTTGGACTCACAAGACAAAGGGCTTAACCACTTAGCCACAGAGGCCCCCTGTTTTATTTGTTTAAGCTTTCAACATTGAAAAGTAGATTTTTCTTCTTTACTTATTGTGGGCATGCTGCAAAAAAGCATATATGTGCCTTTGAATATAAGTATTATGATCAACAAATAAACAGGGTACAGGTATTAAGAGCTTCCGAAAATACAAATAGACAAACACGGGACTCGAACCACTTACCTAGTCCTTACGACACCAATCGCCTAGCCTAGGAATACAAGCGCTTTTACGAACACAACCAATGAGCCATTCTAAAAAATGACTCACGGGAGAGTGTCTTTCTCAAACGCTCGTTACAACTAGACACAGAAACAATCAGGTAGGGTTCGTTCGAACAGTGTCTGCACAAACACATGCTGAAAGCTTATTGTGCGTGTATATATTTGAGACGAGACAATATCATACATACACACATGTATACACATATAACAAACATGCATACATCATTCAAAGTAGCTTCAAATTTATTATAAGATGAGCACAAGGAGATTTTTTTAAGAATCTCATAGGAAGCAACGGAAGTAACGAAATTCGTTACTTCAATATAAGTGTTACAAAAGAGTACTCCGTATGTCATGGACGGGACAGAGAAGAGAACAAATATATCTATCCAGAAAGTTCTTAAAATCACAGATAACTGGCTGATGCTACATATTAGAATAAGAAAATTGAATTATTTTTGACATATAAAGAGGCACGAAGGGTTGGAGAAGACCATTATAGATAAGGATAAAAGATTTTATCTTTCTTCTTCACCCTTCGCCCTAGGAGAGATAAGTCCGCAACCAAGGTCTTCCAAGTCCACTTATCCATTGTCATCTTTTCCAGATCTCTGTATTATCTCCACATTTTTTTCCGGTTTGAGAGAAGGTGAGCCGGCAGCCCGATTTCCTTACGAATTTCATCGGGTTGCTTCCTGAGTTCCCCCTTGTAAGGTCCTTCTTACTCGGTTGGCGAGGTATGAATGTTCCTGATTGTGGTATATGTAGCTATCTAGTGTTTTTTACGGTGTGGGGTAGCTAGCCTCACTCCCTACCTCCTTTGCCGACTTTTACGACATGCGTGGCATGTAACATTGGTTTTATTCTTTGCACCCCTAATTTTGGCCCCGGTAACAACTCGAACGATATTTTATCTTAATTTTTATATATTTTCAACTTTAACATGTTGTAGATTTTCTTGTTTATTTAACTATGTCCATGTTACGAAATGAAACGCATATACGTCCTTTTGTTTGTATATATATATATGTTACAAAAGAATCCTACATATATAATAATAATAATAATAATAATAATAATAATAATTAAAGCCCATAACCCGTTAAGATTGTAGGAGTGTCACTGTGGAGACATCAGCACAAAAATCAAGCCATGAGTCTCTGTCTTCAACTCTTCGAGCAAGTGAGGAGAAACTCTGTTCTGACCAGCTCTTGATGTTGTCAAACCAGGATTTTCTCTGCCATCCTTTCTTTCTTCCACTCTGTTCCCTGTAAGATAGTCTTAGAGAGTGAGCTATGTCTCATCACATGCCCGAACCACGCAAGTTTATTCTACATATATCATGGACAGAGAAGATGAAAAATAAATCTATCCAGAAAAAAAATCAAAATCAAAGAAAACTGGCTGATGCTACAAATTAGAATAAGAAAAAAAAAATTTTTTGAAATATAAAAAAGCACGAAGGGTTGGAGAAGACAATTATAAAAAAGAGGCATTCCACTAAAGATTTGTTGAGAAAAACCACAATGAAGATGGATTCAGGATATAACTGATGATCTGAGCATGATGGAAACAGAGGTGGGACATCTGACATTTTAAGAGAGAGAAATCCTGAAGAAATTTAGAGTGACAAAGTTCTGTTCAGGACAATCTATTTGATGAAACCGGGGATCGTATTAGTACTAACGACCGTCTAGGGCATAGATTCCCAAACTTTTTCGGCCCACCTCCCACTTTGCACAACATAAACTTTCTAACGCCCCCTCCCCATTATAACAGTTTGCCAACGCCCCTCCTCCACATATATACATGGTCTATGTTCCTTTGACATCGGAAAAATGATATATATTTCTGTCATACATGGTCAATGTTTAAATTATTATATGCATGAAATAGAAAATTGACGATAAAACTGATCGTGTAAGACGGGCATAAGATTAATTAATATGCAGAATTCAAGTTTTAAATCATTATTCAATAGCAAAATCACGAAAATAATTTATTTTAAAAAAAATTAGTATTAATTTTTTCTTTAAGGAGCCACCGATCCCTCATCGCCTGAACACCCCCTAAATTCTTCTGAACCCATTATCGCCCCCCTAGAACGCTTCAGCGCCATTGAGGGCGGTACCTGCCCACTTTGGAAACGCTGGTCTAGGGAAATCTACTCTAGTAAATAAAAAGCGTGGCAAGAAATCGAATGTGCTGGCCTATGCACCAATGTGCGCATAAATGGTTCAACGCAAATCGCTCTTATGCTCAGATCACATAGAAACCACAAAGTGTGGTTTAATAAGTGGTCGATATGTAGCGTTAGAAGAAGAAAAACTAACGAGCCAAACCTGTAATAACATATCATTGTTACAGAAACTACAATAGTAAACTGTTCATTTACAAGTAACAATGTTAACAATATGTTACATTAGCAACGCTGACTTGCGAATATATTATGGTATGTTAAATTATGTTATGTTATGCAATCGACGTCATGGCACATTGGGCATTCCCATGCGCGCTCCGTCCTCTACTACAGCAACCGTCCCAAAGTATATTTGCTCACCGTACCCATTAGAGACCGGTTGAGAAATGAAGACATCGGGAAAAAGTGGGTACAACATCATTACTAGACTTCATCAAGAAACAACAAATTAAATGGTTTGGCCACGTAAGCAGATTACCACCAGACAGTGCACCCCAAAGAGCAATGCTGCTCCGATACAATGTGTACAAAGCAAAAGGCCAGCCAGGCAAAAGGTGGACCTCAGAGATAACAGAGGCGACGAAAGAGACTATCTACGAAGCGCATACTAGGGCCCGTTTTAGAAATCTCTTCCTGACCTGACGCTGTGAGGCATACAGGATTCGAGAAAGAAGAAGAAGAAGAGACCCATTAGAAGTTGATTAGTATATCTTCTCTCTCTACCACAAAGACGACACTGCCTGGCATGTCCAAACTTAACTCCTAATTCTCGCAAATGTCCAGTGTCTGAGACTCACCAATTTCATATAAATAGTGTGTACCGCATTTACGACATCAAGTCTGTCCATATCTCTGCCCGCTTGAGTGGGGGCATTGTTTGCAAGAAAGTTAGCTCGTTCGTTGCACTGCGCTCCAGCATGTCCAGGTGTGTACAGCCACGTCATTGTATTGAGATGTGACCTCCGAATTCTGTCCATCCATTCCGTAACACCCAGTGTCACTACCAGAAATTAAGACACATATGACGCGAAAATACAAAGCGTTGTTGATGCAACAAAACCACAGCATGCGCACCCACAAGATCTCATCAGCTGACTAAATAGAAAACGAAACACAATAATTTGTCGGATAAGAGCAGATCACTGCAGGCTCAACCATCACATGCACAGAATAAAACCTGCTAGACTGCACAGTGTGCATGTCAGACAGAAACACAGACTTCAGAGCACATCCTGCAGTCATGTCCATCATACATACTTCTTATTCTCTTCCCCCATTTACTTCTTTATAGAAGTGTTGGGGGTGGCGGACGTAGTGATCTTGTTTGTGCTGGTTGTAAGGCACTTTGTAAGCTCTGATATTTGTTTTCTTAAGGCTGTTCTTGATGCCGTCGTTCCATCTTCCTCTTGCTTTGTACTCGTGATACACATATATCAACGAAACGAAACATGGCACCATGAACGAAACTTACAGAGCAACTATGGGGAACTCTCGAGGAACTCCAACTAACATGCAACTTCATAGAGGCAATCCATCTCATGGTTTAGACCATAGATTCCCAAACTTTATGGGCCCAACGCCCACATTACACAACATAAACTTTGTAACGCCTCCCTCCACATTATAACAGTTTACCAACGCCCCCCCTCTTCCACATATATACATGCTCTATTTTCTCTTTGACATGGAAAATTGATATATATTTCTGTAATACATGGTTAATTTTCAAATGATTAGTTAGTTAGTCTTTCCTCTTGGGCCTGTGGGCGGCCATAGGGCAGAGGTCATAGCTCTCCATGTCTCGCGTTTCGTTGCTATTTGTTTTAAGTCTTTAATGTTTACTAGGCCCATCGTTGAGCCTTCTCTGGTGATGGTTCTACGCAGAGTCTCTCTTGGTCTTCCTCGTTTTCTTTTTCCCTCTGGTGTCCATATGAGGGATTGGTAAGGAGTCTTCTCTCATCCATTCTAAGTGTGTGGCCGATGTAGTTCCAGCGGCGCTTTCTTATAAAATTTGATACATTTTCTTGCTTGGTCTCTTGTCTTATTTGTGTATTGTATTCAAATGATTATATGCATGAAATCGAAAATTGATGACAAAATGGATCGTGTAATACGGGCATAAGATGAATTAGAATGCAGAATTCAAATTTTAGATGATTATTCAATCGTAAAAACACGAAAATAATTTATTTTAAAATATTTATTATTAATTTATTCTTTAAGAAGCCACTGACACCTAATCGCCTGAACACCTCACAAATTATTCTTAACCCCTATCGCCCCCTCCTCCTAGATAGCTTGAGCGCCCACTGGGGCGGTCGCCACTTTGGGAAACGCTGGTTTAGACAAGCATACGAAACCGAACTCATAGAAGAAGAAGATATGATAAGTGTATTGGTAGCCTTTTACCCAGCAACCCACTATAATGAATACAAATATATGTGCTATGTTACAACAAAATGTTCCAATCGTGGACCAACAGAAGTATCACGATCACTAGTCCTACTATAATAATTCCTCTCGTACCGTTATACGTTACATAGGGCCTGCGAGTAATTTCTCCATACCACTCTATCCTGGGCAACTCGCTCAATCTCCTCCATGGAACTGAGACCGATATTTCCTGCCTCTCTCAGCAAAGTTCCTTTCAGGGTCTCCTTAGGTCGACCTCTCTTTCTTGAACCCTTTGCATCCCACTTCAATGCCTGCTTTGATATTCTTTGATCATTTCTCCTCAAGGTGTGTCCAACATATCTCCATCTTCTCTTTCTTATAACAGTTGTCACTAGTGGTTGACCAGACATGTCTCTGATTTCATCACTTCTCCTGAATTCGTTCCATTTTATATTCATTATTTTTCGCAGACATCTATTTTCAAATGCATTCAACTTGCTTTCTATATCTTTAGTCATTTTCCAACTCTCGCTGGCATAACAAGTCCTACTACAGAAAAAAAAAGAAAAACTAAGACAGAAACTAAAACAGAAACTAAGACAGAAACTAAAACAGAAACTAAGACAGAAACTAAGACAGAAACTAAGACAGAAACTAAGACAGAAACTAAAACAGAAACTAAAACGGCAGAAATGAAGTTTAGACAACACAAGAGATTCCAGTAAATACAGAAAATTCAGTAAATGACAAGACAGACATAGAAAGTCATCGCTTGACACGAGATCAACCAGAAATAAACATCCCCTCACTCAAAGAATATTAACAGATTTACAAATAAATGTCAGTTATTGGCTCTTCACAAGATTCACTGAGCGAAGTTAAAGATAATTGTTTAAGAAAGCATATAGAAGGATATTTTTCTGATCAACAAACATGTCTGGAAGCAATCAGAAATATTTGATTAGTAAATCTATGAGCCGCTGTAGCGTAGTTGTTAGTGAACTCGCTTCGCAAGGCTGGTGGTCTGGGTTCAGCTCCGCAATGTGCGTCGAATTTTCCCTACCACGACGGCTCTCAGGTCGACCCAGCCTCAACTGGGTACCAGACATGCTCTGGGAAAGTAAAGGCGGCCGGCGTGATGCTGACCACATCACCCATCGTGTGCCGACGGTCAATGAAAAATACAGGCCTAACACTGTATTGACCTATATACCCCGAGGTATGAAAGGATTCCTATATATATATCCTATATGCAGATGTAAGAAGTTACAGAATTATTCTGGAGTTTTGTGTTGTTGGTATGATTCTGTCTATGTATGGGAGACTTGTGGGTACTGATTGATTGTTTTAGGAGATGGTGAAGGCGATGGTCAATCCGATGGTCAAGAGATGGTCAAGACAATGGTCAAGGCGATGGTCAATGTGATGTCAACCGTAAGGTCAAGGATATGGTCATGGAGATGATCAAGGTGATGGTATAGGAGATGGTGAAAGAGATGGTCAAAATGATAGTCAAGTAGATAGGCAAGATGATGGTCAAGGTGATGGTCAATGTGATGGTCAAGGTGATGGTCAAGGTGATGGTCAAGGTGATGGTCAATGTGATGGGCAAATAAATGGTCAATGAGATGATCGAGGATAGGATCAAGAAGATGGTTAATTAGATTGTCAAGATGATGGTCAAGGAGGTGGCCAATGAGATTGTTAAGGCGATGGACGAGAAGATGATCAAGGAGATGGTCAAGAGATGATCAAAAAGATGGTCGAGGAGATGGTCAAGGAGATGGTCAAGGAGATGGTCAAGGAGATGGTCAAGACAGGTCAAATAGTCAAGGAGATGGTCATGGAGATGGTCAAGAGATTCTCGAAATGGTCAAGGAGACGGTCAAGGATATGGTCAATGAGATGGGCAAGGAGTTGGTCAAGAGATTCTCAAAATGGTCAAGGAGATGGTCGAAATGATCAAGGAGATGGTCAACTAGATAAGATTAATTAATTATCATCATCAGTCTGTGCTCCACGTGGAAGTTGGCTGCAAAATATTTCCAGATTTGAGGATCTCAATGGCAAAGTGTTTAAGACGCTTGCCTGTTGTTACGAAGGTTATGTGTTCCAATCCGGACCGAGTTCCATGTGCAATTGTTTTCTTGAAATCCTTAAGAATTTTACTCAAGCTACGGAGAGTTCGTGCTTTGTGCAATGCTCTCGGCAAATGGCGTGCCATTTCTACCACCAGAGACAATGCCATAATGGGTAAATCCCGGTGCAATGAAGTCAGTCGTTCGCATTCAGACTTTTTATTTTAGAGTTCTAAACAAATACAAATAGATAACTCTACACAAATGTATCAAAGACACGGACTAACTGGTCCGGTTAGTCGCTGAACGCTGTTGGAGATATTGCAAAGGAGATAGGAGCACCTATGAACATGTTCGGAGTGCAATGAAGATATTCTAAACTGAAACTGAAATGTTAGTTTGTCATGGTTACAACTTCACTGCAACAGTATGTCATGGTTACAACTTCACTGCAACAGTTTGTCACGGTTACAACTTCACTGCAACAGTTTGTCATGGTTACAGCTTCACTGCAACAGTTTGTCTCATATTTACTCAGTGTCTGTGCCAGTAAACAAAATTCAAACATCCTATCATTACATCATGTACACCCATGTGTAAGAAGCAGGAGACCTGACACAAACCGACATCTTGCATAAAGCAGACGCAAGAATAACTATCTGCAACTTTCTGAATATGCAATTACCAACCAAACTACTGTAAACACAAACAAAAAGCATTCCGAATGAAATTCACAGCTCACAGTGTCGCTTCAAGCACATAACTCAATAGTTGAGAAAATAACAACTTACCCAACAATGTATCTTTACTTTTCTTGCAAGAGTCTTTTAATATAACCAAAATACCGTTTTTGTCTAACTTTTATTTCAATATTTTTATATTACTTCTAGTTGTGGAAGAAGCAATTCTTTGAGAGTTTTACTATTCTCCCGCGATATTTTTCCGACTTATGTGTATCTTCGAGTCATCACAAAAACCTGGATTCTGTTTTCCATCTGTTTGTTGATATCATGAATTCCGTTGTAACACTTCGCTATTCCCACGTTCTGTATATCTTGTTAATGCATGGCAAATTCCAGTTTTCCCACTACCTTTCTATATTCTGCCTAGGGACGCGGAATTCGTACATATGTTCAAAATAAACGTTTGTGGTGTCGTTTTCGGAATATTTTTCGAGAATGTGATGAAAATGGGAGGTTTAGAACACATTGTAACAACTGGTAAAATCGATGGGAGACGAGTCAGAGAGAGACAATTCTGGATAGTCTGACTTCATGGCACGTACGAGCGTCAATATCTGAGATAATAGCAAACACCAGAGACAGAGATTTGTGAAGATCCATGATCGCCTACGCCAGCTGGCATGTCACCTGATGATGATGATGGTGACATTAGATCTGTGTCATATTCGTGAACTTTTCAGTTCGAGATTACGTCAGAAGTAAACCCTTGTTATACCACGTGATATATTGGGTAATAGGGTGTCAGGCCCTATTTTTCATAGACCGTCAGAACACGATGGGTTCTGTGGTCAACATCACGCTGACCGCCTTTACTCTCCAGTTAGTTAGTTAGTTCGTTTGTTCCTTTCGTGCCAAAGGCGGCACATAGGGCAGAGGTTTTAGATCTCCATGTGATACGGTTCTTTGCTAGCAGTTGCAGATCTTGTATGGTTTTACATCCCAATAGTTTACTTTCTTGTTGGATGGTTCTTCGAAGAGTGGTCTTTGGTCTTCCACGTTTTCTTTTCCCAACTGGTGACCACATAAGGACTTGTCGATTTAGTCTCTTTTCGTCTGATCTAAGAACATGACCTAAATATTTCCACCGACGTTTCCTTATAATATTTGATACGTGTTGTTGGTGTGTTCTATCTCTCACTGTGTTGTTGCTGTGTTCTATCTCTGACTGTGTTGTTGGTGTGTTCTATCTCACTGTGTTGTTGGTGTGTTCTATCTCTCACTGTGTTGTTAGAAACGAAATCACTCCATTTTACTTTTAATAATTTTCGGAGACATTTATTCTCAAAGCTGTCCAGTTTCTTATCAATTTTCTTTGTTGATTTCCAACTTTCACAACCGTAGGTCAGTACAGGAATCACACATGACCTAAATAATTTAACTTTTGTGCATATACTAAAGTCTTGAGATTGCCAGATATTCGTTAATTTAGTGAAGGCACTAGCTGCTATAGCAATACGAGAGTTTATTTCTTTCATCGTGTCTCCGTCGTTTGACACTTTACTACCCAAATATGTAAAATGTTCAACTTTCTCCAGTGTTTGGCCATTTATTACGATGTTGTCTGTCGAGTTTGTGAGGTCCATAATTTTGGTCTTGGCAGAATTGATCTGGAGACCAACCTGTTCTGCAAGTGTGCAAAGATTGCTCGTTAGTTTGTGGGTTGCTTGTGTAGTTGAATTCAATATAGCCACGTCATCGGCAAAGTCAAGATCAAATAGTCTGCTGTTATTAAGCCATTTGATGCCTAGTTGATCATCTTGGGTGCATTTGCGCATGATCCAGTCTATAGCTATCCCAAAAGCATAGGTGACATAACGCAGCCCTGCTTCACACCCGAATTGACTGTGAACCAGTCTGAGTTTCCTGCATCTGTTCTTACACAGCAGGATGCTTCAGAATAGAAGGCTTTATAATATTGATGTACTTTTCCTGGAAGCCGTAGGTCTTAAGAATCTCCCAGAGAGTAGAACGATGAAGACTATCAAACGCTTTCTGAAAGTCTATAAAATTTATCACTAGTGGTGACGAATTCAATTGATTCTTCTATAATGGATCTCAGCGTGAAGATATGATCGGTACAAGAACGATGTGGACGAAAGCCAGCTTGTTCTTCTCTTAGCCTTGCGTCGACGGCTTTTTCAGCCTCTCCATCAAAATACTGCAGAATAGCTTGCCAGGTGTTGATAGCAGAGTTATTCCGCGCCAGTTGTTGCAATTTGACAAATCGCCTTTTTTTGGGAGCTTGAATATCACTCCGTCTTTCCAATCTTTTGGAGGGTCTCATTCTGCCAAACATCGTTCATTAAGGTACGTAGGAATCCCATTGATCCAGTGCTTTTCCTGAAACTCAATTGAGAGCCGTTCAGGTTGGAAAAAATGCAATACCTTCTGTGGAATTAAACCCGGACCACAATCTTAAGAAGTGAACTAACTAACAACTACGCTACTGCGTCACATGTTTATTGGCTAAAAATATTTCGTGCGTAAATCACAGTTAGTTTAAGTTCTCTGTTGCTAATAAGTTTTCATTATGTGGTACTACATAAATTTGACGAAGAAATTTATTCCAAACCAGTTTAGCAAAGATACATGGCATAGTTTTGTTGTAAACATTTTGATCTAGTAACGACAATACTTTAACTAGAACATGACACGTACGGCGTGCTTTGGGGCGTGGAGGTTATGTACTTGACTCTCATTCAAAAGATACTCTGTTCGCTCCCTCGGGAATAGATAGAGATATTTTTCCAGAGATCCCCAATTTCAGTGTAGGTGAGATCGAGTGTCCAGTCCTATTGGAGACGGACGATAAAACGTAGGCCCCATGTTCCGGTTGAGCACATAAAAGAACACTTGACAGTTCAAAAAATCAAGAAGAGCAGGTTGTAAAGTCGCTGCCCGTCTGCCCAGCGTGTTCGTAGCGCGTTGGACTACGGGTGACTATCCCTCTGTGTGTGCGGGTTCAATTCCGCGGGCTGGCAGAAAAAGCCACAGATTCCCCAGATTTACGGTGTTCGTGGCACCGAACCGAAAGGTTACGATGTCCATGGCACCGAGCCGAAGAGCTGAAAAGCTCGTGCTTCTGGATCGGAAAGAAAAAAAAAAATAGTCACTGCCCGAGAAAATTAATTAAAATTATTTCAAATAAAAACTCGTAGAAAAATAGTTTCACCCTCTTCAGAATTAAATTGGGACTCTCCTACAGAGTTCTGCGTGCGCTGCTGCTGAGATCTTTGTGTATAAGAAAGAGAACGGAGCACAAATGGTTATTCATTGAAGTGCAAGGATGATGATTCTATCAATCAAGTCAACCAACAGACAGTGAACATTTATAACTAATAAAACTACATTGAAATCAATGATTGCTGAAATGATATCTCTCTCTCTATCAGTTATATCTTCTTCTTCTTCGAATGCTCCACATCGACCACTTGTCAACCACTCTGTGATTTGTATGTGATCTGAGCCTAAGAGCGATTGTACGTTTTGTCAGTTATGCACCTACAAATAGGCCAGCATATCCGATTTCTGCGCTGTTTTTTTATTTACTAAGGTAGCATCCCTAGGGCCTACATCAGTCGCCTCTTACGACATGCATTGTAGGTTTGCAGTGGTACTATTCTTTGCTTCCCTTGCTAACCCCGGCACCATACGGGCGTATCAGTTATATGAGGACTATCATCATAGCACTCCGAACAAGTGCATGGATGCTCCGATCTCGTCCAAACAAATCCAGCAGCTTCCAGCGGCCCAACACGCCAGTTTGATGTTGATTAATCATTCTCTTTACATATTTGGTATGTCGTTCTTTTTGGGCTGCACCAATATCGACACCCATCTCTCTCAGTCTGGTCAGTGAGTGGATCCGGCAACCCTGAAATTCTTCTGTTAAAAAAGACTCTCAATGCGTTAAGAACGTCATGTCGGTCCATTCCAGCTTCCTCTGATATTGTAGATGAGCACAAGGAGTTTTTTTTCAAGAACCCTAGAGGACGCAACGGAAGTAACGAATATGATCAACAAATAAACAGGTACACGTATTAAGAGCTTCCAAAAAACAAATAGACAAACACGGGACTCGAACCACTTACCTAGTCCTTACGACACCAATCGCCTAGCCTAGCAATACAAGCGCTTTTACGAACACAACCAATGAGCCATTCTAAAAAAGAATGACTCACGGGAAAGTGTCTTTCTCAAACGCTCGTTATAACTAGACACAGAAACAATTAGGTAGGGTTCGTTCGAACAGTGTCTGCACAAACACATGCTATAAGCTTATTGTGCTTGTATATATTTGAGACGAAATATCATACATACACACATGTATACACATATAATAAACATGCATACATCATTCAAAGTAGCTTCAAATTAATTATAAAATGAGCAGAAGGAGTTTTTTTCAAGAACCCATGCTAGCCAATCTATCAGCCTGTTCATGACTTCTGAGTGCCCAGAGCAAAAATGAAGGTCCTTTATTTGATCCCTGTCTGTGCCAGTACCTCCACCCAGTTTCGTCTCACCATTCCTGTTTCGACTTTACGAATCATACTCCATATCCCTAATCGCTTCACACGAAATCAAACCAAGCTCTTTTTAAGGGAATATATATCCCACCACAGAGAGACGCCCTTGATAAAACACATGAATATTGCACGAGTAAGTAAAAACACTAGAATAAAGACAGAATATTCAATTTGGTTTTTTTTATTTTAATAGAAGAAATCGAAGAACGTATGAGAAAGGCAAATTGATGGAAAATCAATTAGAGTGATTTAAATGAATATAGAATCCAGTCTTTTTATCGCTTTTTATTTCTTGTCATTCAGCTCTGTGGAATTTCAAAGCCAAGGGAATTAAATCGCAAGTGATTACGTCTAGAGTTAGGGAAGGGTGGGGGGAACCTAACGGTAGGGGGCGTTGTGGTGGTCTGGGCTTTTGACAAATTGTCCCTCAATTCACTTTTCTCCTCTGCTTAATGCAATTTCTCTTTCTACGGACCTTGAGTTTTATTAGGTGGCGTTATGGCCGCATGTTGGACTTGGATTAATTTAGACAAAGCAATAGACCAAATGCTGAGTAGCTTGAAGGTATGTCGTGTTGACCTTAACGAACCATAGTTTGACAAAACTAACCTCTACATCATTTTTCAATTCATATTACTTCCTTGTATTTCGTATTTCATTCTATCTCTCTCTCTTTCTCAATCTCAACGAGAAATATTCTTTTAAACAAAACAACAAAAAAAAGTTGATAACAGAGCAAAGATTTAGGCAATATCAAGAGAATAATAAAGTAACTGGAGAGCATAGATTTAGGTAATATCAAGAGAATAATAAAGTAACTCGAGAGCATAGATTTAGGTAATATCAAGAGAATAATATAGTAACTGGAGAGCATAGATTTAGGTAATATCAAGAGAATAATATAGTAACTGGAGAGCATAGATTTAGGTAATATCAAGAGAATAATAAAGTAACTGGAGAGCAAAGATTTAGGCAATATCAAGAGAATAATATAGTAACTGGAGAGCATAGATTTAGGCAATATCAAGAGAATAATAAAGTAACTGGAGAGCAAAGATTTAGGCAATATCAAGAGAATAATATAGTAACTGGAGAGCAAAGGTTTAGGCAATATCAAGAGAATAATATAGTAACTGGAGAGCAAAGATTTAGGCAATATCAAGAGAATAATATAGTAACTGGAGAGCATAGATTTAGGCAATATCAAGAGAATAATAAAGTAACTGGAGAGCATAGATTTAGGCAATATCAAGAGAATAATATAGTAACTGGAGAGCAAAGATTTAGGCAATATCAAGAGAATAATATAGTAACTGGAGAGCATAGATTTGTGCAATGTCAAGAGAATAATATAGTTACTGGAGACATAGATTTGGCAATGTCAAGAGAATAATATAGTAACTGGAGACATAGATTTGGGCAATGTCAAGAGAATAATAAAAGTAACTGGAGAGCATAGATTTAGGCAATATCAAGAGAATAATAAAGTAACTGGAGAGCATAGATTTAGGCAATATCAAGAGAATAATAAAGTAACTGGAGAGCATAGTGGTGATAGAAAACTGAATATAAAGAAGCTAATACATACTGTACAAGAACAGTAGGCAGATCACTGGATAAGAAGTGAGATAGACAGACAAAAGATAAAATACTGAGACAGAAAGAAATGTTATTGAGTAAGGAGAGAGATAGACAGACAAATAGATAAAATACTGGGAAAGAAAGAAATGGTATTGGTAAGGAGAGATAGAAGAAAAAGATCAAGGTTAAGGAGAGAATAGACAGACAAATAGATCAAAGGTTTACAGGCAGGGTCATTGGACACTGAAAAAGATATGAGGACAAATAGATGGAATGCTGAGAAAGCAAAAGAGTTATTCGAAGAAAAAGATAGAATTAACGATAGAAAATGAAAATCGTAGCATATCCTTTACAGGACGTAGCCATCAACAACGGAAAATGAGTTGTCGATTTTATAGGCACCACTTATACGTTCAATAGTTTGCCATTGCTTTCTGAACAATGAGGTCTACTTTTACCGTTTGTAAATCCAGGAACTAATTTGCTTCCAAATTTGCCCGCCGCGGAGTTTGAATTAGGTACGCTTGGGTTGTGATCGAGCTCAAGTCCGCTTAAGCTACAGAAGTTCATCAGAGGATTTAATGATAAATAGTTTAAATACTGGGACATCAACTTTTAAGGTATAGTAGACATTGAGAAATAAATTTATTGTCCAGCATATAATGTAGGAGTGTAGAGAGCGAGATAGAGAGAGAGAGAAAGAAAGAGAATGGGCAACAAATATATAAATAATGAGGCAGCAGAAAGAAAGAGAGTGTGCAAGACATATATAACAGAAGAAAAAAAGAGAATGGGCACCGAATGTTTAGATAATGAGGCAGAAGAAAGAGAAGAGAGTGAGCAACAAATGTATAAATAATGAGGCAGAAGAAAGAGAAGAGAGTGGGCAACAAATGTATAAATAATGAGGCAGAAGAAAGAGAAGAGAATGAGCAACAAATGTATAAATAATGAGACAGAAGAAAGAAAGAGAATGAGCAACAAATGTATAAATAATTAGACAGAAGAAAGAAAGAGAATGAGCAACAAATGTATAAATAATGAGGCAGAAGAAAGAAAGAGAATGAGCAACAAATGTATAAATAATGAGGCAGAAGAAAGAAAGAGAATGAGCAACAAATGTATAAATAATGAGGCAGAAGAAAGAAAGAGAATGAGCAACAAATGTATAAATAATGAGACAGAAGAAAGAGAATGAGCAACAAATGTATAAATAATTAGACAGAAGAAAGAGAAGAGAATGAGCAACAAATGTATAAATAATGAGGCAGAAGAAAGAAAGAGAATGGGCAACAAATGTATAAATAATGAGGCAGAAGAAAGAAAGAGAATGAGCAACAAATGTATAAATAATGAGACAGAAGAAAGAAAGAGAATGAGCAACAAATGTATAAATAATGAGACAGAAGAAAGAAAGAGAATGAGCAACAAATGTATAAATAATGAGACAGAAGAAAGAAAGAGAATGAGCAACAAATGTATAAATAATGAGGCAGAAGAAAGAAAGAGAATGAGCAACAAATGTATAAATAATTAGACAGAAGAAAGAAAGAGAATGAGCAACAAATGTATAAATAATGAGACAGAAGAAAGAGAAGAGAGTGGGCAACAAATGTATAAATAATGAGGCAGAAGAAAGAGAAGAGAGTGGGCAACAAATGTATAAATAATGAGACAGAAGAAAGAAAGAGAATGAGCAACAAATGTATAAATAATGAGACAGAAGAAAGACAAGAGAGTGAGCAACAAATGTATAAATAATGAGGCAGAAGAAAGAAAGAGAATGAGCAACAAATGTATAAATAATGAGACAGAAGAAAGAAAGAGAATGAGCAACAAATGTATAAATAATGAGACAGAAGAAAGAAAGAGAATGAGCAACAAATGTATAAATAATGAGACAGAAGAAAGAAAGAGAATGAGCAACAAATGTATAAATAATGAGACAGAAGAAAGAAAGAGAATGAGCAACAAATGTATAAATAATGAGACAGAAGAAAGAAAGAGAATGAGCAACAAATGTATAAATAATGAGACAGAAGAAAGAGAAGAGAGTGAGCAACAAATGTATAAATAATGAGACAGAAGAAAGAAAGAGAATGAGCAACAAATGTATAAATAATGAGACAGAAGAAAGAAAGAGAATGGGCAACAAATGTATAAATAATGAGACAGAAGAAAGAAAGAGAATGAGCAACAAATGTATAAATAATGAGACAGAAGAAAGAAAGAGAATGGGCAACAAATGTATAAATAATGAGACAGAAGAAAGAAAGAGAATGAGCAACAAATGTATAATTAATGAGACAGAAGAAAGAGAAGATAATGAGCAACAAATGTATAAATAATGAGGCAGAAGAAAGAAGATAATGAGCAACAAATGTATAAATAATGAGACAGAAGAAAGAAAGAGAATGAGCAACAAATGTATAAATAATGAGGCAGAAGAAAGAGAAGATAATGAGCAACAAATGTATAAATAATGAGACAGAAGAAAGAGAAGAGAATGAGCAACAAATGTATAAATAATGAGGCAGAAGAAAGAGAAGAGAATGAGCAACAAATGTATAAATAATGAGACAGAAGAAAGAGAAGAGAATGAGCAACAAATGTATAAATAATGAGACAGAAGAAAGAGTGAACGAACAAGGAGAGAATGAATGAGACAGCTATACAATTTCTGACATCATGATAACGAAGAGAGTAACAACTGGATTTCAATAACATCATTTTGGTCAGAAATTTTAGGACATCAATGATCACATATGCCAGTACATATGTCACTTAACATATTGTGTGTCTGAGATTTAGGAAGTGAGATTGCAAAATGTGGAGTGACCACTATAGAATCCAGAACAGATAAGAATGTGCGTTTAAAAGTTTATGTTTACTGCAATTTTTTATTCTTCGTTGATCTCTGGTCATTCGCTTAGCTTACGTTGGACCACGAACTGGGCCGTCAGCTTCATGTATGTCAGGTTTCTCATTCTTCAGTAATCTCTGGTCATGAGCTAAGTTTATGTTGGACCACAAACTGGGCAGTCAGCTTCATGTATGTCAGGTTTCTCATTCTTCAGCAATCTCTGGTCATGAGCTAAGTTTATGTTGGACCACAAACTGGGCCCTCAGCTTCATGTATGTCAGGTTTCTCATTCTTCAGCAATCTCTGGTCATGAGCTAAGTTTATGTTGGACCACAAACTGGGCAGTCAGCTTCATGTATGTCATGTTTCTCATTCTTCAGCAATCTCTGGTCATGAGCTAAGTTTATGTTGGACCACAAACTGGGCCCTCAGCTTCATGTATGTCAGGTTTCTCATTCTTCAGTAATCTGTGGTCATTCGCTAAGTTTACGTTGGACCACAAACTGGGCCGTCAGCTTGAGGTATGTCAGGTTTCTCCGAAGTTTAGTTTTCAGGTCGACTGGATGTGGCCACATGTTGGTTTTCAGTTCAACCAGGAGGGGACAGTCTTGAAGGACATGCTCCGGTGTCTGCTCCACCTGCTAACATTACTGAGAGCTGGATGACTTATTCCTAGTCTATGTAAGTATATGAGATCCGCAATAATGTAGTTAGTTATAGTGAGCTTGCTTCTTATTATAGCGGTCCGGGTTCTATTCCACAAGTGGACGTTAACTTATTTCCGATTGTAACGGCTCTCATGTCGACCCAGTCTCAATTGGGTACACGGAAAAGCACTGGGAAGTAAAGGTAGCCGGTGTGATCTTGACCACATCACCCATCGTGTTCCGACGGCCAAGGAAAAATACAGGCGGTTTAAAAAGGATGCATTTGTTTTGTTTTTTAATGTTAGTGTCTGTTGAGTCGGCAGTGTCCGGTAAGTAAAAGTAAGTAAAGGAACCCTTTCATGCCTCGTGGTATATAGGGCAATACAGTGTTAGGCCTGTATTATTCATTGACCGTCGGCACACGTTGGGTGATGTGGTCAGCATCACGCCGGCCGTCTTTACTTTCCCAGAGCATGTCTGGTACCCAGTTGAGACTGGGTCGACCTGAGAGCCGTCGAGGTCGGGAAAAATTTCACGCACACTGTGGGGGAGCAGTGTCCGGTACTTAGACGAAATACAGGATGTTCAAGATAAAAGCAGCCCCATCAAGGGAGACAATCTAGTATACGTTTGGTTCAATTATGACGTAGTATAGGTCAAGTGAGTGATTAATTTTGTGATGGTGTATAATTATGGTGCAGGAAGGGGCGATGAACAAGTGTGACGGAAGGATGAGTTAGTCAGAACCGGTTTAAATAGTAAATACACAAAAAGCAATATGTGCCTGACAACTTTTGATTTGTCAATGGGGCTGCTTTTATCTTGAACACCCTGTATAATGACCTGGTCTGTTCTGTTTAGGTACTTGAGGAAGTCTTTTCCATAATCATATCCTGTCTTTTTGTTATTTCATGATAACTTAAAATCAAACATTTTTTTTTTTCTCTCTCTCTCTCTCTCTCTCTCTCCCCAGACTGATGTACCAGATTTCCCCATAAATCACATTTATATGGAAACGTGATTCATACAGCCATTGTATGGGTGGGTTTCGTCACATCTTCAGCGTCATTTGTAGCTCTGGTGCTTATCCTTCGGTGATGTGTCCAGTTTCAGCCAGCGTTTACTGGGTTCGCTCTCCGTCAGCCTTTGGCTGTCCCCAGCCGACCTGTAAGGCAGCAGGTATTTTTTTTATTTTGTAATATCCTGTTGTCCTTTCAGGTATTATGTTATAAAGAGCCTGACGCTTCATATTTCTAGCACCGATTGTAGAAATGGTAGGGTGGGCATTTCCTTTCATGTGAAACGTCTTTGTCAACGGATGTCTAGGGCGTATTCTCAGACTGATATGACAGAATTGCAAACACAGACCTGAGGGCAAAAACACAGAAATAATACGAAAAACGGCATTGGATCGAGCATACCCTACGAAAGACACAGTCGAGTGTCACTAAACAAACACTTGAGTGGAACCAACGAGAAAAACGGAAAATAGCACTTCTAAACGAAGTCTTCTTGAGGAACTGAAGTGTGCTGGATTATCCTGGAAGTTCATAAATAAAACAGACATAGACCAGTAAAAGTTGTGAATAACTGTTGAGGCCCTATGTTTCACGAGCAATGAACTGTTGGGGCCCTTTGTTCCACGAGGAACGGACTGTTGAGGCCCTATGTTCCACGAGAAACGAACTGTTGAGGCCCTATGTTTCACGAGGAACGGAGAGGAATACATTAGTTTGGAACTTCGAGTGTGGGATTGGACCCACAGCCCTCTTTTGCACGATTGAATTAGCGAACGGTGTATGCATTACGCTAACTAATCTTCACATCTGATAGTATACTGGACAGAGAGATCGAAACTAGAATCCAGCACGCCACCAATATTACATAGCTAAACACGTAAACACAAAGTACTACAGTTTTACAAAATACATCAACAGTGACGATAAACAGCAACGTTTCGACCAAAAGGCCATACTTTATTAACATACTTTATTTACAATATTACATACCAACTTACCCCAATCTTGAACCACCCAGCAATTCCAGTAGAGACTAAAATAAAGATTATAAATGCAATCTTCATACCAACACTGTGCTACCAGTGCCAAACATGGCACTGACAAAAGAAAAATAAAGAAAAATTACCACATGTGAAATGAGATGCTTGAGGAAAGCGGTAAATAAAAAAAGAAGAAACAATATAAGAAATGAGGAAATTAGAAGAACAGTCGGAACAACACCTGCTAGTCATTGTAAAAAAAAGACTCACATGGTTTGGACACTTGGTGAGAATAAACCAGAATACAGCAGTTGCAAGAACTTACAACCTTAAAATAGAATCATTAAGAGGAAGTGGCAGACCAGGAAAAAGATGGACATGAAGTTACAGACATCTTAAAACTTCACAATACCACAGCATATCAAGGGACCGAGCGTGCACTATCTCGGAAACCGATCATCAGTTATAACTGCTACGCCAAACGGCAAAAAGCAGAGAAGGACACAGCATATCAAGGTTCCGAGCGCGCACTATCTCGGAAACCGAACCTGCTACGAAAACCGCAACAACAAAAAAACAGAGAAGGACAAAAGAAAAAGAAATAAATCTCACAATATATGCCACACAATATTCTTCTTCTGCGTTCTCACCCCCACACAATATTACACACACTATCCAAATAACAAACACGTTTTACTAGAAATAAGAAAAAAAACTTAGAGTTTGGAAACTTAGCAAACTAGACACTATAACACATTATTCTACATGAGCACTTTCTCTAACATTGTTAAACCATTTACAAGTTCTGCTTTCACGGATCCATGTGGTGTTAGACTATTGAATCGGAAAGAGGCATTCATAATTGTTGGGCAATCTCTTCAAGCTTCAATAATGTGAAAATAATGTTTGCATGTGTAATTTCACGTGCGTAAAAATTATCGTGAAGAAAACTGAAGCAGAATGGAATTGTGGCCAAAGAAATTGCTGTGTCAGACGTGTTAGTCGTATTTACCAGTCATAATTGTGTATGCACGAGAGAAAGAACCAAAACACAAGGACAGTTTTGAAATAGTAATTGATCAATGTAATTTTTGTTTATCTCAGTGTTGCATGCTTGATTGTTTCATTGATTGATTGACTGATTGATTGACTGATTGACTGATTGATTGACTGATTGATAGACTGATTGATTGACTGATTGATTGACTGATTGATTGACTGATTGATTGACTGAGATTGACTTATGATGATTGATTGACTGATTGATACATTGATTAGATTGACTGATTGATGATGATTGATTGATTGATTGATTGATTATATTGATTGTTACTGAGCTGATTGAGTGATTGATTGACTGATTGATTGACTGATTGACTGATTGATTGACTGATTGATTGATTGATTGATTGATTGATTGATTGATTGATTGATTGATAAAATCTTTATCATTGCACTTTGGGACGCCCATGTATTGCTGGGGCTCGCAGGGGGAGCAAAGAATAGTAACACTGTTACCTACAAGACATGTCCTAAGAGGCAACTGAGATAGCAGCCTAGGAAGCTACCTAATAAATTAAAAGCATCACAGAAATTGGATGTGGTAGCCTACTTGTGGGTGGCGTCTGTGGCTTAGGGATAGTGACTCGATCTATTAACCCCGACGTTCTGAGTTCGAATCACACTGCGGACAGCTTGGTTGCAAGTTTTTACAAAAGTACGATGGCACCAACCTTCAGAATGCAATGACAAACTACTGAACGTAATAATGCCTAGAAAAATCACAAACAGCGTTAAAAGGCTGGTGTTGATTCGCAAAGTCCTGTGAAGGATATGCAAAATTTAAAAAAGCCTACTTGTAGGGGCATAACTGACGCAACTTACAATCGCTCATAGGCTTAGATAACATAAAGAGTGGTTAACAAGCGATTGATATTCAGCGTTCGATAAAGTAGAAGATGAAGAAGCAATTCGGGAAATAACTGTGGGCTCCGATCACCGAAGCAGTGTTGTGGTTCGCTTCGTTGCATTTACAACATCCTCGTTTGTTATGAAATCGGTGTAAGGCACATAACATTCATAATACAACATAACCAGAGAGACATTCTAAGTTATGTTCGTAAGGACACTCCTTTTGCTAGGCTAGGCGATGGGTGTCGTAAGAAATGAGGGTAAGTGGTTCGAATCCTGTGTTTGTCTATTTGTTTTTCGGAAGCTCTTAATACCTGTACATTGTTTATTTGTTGATCATATTCTTTGCTTCCGTTGCTTCCTCTGGGGCTCTTGCAAAAATCTCCTTGTGCTTACCAGAACGTAAGACCAAGTTTGACCAAGTTGTAGATGGATAGACAGCATCAAAGAAATTATACGACAATATGAGATAATACTAGCTACAGAGGCGTACACTTAGACCACTTAACGTTTGATTGATTGATTGATTGATTGATTGATTGATTGATAGGACCATCATCATTGAGCTTCAGTGAGTAACCATTTGTACTCCGATCTCTATCTTACACAGAAATATCTCAGGGGGTAGTGCATGAACTTGGTAGCACCGGCGAGGGTCCAAGATGTCATTTAAAAGATGGTGAAAGTATTTTTAGGAAGTTTATTTTTGTAATCTTTCTAATACATTTTGCCCGGGAAAAGGCTTCCTAGCCTGCGCTTCTCGATTATAAACTGTCTACTGTTCTTTTACGACATGCGTTGTAGATGACAGTGTTACTGTTCTTTGCTCCCCTTGACAGACGCGGCAACACACGGGCGCACGATTACGCCAAAATTCATAGTAGGCGAACACACAAAAATCGCCATCATTACCATCACCAATAACATCAGCATCAAAACCATCATAAAAATTGTCAACATTATTCTCATTACCATCATGACCATCTACATCACCGACAACATCACTATCATCGACACCATCATCCCCTTATCCATCATTATATGGTGATGATAATGATGTTGATGGTGTTTTCTTGTTCTTCGTTCGCCTGCTGTGAATTCGGGAGTAAGTCATGATGCCTAAGTATGATGGTATTGGATCAGAAACCTTATCAAAAGAATAAGAATCCGACAATCAAGGTTCTTCGGGCATATAATGTTAAGAGAAGGTTTAGAACATTTGGTGACTACAGGTAAAATTCGGGGAAGGAGAGATCGTGGAAGACAGAGGGAGAAGATGCTGGATGGCCTGACATCATGGTTCGACACTAGATCGACGTCAGAACTGATTACGTGAACCAAGTAGAGAGAGTTGTGGAGAGACATTATCGCCTACACCGGCAGGCATGGCACTTGAGATGAGTCTGCTCCTTTACATGTAAAAGTAAAGGTAAAGGAACCCTTTCATACCTCGTGGTATATAGGTCAATACAGTGTTAGGCCTGTATTTTTCATTGACCGTCGGCACACAATGGGTGATGTGGTCAGCATCACGCCGGCCGCCTTTACTTTCCCAGAGCATGTCTGGTACCCAGTTGAGGCTGGATCGATCTAAGAGCCGTCGCGGTCGGGAAAAATTCCACTCTCATTGCAGGAGCTGAACCCAGACCACCAGCCTTGCGAAGCGAGTTCACTAACAACTACGCTACAGCGGCTCTCCTCTTTCACATGCTCAACTTGAAAAGGGGATATACGTGTTATCGTTCGTCTCCAATAGGACTAGAAACTCGATCTCACCTACACTAAGATCAGAATCTCTGGGAAAATATCCCGATCACTCGATAGACAATTAACTGAGTACTTTTGAAACGAGAGACGAGCACATAACCTCTAACCTCAGATTGATACTACATTTCATAAGTGGTTAAAGAAGAACAATCGAAGATAAGAAAAGCAATAGTTTTGACAACTTAGCTTTTTAACAATTTTATGTTCCGGATTACATCGGAACAGAATTGCAATAAAGGGTTCTGGAGCCGAATTATTGACTTCATTACACCGGGTTTTATCCATACGGCTCGGTCCCTCTCCGCAGAAATGGCGACCCACCTGTCGAGAGTATTGCACAAAGCACGAACAAAGTATGTCCAGCAACCTCTTCTTCTTCTTCTTTGCGTTCGTTCTTTACGACCAATTTTAATCACTCTTTGTGATATGTTTGACCTTTGCCAAGAACGTGTATACGTTGCATATTGGTTTGGTAGGCCCCTAAACGCATATACTTCTACACGTTTGGACATGTGCATCCGATTTCAGTCAAACCTCCTTAGTCGCCTCTTACGACATGCATGGCAGGTAACAGTGGTTCTATTTTTTACACCCCAAATTTAGGCCCGTAACCACTGGCGTCTCCACAACAATCTTATGGGTCTCTTGAAAACGTGCACTTAAACAGAAAACGCTGCACTTGTAACAGAAAACGCTGCATGTAAACAGAAAACGCTGCATTTGTAAACAGAAAACGCTGCACTTGTAAACAGAAAAACGCTGCCTGTAAACAGAAAAAACGCTGCACTTGTAACGAAAACGCTGCACTTGTAAACAGAAAAAAACGCTGCACTTGTAAACAGAACGGCGGTGTCCAGATTGGATCCCAATACCTTCAGAACACAAGACAAAAGCTTAACCACTTAACCAGAGAGGATCTCACTACAAAACTGCACTATTGATTGGAAGTGGGAAATAAAAAATAAGGAGAAAATACAACACAAAGATTCAGGTCAGGACGTGAACAAAAGTAAATATTGAAACAGATCATCACCTCTTGGGGATCAGACATTGTGGAATGCCATTATTACATACGCCAGGGGGCATGGCACGTTTGTGTTAGAGAAGAAAGGATGGAGAGAGGTAGACTGGTAGTAATTGACTGACTGGGGGTTCTGATTGGTAATAGGATATGTTGTATATGTTGCTATAGTGTTTCCTGGTAACAGTAGACTCTTCAATATGTTGTATGTTTTATTGATTGAGTTTGTAAGGATTCTTTATATAAATGATGAGGATGATGATGATGATGATGATGATGATGATGGTGATGATGGATGATGATGATGATGATGATGATGATGATGATGATGATGGTGATGATGATGATGATGATGATGATGATGATGATGATGGTGATGATGATTGATGATGATGATGATGATGATGATGATGATGATGATGATGATGGTGATGATGATGATGATGATGATGTTGATGATGATGATGATGATGATGATGGTGATGATGATGATGATGATGATGATGTTGATGGTGATGATGATGTTGATGATGATGATGATAATGGTGATGATTGTGATGTTGGTAATAAAAATAATTCCTCTCGTACCGTTAGCTCCGGCAACCCTCAGACTGATGAGGATGATGATAATTGTGACTATGATTATGGTCACCTGGAGAACGAGGAAGGGGACGACCAAGACAAAGGTGGCAGCAGGACATTTAAGAAACCTTGCACATGAAGCTGAAAGAGGAGAGAGAACTTGTTTGAGACAGAATTGTTCAGGCAGGCTGTAATGAAAGTGACGTTTTGCAAGGGACATACTACTGCCTGATGATTATGATGGTGGTGAGGATGAGGATTTTTAGGTTGATGTTTGTGGTAATGATAACGGTGATAACGCAGGTGTTAATGATGATGTGGTAATGATGATGATGGTGATTATGATGATGATAATGGTGGGGTTAAGGATGATGATGATAATGGTGTTGTATATGATGCTGATGAGGAAAGTGGTGATAATGATGATGGGCTTAATGATGATGATGATGATGATGATGGTCGGAATGATGATACTGATGAAAATATCATCCTACTAGTCTGGAAAGACTAAAATCATCAACGTAAAGGGCACAATGTATCTATAATTTCTCAACTTTCTTGTCACGTTATGCGTCCGACTGTTGTCCGGTTTTAACGTTATCAAACCAGGGCTCAGAGCCTGCCTCCAGCTTTACCTGTTCAAGATACGCTCCCTCACAGTTCAGTGTATTTTTGCCATACGTCCCCAGTCACATTTGATTACATCCGTAACGGGAAGGAAGTGTATTTGTTTTTATGTGGTGCAAAGAAACCAATGTACTGTACATTTACTACTAAGTTAATTGCATATCCTTTACAGGACTTTGCGAATCAACCCCAGCTTTTTAACGCTGTTTGTGATTTTTCTAGGCATTATTACGTTCAGTAGTTTGCCATTGCTTTCTGAACGGGTGGTGCCATCGTCCTCTTGTAAAAACCCACGCGAAACAATTTGCAACCAAACTGTCCGCAGCGTGATTCTAACTCAGAACTAGGGTTAATAGACCGAGTCACTATCCCTAAGCCAGTCTGTATTATTCTCTGTACAATACTATTCTCTGTACAATACTATTCTCTGTACTATACTATTCTCTGTACTATACTATTCTCTGTACTATACTATTCTCTGTACTATACTATTCTCTGTACTATACTATTCTCTGTACTATACTATTCTCTGTACAATACATCGTTAAGGATTTGACCTCATCCATCTTTTTCTTCTGATAGCGTTACATATCGACCACTTGTTAACCACTCTTTGTGATTTGTTTGTGATTAGAGCCTAAGAGCGATTATACGTTGTGAAAGTTATGCGCCTACAAGTAGGCCAGCACATCCGATTTCTGCGCTGCTTTTTATTTACTAGGTTTGCATCCCTATGGCCTACATCAGCCGCCTCTTACGACATGAATTGAAGGTTGCAGTGGTACTATCCTTTGATTTCCTTGAGGGCCCAGGCACCACACGGGCGGGCCAGCACATCGGATTTCTGCGACACTTTGTATTTACTAGGGTAGCTTCCATAGGCCCCTACCTCAGTCGTCACTGAGGACTTGCATCGCAGGTCGTAGTGGTACTATTATTTGCTTCCCGCGGGGCTGTGATTAAAGCTACGTTCCGCAAGGGACACGCTACTTGATGATGATATATATACGCTTTTATGTGTGAGAGAGTGTGTCCCTGTCATTCTCCAACATCCACAAGTTACCTGCTGCAGAGCGAAGGGAAGACACGAAAATTTAGAACAAACGAAACTCACTTCAATCCGTCCCTTGCTCATGTACTGTCCACATCACGGACAAATGAGAATCGATCGTCAATTTACGACTTAATGTTGGAAAACTGCCTGGACAGGCTATCTAGAGATTCTGTATTTCTCAAGCAAATAGCACACAAGTTCGCGAGCACACAGAATCAATGTCGCGCCATGTTTATTGTTTGTGTGTGACATACATACTGTTGAAATGTAACACAGTAATTGGTTTTATATCTTTCCTTGTTTCCTTACTTCTTGCTTGTGTTTGTTCTCGTTCAATCTCATTCTACAATGTGAAAATGTTTAGGTTGTTGTATGACGAGCTAGAAGGGGGCAGATGTTCAGTTGATGGACAGAACAAAAAATGTTTTAAAACACTCTTAAAGTGTCTCTGAAATGGTTCGCTTTATACACCCCATGCTGGGAATCCCTGGCGCAAGATCGCCAAATGTGGAGCTGTAACAGCACAAGGAACTCGCATTGCTGAGAATCGTTGTGCGATTAAAGCACAGAGAAAACGAGCTGCAGCGAAAAGCCAGAACACACAACACCCACATATCTAACCTGGATCATGTATGCTCCACCTGTGATATGGGATTGTGTGCAAGGATTGGATTTTACAGTCACTACCACACACACCCGTTAGGTACAGAAGCACAAGTCTGAGACTGTTGTCATCATTGCTTGCGATGGACTGCTATTAACCAGTAACCAATAAAAAGGGTTGCTTTACATTTTTACTTTTGTTTCTTTTAATAAGCCGCTAATTTGTTCTAATTTTTCTTCAATGAAATATCACCAGATAGTAAGGAATGCTAACACAGTCTGAAAAGTGTATCTATTTACCGTTGTCCAGTTGGGACACATCTCTCTCTAACAGCCTAGTCACATGCCACTACCAGCACAGCTGTACAAACATTTGTAACAGTGACTATTCCACTAATTCGGCCAAAATTAAAACCTTCCCCGGGCAATTGTCTTCCGCGAGACGAGAGCTGGAAGTCTAACCTTCACATTTAGGTCAGCTGGTCAGTCTCTTAACTTCACTATCTTAAATTTAGTCTTACTGATTTTGCACCGGAGAGACTGTCCTACCCCTCTTCACAACCACTTTCCGGTCACCAAAGTCACTTAATTTGTTTCTCAAGAAAAATAGGTCGGTCTGTTCCAGAGTTTTCCATTCTGCAAATTCTTGGTGAATCACTCCATTGTTGGTTCTATCCTAGTTTAAGCTACTTTCTTTTCTGAAACAATCAATTCTAGGCTTTGATTGATAGATTGATTGATTGTGATTGATTGATTGATTGATTGATAGGATAATCATAATTGCACTTCGGTGAGTAATTCGGTGAGATGTGTGCAGGATCGTGCTGTATATTTTCTACGTGTGATGCAAGTCTCAACAATTTGTCTCAACGACACATGGGTGTCGTTGGCAATGAGAGAGCAGACAGGCTGGCTGGCTCTCCCACCATATCAGAGGGCCAGCCAATGGATAGAGCTGATATTTTGAACGCCCTCATAGAGTGTGGCCGCAAAGAAGATTTTCATTTAAACCAATCCACGTTAACTACTAGATTGCAGGAGCTGGGTTTGAAGTTTGGAGTAGCAAGAAAAGAACTGCATAACAGGTACGTGAGTAGGCTCATCAATCAAAATCGAACTGGTACGGTCAGTCGCTGGACGCTGTTGGAGATATTGCGAAGGAGATCGGAGCATCTATGGACATGTCCGGAGTGCAATGAAGATATTCCAAACTGAAACTGAATCTGATGCGTCTTCGAAATTCCGCCACTTAAATATTTTTTTTCTTTAAAATAACCTTTAATTGTGATTTTGATTTCGCTGCTTATGTCGCCCCCTTACGGTTTCGCCCTTACGGTCCGCCTGATGCGGCAGCCTCTTTGTGTCATAGCACAGCATGGTCCTGCATGTGTTCTCCGATCTTGTTCTTACTTACTTTCTTTAGTGGCACAGTCTGCAAATTATTGATGACATGCTCCATTCTTGGTTCTATCCTAGTGTAACTCCTAGAATACTCACAATGGAGTCTCAATAACGTAGTGAATAGTGAACCTGCTTCGTATTCTAGGAGTCCAGGGTTCACTTTCACTACTGAACCAGGTATGCTCAAACAAGCCCCAATTTGATACCACAGAACCCCTGCTGAAGTCGGAAAAGGCTCGCAAGAATGACGAGGGACACTGATGAAAAGGAAAGTAATTATTTACGCAAAAATCTGTCAGAAGCGCCTTACTGGGCACCCTGCCTGCACCTGAATTTTCGAGTCTGCTCTTCTTGATTTTGAACTGCCAAAGGCTTCTTTTACGTACTCAATTCAACACAGGACCTACGTTTTATCGTCCGTCTCTGATAGGACTAGGAACTGAAATTCTCTTACAATGAGTTCAGGGATTTATTGAAAACTGTCCAGATGGTTCCACGAGGGATCGAACCTGGTACCTTTATCACGAGAGACGAGCACTTAGCCTCTACGCTACAGAGAGCTGAGATATATCGATAAAGAGCTTAGATACTACCGATAAATCGCTAAAGAGCTGAAATACTACCGATAAATCGCTAAAGAGATGGGATACTACCGATAAATCGCTAAAGAGCTGAGATACTACCGATAAATCGCTAAAGAGCTGAGATACAACCGATAAATCGCTAAAGAGCTGAGATACAACCGATAAATCGCTAAAGAGCTTAGATACTACCGATAAATCGCTAAAGAGATGAGATAATAATAATAATTCCTCTCGTACCGTTATACGTTACATAGGGCCTGCAAGTAATTTCTCCATACCGCTCTATCCTGGGCAACTCGCTCAATCTTCTCTATGGAACTGAGACCAATATTTCCTGCCTCTCTCAGCAAAGTTCGTTTCAGGGTCTCTTTAGGTCGACCTCTCTTTCTTGAACCCTTTGCATCCCACTTCAATGTCTGCTTTGATATTCGTTGATCATTTCTCCTCAAGGTGTGCCCAACATATCTCCATCTTCTCTTTCTTATAACAGTTGTCACTAGTGGTTGACCAGACATGTCTCTGATTTCATCACTTCTTCTGAATTCGTTCCATTTTATATTCATTATTTTTTTTCGCAGACATCTATTTTCAAATGCATTCAACTTTCTTTCTATATCTTTAGTCATTTTCCTACTCAAAGAGCTGAGATACTACCGATAAATCGCTAAAGGCTGGATACTACCGATAAATCGCTAAAGAGCTGAGATACTACCGATAAATCGCTAAAGAGCTGGGATAATACCGATAAATCGCTAAAGGGCTGGGATAATACCGATAAATCGCTAATGAGCTGGGATCCTCTCGTAGGTTTCTATCCAGGATTAGTAGCATGGGCTCGTTGAGGAATGTCTCTGGCTTGTAGACACGTCTTTCATGCCTAGTAAGCACTTAAGCCGATCATCAACATAACCAGGCACATGAAATCTTTGCTTAAGAGACAAGCTTAAGATCAGACAAATATTCATTCAAGACGAATGCGTCGATATTCATGTCAAGGACATTAGCAACGCCATTGATGGCACATACCGTGTGAATTATACAGACTGTTCCAGTGAGAGGTATAAACTATACCCTTCAGACTTATAAACTATGATATTCAGACTTATAAACTATGCCATTCAGACTTATAAACTATGCCATTCAGACTTATAAACTATGCCATTCAGACTTATAAACTTCATTCAGACTACATGCTCAGACTTATAAACTATGCCATTCAGACTTATAACTATGCCATTAGACATACTGTGAATTATAAACTATGCCATTCAGACTTATAAACTATGCCATTCAGACTTATAAACTATGCCATTCAGACTTATAAACTATGCCATTCAGACTTATAAACTATGCCATTCAGACTTATAAACTATGCCATTCATACCTATATAAACTATGCCATTCAGACTTATAAACTATGCCATTCAGATTTATAAACTATGCCATTCAGACTTATAAACTATGCCATTCAGACTTATAAACTATGCCATTCAGACTTATAAACTATGCCATTCAGACTTATAAACTATGCCATTCATACCTATATAAACTATGCCATTCAGACTTATAAAATATGCCATTCAGACTTATAAACTATGCCATTCAGACTTATAAACTATGCCATTCGGAATTATAAACTATGCCATTCAGATATAACTATGCCATTCAACCTATAAACTATGCCATTCAGACTTATAAACTAGCCATTCAGATTTATAAACTATGCCATTCAACTATAAACTTGCCATTGAATTATAAAACTGTGCCATTGAATTAAAGCAGAGAGCAGTCAAACGACAACTGATAAACTGCATATTTATTCCAACTATCGCTATCAGTGCAAACATGCCCTGACTAAGACACAAGAAAGAAAGATTACAACATGTGAAATGAGATGTCTACGAAAAGCTGTCAACGTTACAAGCGAGTAGAGGAGAAGGAATATCAGAAGCATCGTTGTACTATACCATGCATACATCGAAGCAAAGAATCAATGGTTCGGTCATCTAATGAGAATGGAACCACATTTACTACCATCACGTGCCTACAATAATCGACACTCAGTGCGCAGAACACGAGGCAGGCCAAGAACACGATGGATAGATAACATCTCAGAGTTCCTGCAAAAGCATGGACTGACAGCGTCAAGCGCAACATACCTGGCACAAGTTAGAAAACTAACTCTCCCCACGTCGCTTCACGGCAAATGTGGTTAAGATAAGAAGATAAGAAGAAGCCATTGAGATTTATAAATTGTAGCAATTATCACAACAACAAATCCATTTTTCCCCAGAAAAATATAAGACTGTCTCATTGAGACCACCACACTTTTTTCCAGAAATATTCATAATCTGTGGTTCTATCAAATGGTGATCTCTGTCTCTAAATGCTTACGTCTTTGTTTTGCCCGCCCGCCCAGCGTGTTCGTAGCGCGTTGTACGACGGGTTTCAAGCCCTCTGTGAGTGTGGTTCAATTCTGCGGGCTGACAGATAAGTCACAGGTTCTCCAGATTTACAGTGTTCGAGGCACCGAACCGAAGGGTTACGATGTCTATCGCACCGAGCCGGAGAGCTGAAAGCTCAAGTGCTTCTGGATCTAAAAACGAAAAGTCTTTGCTTTGGGTTCCGAAATTCGAGCATTCGAATCCGGAGAGCGCCGTTCTGTTGACGAATGTATTGTTTTAGAGACCACTAGGATTGTTGACGGAGCTATGAAGCTCGTGATTTGTGCAGCACTCTCAGCCGGTTCCGTGCCATTTCTACGAAGAGGGAACGAGCCATATGGGAAAAACAATGCAATGATGCCAATGCTTCTCCTTCAGACCCTTTATGATCTATAAGGTGTCTCAGTAAGACATGAGAGAGAGTCTTGAGACCCTTTATGATCTATACACTGTCTCAGTAAGACATGAGAGAGAGTCTTGAGACACTTTATGATCTATACACTGTCTCAGTAAGACATGAGAGAGAGTCTTGAGACACTTTATGATCTATACACTGTCTCAGTAAGACATGAGAGAGAGTCTTGAGACACTTTATGATCTATACACTGTCTCAGTAAGACATGAGAGAGAGTCTTGAAACCCTTTATAATTTATACACTGTCTCAGTAAGACATGAGAGAGAGTCTTGAAACCCTTTATAATCTATACACTGTCTCAGTAAGACATGAAAAGTCTTGACCATACTGGCTAAGAGACTTGTCTCGTAGATGTTTTTTTTTCGATCCAGAAGCACTTGAGCTTTCAGCTCTCCGGCTCGGTGTTATGGACATCGTAACCCTTCGGTTCGTTGCCACGAACACCGTAAATCTGGAGAACCTGTAGTTTTTCTGTCAGCCCACGGAATATAACCGCACTCACAGGGGGCTTATCACACGTCGTCCAACGCGCTACGAACACGCTGGGTAGTCGGACATGATTGAAAATGATTTAATGATTGAAAACGTAATCATTAAAGACGTACATATAAACACATAAACACGCACGCACACAGACATACACTCACACACATACACACAAACATACACTCACACACACATACACACAAACATACACAGACATAGACTCCAGACTCTGTTAATCCTTAATTTCCTGCTAGTATCGTCGTGTTCATTCACATAAACACACATAATTCACACAGGCATATACACATACGCACAAAGACACACACATACATAAACTCCAGACTGTTGCTAACATCATCACATTTAATCTCACACACTCTCTCACACACTCTCACACAGAGAGATAGAGAGAGCGAGAGGTGGAGGGAGAGAGAGAGAGACATACACTCAAGAAATTGTTAATAATTATTCTCCTGTAACTATCATCACGCTTCTCAAACACATGGCTACACTACCACCCTATTCCTTGAAAGACACACAATACCAGACGTAACATTCACACACACAAACACACACAGTGATATAGTGAGGGGGAGGGATAGAGACATACACTCAAGAAATTGTTAATAATTATTCTTCTGTAACCATTATCACGCTTCTCACACTCCATAGCCACACTACCACCCTATTCATTAAAAGACACACAATACCAGACGTAACATTCACACACACAAATACACAAGTGAAATGAGGGGGAGAGGATAGACATACACTCAAGAAATTGTTAATAATTATTCTCCTGTAACCATTATCACGCTTCTCACACTCCATAGCCACACTACCACCCTACTCATTAAAAGACACACAATACCAGACATAACATTCACACACACAAATACACACAGTGATATAGAGAGGGAGAGAGAGACATACACTCAAGAAATTGTTAATAATTATTCTTCTGTAACCATTATCACGCTTCTCACACTCTATAGCCACACTACCACCCTACTCCTTAAAAGACACACAATACCAGACATAACATTCACACACACAAATACACACAGTGATATAGAGAGGGGGAGGGATAGAGACATACACTCAAGAAATTGTTAATAATTATTCTTCTGTAACCATTATCACGCTTCTCACACTCTATAGCCACACTACCACCCTACTCCTTAAAAGACACACAATACCAGACATAACATTCACACACAGAACAACTGTCTAGCATTTAATACTGCCGTTAACTGTTCTGCTAACGTACCCTGTGTGTGATGAATAATTTACGTAAGAGACACTGACACTGCCAGAGCTGCAGACAGTCAATGGGAGACACACAGGAACCAGGCGACCAGAAAGAACACAAAAAGTGCTACAAAGACAATTGTCTCACTGTTCAACCTGCCAGGTCATTAGGTATTCGTATTTATACATTAATAATGCTGGTTTAACAAATGTAAGTCTGTATAGCGTAGCAAGTGTTGGAAATGAAGCAGCCGTTCTTGTCGACCAGACATCGATTGTTTTCACATATTTTTGGTGTTGTTGTCTCAATATGATTGTTTTCACGTATTTTTTTGTATTTCTGTCTCGTCAATATGATTGTTTTGACTTATTATTAGTATTGTTGTCTCGTCAATATGATTGTTTTGACTTATTTTTAGTATTGTTGCCACGTCAATATGATTGTTTTGACTTATTTTTAGTATTGTTGTCTCGTCAATATGATTGTTTTCACGTATTTTTGTATTGTGTCTCGTCAATATGATTGTTTTGACTTATTTTAGTATTGTTGCCAGTCAATATGATTGTTTTGACTTATTATTAGTATTGTTGTCTCGTCAATATGATTGTTTTGACTTATTATTAGTATTGTTGTCTCGTCAATATGATTGTTTTGACTTATTTTTAGTATTGTTGCCACGTCAATATGATTGTTTTGACTTATTATTAGTATTGTTGTCTCGTCAATATGATTGTTTTGACTTATTATTAGTATTGTTGTCTCGTCAATATGATTGTTTTGACTTATTTTTAGTATTGTTGCCACGTCAATATGATTGTTTTGACTTATTATTAGTATTGTTGTCTCGTCAATATGATTGTTTTTACTTATTATTAGTATTGTTGCCACGTCAATATGATTGTTTTGACTTATTATTAGTATTGTTGTCTCGTCAATATGATTGTTTTGACTTATTTTTAGTATTGTTGTCTCGTCAATATGATTGTTTTGACTTATTATTAGTATTGTTGTCTCGTCAATATGATTGTTTTGACTTATTTTTAGTATTGTTGTCTCGTCAATATGATTGTTTTGACTTATTTTTAGTATTGTTGTCTCGTCAATATGATTGTTTTGACTTATTATTAGTATTGTTGTCTCGTCAATATGATTGTTTTGACTTATTATTAGTATTGTTGTCTCGTCAATATGATTGTTTTGACTTATTTTTAGTATTGTTGTCTCGTCAATATGATTGTTTTGACTTATTTTTAGTATTGTTGTCTCGTCAATATGATTGTTTTGACTTATTATTAGTATTGTTGTCTCGTCAATATGATTGTTTTGACTTATTATTAGTATTGTTGTCTCGTCAATATGATTGTTTTGACTTATTTTTAGTATTGTTGTCTCGTCAATATGATTGTTTTGACTTATTTTTAGTATTGTTGTCTCGTCAATATGATTGTTTTGACTTATTATTAGTATTGTTGTCTCGTCAATATGATTGTTTTGACTTATTATTAGTATTGTTGTCTCGTCAATATGATTGTTTTGACTTATTATTATTGTGTTTTTGTAATCATTAATCCTCTTCTTCTTTGAACGATTCATATTAATCACTTGTTAACCACTCTGTGTGTTTTGTATGTGATCCTGAACGATTCTATCGATCACTTGTTAACCACTCTGTGTTTTGTATGTGATCCGAACCTAAGAGCGATTGTACGTTGTAGTTATGCATAAATGACAGCACATCCGATTTCGGATGTTTTTATTTACTAGGTAGCTTCCCTAGGTCCCTACCTCTATCGCCTCTTACGACATGTCTTGTAGGTCATAATGTTGCTATTCTTTCTCTCCTTGCGAGCTCAGACAACACATGGGGCTACTATGTATATTGATTGATTGCTAAAATGGCGCAAGCACCCCAAAATCATCAGCCAGATGCGTAACAAAATATAAAAAACGTCAAAAAGCACCGATCTACATCCACCTTTTTGTAGCGACCCAATTGCTAGTTCCTGGTTTTCATTTGAGTAAGTACAGTTCTCCCAGCCAAGATGTCTTTGGTCGATTTCGCCTTCTCTCTGGGGACCACGGCATAGCAGATCTGGCTATCGTTCAGCGATCATTTCTGATGTCGTGACAGATCTAATTCCATCGTATGTTTGTGTTTGATAACAGGTATGCCATCTGGGTTGCTTTCAGAAAACGTTTCTAGGCTAACAATGTGGTTTGGTTAGAAATTTATAACTAACTTTTCTTATATAGATTCTGTACACGCCTGCCCAGCATGTTCCTAGCGCGTTGGACGACGGGTGACAAGCTCCCTATGAGTGCGGGTTCAATTCCCCGGGCTGGCAGAAAAATCAAAGGTTCTTCAGATTTACGGTTTTCATGGCACCGAACCGAAGGGTTACGATGTCCATGGCACTGAACAGAAGAGCTGAAAGCTCAAGTGCTTCTGGATCAGGAAAAAATATAGATTCTGGGAAAAGAAAGAAAGAACGGTTTGTAAATCAATAAATCAAGTGCCGTGCCGGTTGGTGTAGGCGATCATATCTCTCCATATCGGTCTGTCTCTGGTACAATTCATCAACTCTGTCATCGAACTATTACCAAACCAAGATTTCAAGCCGTCCGAAATGTTTCCTTGTATCTCTCTTCCCCTGTATTTTGCCTGTTGTAACTAAATATTTTCCTTCTTATTTGCGTTCATTCTTTACAACCAATTTTAATCACTCTTTGTGAAATGTTTGATCTTTGTCAGAACGTTTATACGTTGCACATTGGTTTGGTAGGCCACTACACGTGCACATTGGTTTGGTAGGCCACTACACGTGACATTGGTTTGAGGCACACACGTGCACATTGGTTTGGTAGGCCACTACACGCATAGACTTCTACACGTTTAGGATCCGTGCATCCGACTTTAGCCAAATCTCCTTAGTCGCCTCTTACGACATGTGTGACAGGTAACAGTGGTTATATTCTTTACACCCCAAATTTCGACCCCGGTAACAGCACGGGCGACCAAATGTTCTAAACTGTCCCTTCTAATTATATGTCCGAAAAACCTAGATTGTCTGCTTCTTATTCGAATCATTAGATTTCGATATGAATCTGTCTCCGACAAGATCTCTTCATTTGTCTTTCTAGCTGTCCATGAAACTTTCAACATTCTTCTGAGAAACCACATTTCTGTAGCTTCCATGATCTTACCATTTGCCTGTTAATTGTCCATGACTCACTGTCATATAAAAGTAAATACTTTTGTAAATAATTTTATCAAAATTGAAATTGCATGTAGTCTTTTCAAACTTTTAGGTATGAAATGCCTATCACTTCACATTTCTAGGGAATAGTGTGAAGGAGGTAGGATAGCCAATTTCTTCCCTCTCGTGTTGGATGTCGATTAAGGGATTAAACCCACAGCCCTCGTATGTCCTAGTCGATATCAGTTATCAGTTATATGAGGACTATCAACATAGCACTCCGGACATGTCCATAGGTGCTCCGATCTCCGTCTCAGCAAATCCAGCAGCGTCCAGCGACCCAACACGCCAGTTCGATGTTGATTAATCAATCTCTTTGCATATTTAGTATGTCGTTCTTTTCGGGCTGCACCAATATTGACACCCATCTCTTTCAATCGGGTCAGCGAGCCTAGTCGATATACTGACGCTTATGCATTACGCTAATTCATCTCACTTGTAAATATTACTATTAGCATTATCGTTTTTAACTCTTTCAGTCTGTGGGCTCAAGACGAAGGTTTCACTTTATTACACCTAGTTTCCCCATATGACTATATCTCTGCTGGCAGAAATTGCACATGCAAAATAGGAGAACCGATTCCTTTCCTCATGTGTGGAACGTCTAGTGAAGAATTGAACCCCCAACCCACTTGTAGTCGGGTCGATAGACGAACACATAACACTAATCCGTCCCACGCCATCTTTAATTACCAGACGACAGGTAAACGAGAAATAAGATCAAAGATAACTTGAAATCAGATAGATGATTGACATTCATGAATGACCTACTTTTCTGTGAACTTGTGCTAGAATAAATGGCCATATAGAATTCGTGCAGCAGATTGACAATTCAGTCATGTGTACATGTGGACAGGTACATCAGACTACGAAGCACATACTTCAAGACTGCCCCAAATATGATATACCGAGGCAAACCAGAGCCAACTATAAACTTATGGGCCTTCGAACTTAGGTAAGAATTATGGGAAATAAGAACACAACTCACCACGATTGACCTCGCATTCCAGTTTAACAATAAGCAATTTCAATATTATGAATATTTTTCACCAATAAATAACCATAGACTCACAGAATTGAGCAAAATTGCAAAAAGCTTGCAGTGTTCTATCAAACATATAGATTCCAGCACCCCCTCTCTGATCTAGGGCAGGTGTTTCCCCGTCAGTTGTCTGGCCTAGTTATCTAGAGTTGACTGTGGGCATACTCACTGGCCTAACGAAACAACACATGACAGAAAACTAAACGGATCTCTGTGTGAGCTACAAAAGACAGTGAAGTTTATACAAGAAACAACATTGAATACATAGACAATATTTCAAGCGAACGAAAGGAAAGAAAGAAGGAAGGATCTCGTGCGAGTATTAAAATGTGTCCTAGTTTCATATTCAAATCTGTTATCGGTTTTCAGATATGATTTCTTGAATGCATTTATTTATTTAATCCAGATATTTTGAAAAGTTCAGCATAATGAGGTTTCGTACTTTCTTTCAGTTTACATATTTTTTTTTTTAAAAAGAAGAAAAAATGCGTTTAAATGCCAAGGATTCTCAGAAATGAGTTAAATCGCATTGTGTCTGTTTGTGGTCATACTAAGATATAACACTAAAAAGGCTAGACCTTAGGTGGAAGGAGCGAGCCCCGACCTAAAGAGACTTTCATGCCCCTACGTAACAAAAAAATAACTACAAAACAAAAACAAGTATAGACTAGACCATGGGTTCCAAAGTGGTGGTACTGCCCCAAGTTGGCGCTGAAGTCTTTCAGGGGGCGGTATGGTTTCAGAAGCATTTGGGGAGTTTTTTCCCTGATTTTGCGATTGAATAATCATTTTAATTTTAATTCTCCATTTTAATTCATCTTATGCCCGTCTTGCCCGATCAATTTTTTCATCAATTTTCTATTTCATGCATATAATCGTTTGAAAATTGACCATGTATGACAGAAATATATATATCAATTTTCTATGTCAAAGTGAAAATAGAGCATGTATATGTGTGGGGAGGGGGTGCGCGTTGGCAAACTGTTATAATGTGGAGGGGACGTTACACAGTTTAAGTCGTGCAAAGTGGGCGGTGGGGCGGTGGGGGAAAAGTTTGGAAATCTTTGGGCTAAACAAAGGAAGAAGTCTTTTTAAAATAAGATATTCGAATTTACTAGACAAAAACCAAAACGTCCAGAAACTAGAAACAAATCAGACAAAGTCAGAACTCTAGAAAAGATAAGACAAAGTCAGAACTCTAGAAAAGATAAGACAAAGTCAGAACTCTAGAAAAGATAAGACAAAGTCAGAACTCTAGAAAAGATAAGACAAAGTCAGAACTCTAGAAAAGATAAGACAAAGACAGAACTCTGAAAAAGACAAGAAATCAATTGTCAGTTACATGAAGTAGATATTATTTATGGCTTGTAAACATAATTCTGCATCGTGGTTCTATGCTCCGAAGGGATCTGAACATTAACAATAGTCTTCATGAAGTCCGGTATAGTAAAGTATACAATGTTTTTTGTCCCTATGTATAAAAAAAAGTTTGAGCTGTTGTTGGGGTTTGTGGCTGGTGAGAATGATGAAAGAAAAACAAATTGCTAAACAGTGCTTGCATCAGAGCGTGCTTGATCCAGTTATAGGACCTCGGTCTCTGGAAGAGGATCTAAACTAATTAAAATTTCTTTTTTTTATGATATGTAGAAGTGGACGTCTGTGCAGTAGTGAGCTTGATCACAACCCAAGCGTACCTGGTTCTCTCTCTTGATCCCCTGCCCAAACCGATGTACCAGACCTCCCATAAATTCTATTCATGTGGAAATCTGATTCATGTAGCCTTAGCATTGGTGTGTTTTACGTCACATCTTCAGCACCATTTGGAGCTCTGGTGCTTATCCTTCGGCGATGTGTCCGGTTTCAGCCAGCGTTTACTCGGTTCGCTCTCCGTTCTGTAGCCATCTAGTGTTTTTACGGTGTGGGGTAGCTAGCCCCACCCCCACCATCCTTAGTCTCCTCTTACGACATGCGTGGCAGGTAACAGTGGTTCTATTCTTTACACCCCAATTTGGCCCGGTAACCACTCGGACGGTACCTGGTTCAAACTCCGCGGCGGGCAAATTTGAAAGCAAATTAGTTCCCTTGCATTTTTACGAACTGTAAAAATATACCTCACCGTTTAGAAAGCAACGACAAACAACTGAACGTATAAGTGGTGTCTAGAAGATCGACGACTCGTTTACTGTTGTTGATGGCTACGTCCTGTAAAAAGAATATCCCCCGATTTTTAGAAGTCAGTGATTTATGAACAATAAATATAAAAACAATCAATAAGATCATTAGAAGCCACAGACGCCCGAGTGATTACCGGGGTCCAAATTTGGGGTGTAAAGAATATAATCACTGTTACCTGCCACGCATGTCGTAAGAGGCGACTAAGCAGGTTTGGATGAAATCGGATGCACATGTCCTAAACGTGTAGAAGTCTATGCGTTTAGGGCCTACCAAACCAATGTGCAACGTATACACGTTCTTGGCGAAGATCAAATATAACACAAAAAGTGATTAAAATTGGTCGTAAAGAATGAACGCAAAGAAGAAGAAGAAAAGAAGCCACAGATTTGCAGTTTCACAGAATAATTCTGAAAATTCAATGGACAGCGAAGAAAACAAATGATTAGGTTTTTAAATCAGGTATGGACACAAAGAGACCTTATCAAACGAATAAGATCAGACAATCAAGGCTCTTAAGGCATATAATGCCAAGAAAAGGTTTCGAAGATTTAGTGAGAACAGGTAAAATTCAGAGAAGGAGAGATCGTGGAAGACATAGGGAGAAGATGTTGGATGATCTGACAAAAGATCGACGTCAGAACTGATTAACTGCACCAAGGACAGAAGTTGTGAAGAGACATGATCGCCTACGATGGCAATCAAGGCACTTTATTGATTGATGTAGAAGTAAAGTTATATGTTCCTGCACAGATCATCTGCGTGAGAATGTTTGTGAATTTTGTATTAAGATATAATCGGTTCTTGGTTTTATAACAGAAGAATATTTATAGTAATCACAACAACACCCAAAGATCAAGATGAAAGTAAAAAGACAGTTGATATAAAGTATCTTTCTACCAACGCTTTGTCCTAGGGAAGCTACCCTAGTAAATAAAAAAGGGTCGCAGAAATCGGATGTGCTGGCCTACTTGTAGACGCATAACTATCAGTTTCAGTTTAGTTTCAGTTTGGAATATCTTCATTGCACTCCGGACACGTCCATAGGTGCTCCGATCTCCTTCGCAATATCTCCAACAGCGTCCAGCGACTGACCGTACCAGTTCTATTTTGATTGATGAGCCGACTCGCTGAAACGCTGTTGAGAATCCGTGAAGGATCCCCACCTACACGCACGAACTCCGTTGCGAGGCAGAGAATCCATTTCCACGTTAAAGACTGGCTATACCGCAGTCATTCAGCTCATCGGCACGTGGACACACCTTAAGCTTGGGTACTTTCTCTTACTGCATCGCTTTATACAGAACAAATGTGCGAAATTGCGTTGTTGGATGTAACGGCAATTTATCGCGCGCCATGTTGACACCGGAGCGTGTGTTATGCTGTTACAACGAGCATAACTATCAAAGCGTACAATCGCTCTCAGGCTCAGATCACCTACAGATAACAATAGTTGTTTAAGAAATGGTCGATATAGAGCCTTCTAAGTAGAAAAAGTGTGTATAATATCGGTGGTTTTTTAAGAGTATTGCCATGATAGCTAAGTGTCTTGAGATATACGTTAGTGAATGCTGATTGTTATTGACATGGAAGTCAAAGGAGATCAAATTAAACACAATGCTGAGAATCTTTCAATCAAATGGGAAGTAAGTGCTATTCTACGGCTCAGAAACATGGAGGAGAACAAAAGAAACCACCAGAAAACGACAGACCTTCATAAATGGACTTTTACGTAGAATAGAGGGACTGAGGTGGTATGATAAGATTACAAACAAGGAACTCAGAGAAAGAACTAAACAGTGAACATTGGAGAATGAGCTAAGTAAGAGACGCTAGCGATGGATAGGGACACACATTGAGAAGACCGACCGGAAACATTGCAAGACAAACACTGTTTTGGAACCCGCAGGAAAAGAGGAGTAGGGGAAGACCTAGACATACCTGGAGAAGAGAACTGGAGACTGAAATTAAAAGGATAGGTAAAACATGGAAAGAATTTGAAGGGATGGCAGGAGAGAGGAAGAGCTGAAAGAAGTCTGTTGAAGACCTGTGCTCCGTTGGGAGCTGAAATGGGAAGAAGAAGAATGATGATTGTGATGTTTGATGATTGTGATGTTTGATGAATGATGATTGTGATGTTTAAATTCAATGTAAAAACGTACACACTCTTTCATAATTCAATAGCGAAACAGCTGATTTAGACAAATAGTTAATGCAGGGGCGTAGTTTAGTTGTGGCTGAAGACCTACCTAGAACAAGGGTTGTATTTTTTTTTTAATTAACAGAAGAAAAAAAACTATCAAACATATTGTCATACTATTTCGTCAGAACTTGTAAAACGCCTTGTTTTTTTAATGATAAATAACATTTAGTGTATGCATCAGAGGTGACTCGTGATCGTTTTTGTTGGTGGGGCCGGATACAAATTTTCGGAAAAATCATGGTTTGGGTTAGGTTATATATTATTATTTACATATTAGTTTTACATGATTTTTGGTAGGCACGACCCCACTGGCCCTTAATGACGAGCCGCCACTGGTATGCATTGTCATTATTTATTTTCAAATAATTTTTAAGAAAATACCCCTTCATGGTGCAGTGGATTTCATAAATATAAGAAGTGCGAAGAATGCCAAACTTCTAAATATGATGTACATATCACCCATAATTATAGCGTGAACCTCCACTTTTTGGGCTAAACTGTATATAAGCAGAGATACTGCTGTTCTAATTTGAAATTTTTTTTTTGGGGGAAAGGTTATATAATTTATTATGCGTTCGTACGTATTTACTTTGTAATGTATGCTAACTTAGCGGGTATACTGGCTTTGCGTCATGTGAACAAATTCTGTAAGCCAGTATATAGTCTCAGAAGGGCGAAAGTGTTTAAGCGTTGGCGCAGTTATTGGTTGGAGCGAAAAGAGGCATGAAACAATAAGCGGCGCAGGTACACACACTTTGGGTCGATTCCGTGCAAGCACGGCACTGTTGACCTGGCGCAAACACGTTTTTGTTTAATCGGATGCAACTGGCTGTTACTTGAATGCAATTAGGAAATGACCTGGTCCGGTCACCTCATTCTTCTTCTTCTTCACGTTCGTTCTTCTATGCGACCAATTTTATCATTTTATTGTGATATATAATTGATCTTTGACAAGAACAACTAACGTTAAACTCCTGTTGCAGGCCCATACTTCTCTGTATGGTACCATACACGTGATTTCGTGTATAGAAATAGAAGTTCATACATGTGAAATGGAGTGATTTCGTTTCTAACAACACAGTGAGAGATAGAACACACCAACAACCCATATCAAATATTATAAGGAAACGAAGGTGGAAATATTTAGGTCATGTTCTTAGATCAGACGAAAAGAGACTAAATCAACAAGTCCTTATGTGGTCACCAGTTGGGAAAAGAAAACGTGGAAGACCAAAGACCACTCTTCGAAGAACCATCCTACAAGAAAGTAAACTATTGGGATGTAAAACCATACAAGATCTCCAACTGCTAGCAACGAACCGCTTCACATGGAGATCTAAAACCTCTGCCCTATGTGCCGCCTTTGGCACGAAAGGAACAAACTAACTAAACTAACCATACACGTGTAGGTCAGGTCTTCCGTTTTGTCTCCTACCGGAAATGTTTAGAGTCTGTCTCGCTGACAGTCAGTCCCCAACACTTTCCTATTCCTTCGTACAAGTTCTCTTTAATGATCCGTTTAACGCCGTATATTTGGGCTTGGATCTACGTCAAAGAGCCTTTTGTACTTTACAACCTTTCATGACTGAATGCGGCATTCCTTTTGCATCGTGTGATAAACACTCTTTAATGATCTCTTAGACATGTCTGGTCAACCACTAGTGACAACTGTTATAAGAAAGAGAAGATGGAGATATGTTGGGCACACCTTGAGGAGAAATGATCAACGAATATCAAAGCAGGCATTCAAGTGGGATGCAAAGGGTTCAAGAAAGAGAGGTCGACCTAAAGAGACCCTGAAACGAACTTTGCTGAGAGAGCCAGGAAATATCGGTCTCAGTTCCATGGAGGAGATTGAACGAGTTGCCCTGGATAGAGCGGTATGGAGAAATTACTTGCAGGCCCTATGTAACGTATAACGGTACGAGAGGAATTATTATTAGTATGGGTTACCTCCTAATACTTAAGAAAATTCACAACCTACTGTGATAATACGACTGACGTGTTCAAGTAAAAATGTTCATCAACCATCCATCTACGTCCATTGACGTTTACATTCTAGTGATGTTAGATTTAAAAAAACGAATTCATTTTAAAAACACCACAACATGCGAAACCCAAATCTTGTTATATCACAAATTAAATTAAACACTAATTTTCATCTTCTTCAGCGATCTCTGGTCATGCGCTTAATTTACTGTGGACCACAACTGGGCAGTCAGCTTCAGGTCTGTCAGGTTTCCCCAAGCTTAGTTTTCAGTACGACTGGGTGTGGCCACATGTTGCTTCTCAGCTCACCCAGGAGAGGACAGTCTTGCAGGATATGCTCCGGTGTCTGTTCCACCTGCTGACACTGGCAGAGAGCTGTTTGACTTATTCCTAGTCTATATAAGTGTTTGTTGAGTCTGCAGTGTCCTGTGCATAGTCGAAATATAATGACCTGGTCTGTTCTGCTTAGGTCTTTGATGGAGTCTTCCACACTAATGAATATCAACATTTATGAAAACTTTTTTTTATGAATAAGTAATTTCATACTTTTAGATTCTTAAAAAAATTACGATAACGCTTAAGCGTATCTTTATATTCTATCAAACTCATATAAAAATTGACCCATTTTAAAGGGAATTTCCGATTCACGACTGATCTAAACGCGCTTATGTTACCGTCGGTCACGTGAATGAAAATCGTGGTATATCCTTTACAGAACGTGTCATCAATAACAGTAAACGAGTCGTTGGTTTTCTAGGCACCACTTATACGTTCAGTAGTTTGACATTGCTTTTTAAACGTTGAGGTCTATTTTTACCTTCGTAAAATTTCACGGGAATACATTTGCTTCCAAAATGATCGCCACAGAGTTTAAACCATGTACTCTTGGGGTGTGATCGAGCTTACTATCGCTTAAGCTACAAACGCCCACGTATTAAACATATATATAAGTGAACCCACTAAAACGGAAATTTGTTATTTCCAACTGATCTAAGCGCTCTTATGTAACCGTTGGCCACGTATCCAAAGCGTATTTAAGTTAACACACTAGAACGGAAATTTCCGATTCTAAACTGATCTGAACGAACTTATATTACCGTCGGCCATGTATTAAACGTATATATAACTTTACCTACTACAACAGGAGTTTCTGATTCTCCATCTGAACTGATTAGTTATTTGACTACATGTGACCGGGGAAAGTACTTTACAACTTTAATACTTAATATCCCTGCGGCAGTTCCGGTTGTAGAATTAACCTTTTTTTATCCAGAAACTTTGCCAAATATAGTTAGACCAGACTTGGGGGTTGGGAACATTACTTTGATAACTAAACATCTTAGAGGGAAGATCAGATGGGTTTTATTTTTAAGCTGGAAGATGATAGGGTGTCTCGTGATCAGAGTGTTGCCGATTTCTCGTTTTCGGATGGGATTTGGCGATTTAATATTTGGTTAAAATCATTCATTAATATGCTATTATTATTAGTATGGTATTGGTTATTGGTTATTAGTTACTAAACTGACGTCATTGCACTCCGGGAAGACCCATAGGTGCTCAGTCTCCCAACAGATATCGAAGAGTATGCATACTGATGGTTCCGTGGCTCGCTGATTAAACACACCTATCACTCTACCTTTCAGGCATCCAGTTTGACTTGAACAAAGGGTAACACCAAACTGCCTAAATCGATTTATCGATTTTAGTGTCCTCATCCAACAGACAGTCGCGAAGAGATCGAAGAATATCCCCTTATCCATCTTCAACTCCCCAACAATCGATGCTGTTGATGCAAGCATGTCTGTTCTCTCATTATCGTATTAGTATGTCTACTTCGTGGTGTGTATCATTTACTCAAGATATTAATATCAAATTGATAATCAGATGTAAAGTCTAACGTTAGAGGAACTTAGGCTGTGTAGGACAGCTGGGCATTTTAGATATGTTATGTTACATATTTTTTTCGATGCAGAAGCACTTGAGCTTTTCAGCTCTTCGGCTCGGTGCCACGAACACCGTAAATCTGGGAATCTGTGTTTTTCTGCCATCCCGCGAATTGAACCGCACACAGAGGATAGTCACCGTAGTCCAACGCTCTACAAACACGCTGGGTAGACGGGCTATGTTACATATAAAGAGCCGCAGTAGTGTAGTAGTTAATAAACTCGCTTTTTAGGCTAGTGGTCCGTATTCAATTCCACAGAGAGCGTATAATATTTTTCCGACGGTAGCGGCTCTCAGGTCGACCCAGTCTGAATTGGGTACCAGAAGAGTAATGGGAAGTAAAGGCAGACGGCGGGATGTTGACCACATCACACATCGTGGGCCGATGGTCAACGCAAAATAGGGGTCTAGCACTGTATTACACAATATACCTCGAGGTATATCTTCTTTACATATATTAAACATACCCGGGTCTGGCACAAAAGAAATGAATATGTGTTTGCAAAGTAAGACTGACAAAGTAAGAAGCAGAGTGGGCATAACTTCATACATCGAATACATCGGAAGACAACAAATGCAGTGGCTTGGAAATTTAATGAGAATGAAATACAACCAACCACCAATAACAGTTTACAATAAAAATAGATCGGGTACTAGAGCTAAGGGAAGACCTAAGAAAAAAGATGGATAGACACATCAAGACCACACTACATAAATACGGATATAACTCAACAAGGGCGACTCATCTGGCACTAGAACGCAAATTATTGCTCCCATCCCTACGCTTAACGGCAAGAGTGGACAGCCAACTACGTCTTTCACCTGGGAATAGACAATAGACTGACAGAGGTTTTTTTTTCAGAAATTGATGTTCAATATTTTTGTTCTACTCATTTCTCTTCATCTGTCATCTCTGATCAATAGCTTCATCCAATGTAAGAATAAAACGAGAGTGTCAGGTTTTTCCCCAAAGCTTAGTCTTCTGGTCAATAGGGTGTGGTCACATCTTATTTCTTAGCTCACCCAGGAGATGACAGACTACATGGCCTGCTCCTGTGTCTTGTTCCGTCTGCTGACACTGACAGAGAGTTGTTTAAATTATTTCTAGTCTATGTAAGTGTCTGTTAAGGTACGGTGTGCGTGCTTTGTGCAACACTCTTGGCAAATGGCGTGTCATCTCTGCTGACAGGGGCGGATCCATATGGAGAAACTCGATATAATGAATTCAATCATTCGCCGTTAGTCCCTTTCGCCTTTAGAGTTAATTTTGATCGGAATCATACTATTACATGTCGGCATTTCACCCTAAAGCTGTTAGCAGTCCATTAATGAAAGATGATGGGAGCTGTTGTGTTTTGCTTTCGTTCTTATCAACCAGCTTGCCCACCTGCCCCAGCATTTTCGTAGCGCGTTGGACGACGTGTGACAAGCCCCCTGTGAGTGAGATTCAATTCCGCGGGCTGGCAGAAAACCACAGGTTCTCCAGATTTACAGTGTTCGTGGCACCGAACCGTAGGGTTACGATGTCCATGGCACCGAGCCGAAAAGCTGAAAGCTCAAGTGCTTCTGGATTGAAAAAAAAAATCAACCATGTTAACAACTCTTTGTGTTCTGTATGGATGATGCAGAGAACGAGTAAACCTTTCTTCCAAGTTAGACTTTTACTTTATGTAGAACAGGCGCGTTCGAAATTCGTCCACAGTGTAGACATATTATAAAGCTTACAAGCTTAAAGATTACAATGTTTTAAAAATGACTATAGTTGCAATGCTTCAATTTTTAGTTTTAATATTTATTTTGTTTTTTGTAATTTTTACATATTTTTTTTTACACTGTAGAGTTGTGTTTGTGAGCTTCTGTTATTTTTTCTTTACAAAAAACAAAAAACTCCCAGACAGGATTGTACGTTAAACAGTTCATGCTTAATAATATATGACAGAAGCTCTGAACTGATAAATCTAATTTGTTTGACACAACGTGTAATATGTTGTTGTAAGATTCAAATCGCCCGTGTGCTGTCGGGGATCGCAAGGGGAGCAAAGAGTAGCAGCACTGCGACCTACAAGGCATGTCGTAAGAGGCGACTAAGGTGGGGTTTGGCGTAGGGCTGGCTACCCTATCCAGTAGAAAATTTTAGCCACAAAATCCAACCAACCATGAACAAGTCACATAAAAATAAAATAAAAACTGTGCCAACCAAGAGGAAAGGAAGCTCTTCTAGAAGAGGTATGAAGGATGCAGAGAAAGCCGCAAGGAGTCTACACGCAGATTATCTTCCTTTCACCTAGGAAAATCTCCAGAATTGGCACCTGGAATGTTAGAAGTATGTATCAAATGGGAAAGACAGCACAGGTTGTAAATGAGATGAAATTTCACGGGATTGGCATCTTGGGATTATGTGAAACTAGGTGGAATGGTGCAGGCAAACAACGTCTAAACACAGGAGAAACAATGCTGTTCTCAGGCCATATGGAAGAAAATGCCCCCATAGTGAAGGAGTGGCTTTAATGCTATCTAAAGAAGCGGAGAAGGCACTAATAAAATGGGAAGCAGTGAGTCCTAGGATAATCACAGCAACATTCAGAACCACCAAAAAGAAAGTATTCTTGAATGTGACCCAGTGTTATGCACCTACCAATGATAAAGAGGAAAAAGTAAAAGAGGAATTTTACATAAAACTTCAAAATACTATAGGTAATCAGAGAAATGGGAACATCAAAATTTTGATGGGTGACCTCAATGCCAAAATAGGTTCGGACAACATAGGCTACGAGGAGATCATGGGGAAACACGGACTAGGAATAATGAACGAAAATGGAGAACTATTCACTAATTTCTGTGCAGCGAATCAATACGACATAGGTGGAAGTGTCTTTCCACATAAAAGAATACATAAAGCAACCTGGGTATCACCAGATCACAGAACAGAAAATCAAATTGACCACATATGCATAAACAAGAAATTCAGGTCATCTCTACAAGATGTAAGGGTCCTAAGGGGGCAGATGTAGATTCGGATCACCATTTGCTGATAAGTAAAATTAAACTGAAGCTTAAGCGATACATAACATCCCATGAACATAGACACCAATATAATGTAGGATACCTCAGAAGTCAATAAACAAAGGAACAGTTCACGGTCACAGTCTCTAATAAGTATGAGGTGTTGCAGCAATTAGAAGATGAGGTGAGTGGGAAGAATGCTGGCAGCAAGCCAAAATATTTGGAATGAAACATGCACAGAGGTATTAGGAAAGAAGGAGCGGAATCATAAGGCATGGATAACTCCAGAAACTCTCAAGGAAATAGAAGAAAGGAAAAGAGGAAAGCAGATTTAAATAATAGCAAAACTAGAACTGCCAAAGCCATAGCCCAGGAAAAGTACACAGAAGCTAGCAAGAAAGTGAAGAAACAAATAAAGTTAGATAAAAGACAATACGTAGAAGATCTAGCAAGAGAAGCAGAGGTAGCTGCAGGAAAAGGAAACCTTAGGGATCTTTACAATATCACTAGAAAGCTAGCAGGAAAATACAGACCATCAAATGGGTTGATCAAAAATAGTAGTGGGGAAACTATCACTAATGTTAGAGACCAAATGGAAAGATGGATGGAATACTTCAAGGAACTCCTGAACAGACCAGCACCTACAAACCCCCAGATATCCAACCGGCAGAAATTGACTTGGACATCAACTGTGAGAAACCATCCAAGGAGGAGATTAGTAAAGCCATTAAACTTTTAAAAGATGGAAAAGCGGCTGGTCCAGATGGTATTCCAGCGGAGGCGGTTAAAGCCAACATAAACACATCCACAGAAATACTGTATAAATTATTTAACAGAATCTGGGAGATCGAAGAAATACCAGCAAACTGGAGAGAAGGATACCTGGTGAAGCTACCAAAGAAAGGGACCTTCAGAAGTGTGAAAACTATAGGGAATAATGCTGTTGTCAGTACCTGGGAAAATACTAAGCAGAGTCATCCTGAAGAGACTGAGAGATGCCATCGATATAAAGCTAAGAGATGAACAGGCAGGCTTCCGACCAAATAGATCCTGTGCTGACCAGATAGCCACATTACGTATAATAATAGAGCAAAGTATTGAATGGAAATCCCCACTTTATATCGGATTTGTTGATTATGAGAAGGCTTTTGACAGTATTGATAGGGAAACCCTTTGAAAATTAATGAGGCATTATGGAATCCCACAGAAAATTATTAACCTAATAAAAGCAACATATACAGATATGAAATGTAGAGTTCTTCATGAAGGTAAACTAACAGATACTTTCGGAATAGAAACAGGAGTGCGTCAGGGATGTCTTCTATCACCTTTGTTGTTCTTACTGACAATAGACTGGATTATGAAGACCACAGTAACTAACACCAGAAATGGAATCCAATGGACTCTAACAGAGCAACTAGATGATCTGGACTTCGCTGATGATATAGCCCTTCTGTCACATACACGAAATCAGATGCAGGATAAGCTAAACACATTGAATCAAAGGTCCCAGCAACTAGGGCTGAACATTCATAAGGGAAAAACAAAGATATTGAGAATTAACCAAGCAAACAACAACTCGATCTCCCTGGGGAAATCCCACTTCAAGAGGTAGAATCATACACATATTTGGGCAGCAACGTAGACAAAGAGGGTGGAATAGATAGAGATGTTAAAATAAGAATACAGAAGGCAAGAGGAGCTTTCATTGCACTGGGAAACATTTGGAAGTCTAAAGAAATCAAATCTAGAACAAAAATTTGAATATTTAACTCTAATGTTAAAGCAGTTCTACTGTATGAGTCAGAAACATGGAGAACAACTAAAACAATAGAGCATAAATTGCAAACATTCATCAACTGGTGTCTGCGCAGAATAGAGGGAATAAGATGGTATGATAGGGTCACAAATGAGGAACTTATGGAAAGAACAAGACAGATTCCAGTGAACGAACAGGTTAAAAAAGACGCTGGCGCTGGATAGGACACACTTTGCGAAAACCGGAGGGGAATATAACAAGAAGGGTCCTTGCCTGGAACCCGCAGGGACAGCGAAAGAAGGGGAGGCCGAGAAATACATGGAGACGAGATTTGGAGGCGGAGATCAACAATATAAAGAAGAGCTGGAGGGAGCTGCAGGAGATAGCTAGAGATAGGAAGACTTGGCATGAGTTGGTTGAGGGCCTATGCCCCAACCGGGGTAAAAAAGGGAAAGAGAGAGAGAGAAGATTCAAATATACTAGTCTGGTTTGATACAACGTGTGATATGCTGTTGTAAGATTCAAATATACTAGTCTGGTTTGCCAAGTTTTTGATAGTCGAGTTTTGTATGTTGACGATTTATTTAATTCACTATTTATTGTGGAGATGACACATGATCTGACCAGACTGTTTCAAAGAAAATAAAGTATTATTTAACTAGTTCACCCGTCCCTGTGGTGCCGGGGTCGGTAAGGAAGCAAACAATAGTACCACTATGACCTGGACACAAGGTATGGACACAAATGTGTACAGATGGGTAACCGTACCGTACGACGTCAGACCGATTTTACGAACAGAAAAACCACAATATGAAGTACCACATCTGAAGTTATACTGTTGCATGATATTAGACCTGATTGATCATAATGAGACACCAAGCTGACTAATGCCATTAATGGGAATTTACAAAGTTCTCTGAACCAACTCTCAAGTACTGCAACGTGCAAACCTTGTCCTCCATCATGGGATCATGGGCATGCTCAGGATTAGACGACTAAGATGGTTGGGGTATGTGAGAAGAATGGAAACTTGTATCATACCAAAACAAATGTTATTCTGTGAACTTTCAGAGGGGAAGAGGCACCAGGGCAGACCACTGATCAGATATAAAAATGTCTGTAATTTCTCAATGAAAAACTTTTCTATAGGTCCCATCACATGGGAAAAACTAGCTGATGACAGAGTTGTGTGGAAAGCGATAAGGCGAAAGGGCGCAGAGTCTTTGAGAAGAGACTTATGTATGAGCTGAACGACAAGAGAAAAGCGAAAACTCAGAAGTTGTCACAGTAAAACACTTGCCAGTTGACCGTCTGTAGAGATGAAAAGGTCATATATATATATATATATATATATATATATATATATATATATATATATATATACAAAGCACTCAGTAGAGCGTGACTCCCATGTGGAAGACCTGTGTTCAATTCACGGTAAGACCAAGAAATTATTTCTCTGTTGTGGGCATAAATGAAAAATTTAACCTGAACAGCTTAGCGGCGACTGCACTAGCTATGCGACCATTAAATTCTTGCTGTCGTCCCACCTGTCCTACTTATCTCAAGTGTCATGCTTGCCGGCGTAGGCGATCATGTCTCTCCACAACTCTCTGCTTGGTGCACGTAATCAGTTCTAACGTCGATCCAGTGTCGAACCATGATGTCAGGTCATCCAGCATCTTCTCCCTCTGTCTTCCGCGAGCTCTCCTTCCCTGAATTTTACCTGTTGTTACCTGTCCTACACCGCAATAAAAAGCTGTACTAAAGGCAGTAAACAGTTTATCCAGATGTATACCTAGAATTGTTACAATTACCGCAGATGTATACCTAGAATTGTTACAATTACCGCAGATGGATACCTAGAATTGTTACAATTATCGCAGATGGATACCTAGAATTGTTACAATCGACATAATTTGTCAAAGTAAAATATCTGTTGTGAACTGCTCAAGTGCTTTATTGTTGAGAGTTGTCTTTTTGTTGTGAAACCTGGGATTCCACTATTTTTGCTCTTTGACAGGATTCTACTGTGCCATCTATCTATTGTATATTGTCTATTCCCAGGTGGAAGATGTAGTTGGCTGTCCACTCTGCCGTTAAGCGTAGGGATGGGAGCTTTAATTTACGTTCTAAGGCTAGATGAGACGCTTCTTTGCCATCTAATCATCTTTTACGTGGTCTTCTCTCTGCCTTCTTTCCTGTTGTTCTGTTGTAGAAGACTATGTATACAGTGGAATTCAGTTGCATTCTTATTAAGTGGTCATACCTGGTCGAGATTGGTACAGCCCGAAAAGAAATACCCACAAACAAACAGACAGGTAGACAGACAGATAGACAGAAAGACATATAGATAGACAGATAGATAGATAGATAGATAGATAGATAGATAGATAGATAGATAGATAGATAGATAGATAGATAGATAGATAGATAGATAGATAGATAGATAGATAGATAGATAGATAGATAGATAGATGGATGGATGGATGATGGATGGATGGATGGATGGATGGATGGATGGATGGATGGATGGATGGATGGATGGATGGATGATGGATGGATGGATGGATGGATGGATGATGGATGGATGGATGGATGGATGGATGGATGGATGGATGGATGGATGGATGGATGGATGGATGGATGGATGGATGGATGGATGGATGGATGGATGGATGGATGATGGATGGATGGATGGATGGATGGATGGATGGATGGATGGATGGATGGATGGATCGATGGATGGATGGATGGATGGATGGTTGGATAGATGGATGGATGGATGGATGGATAGATAGATATATGAATGGATAGATGGATGGATGAATATGGATAGATGGATGGATGAATATGGATAGATGGATGGATGGATGGATGAATGGATAGATGGATGGATGGATCGATGGATGGATATATGGATTGATGGATAAATGTATGGATGAATATGGATATATGGATGAATGGAGGTATATATGGATACATGTATTGATGAATGGAAGGATGGATACATGGATGAATAAATGGGTGGATAAATGGATAGACGGATAGATTATAATAGCTAATTTGAAATGAACCGCCATGTAAATGAAGGGGACATAATCAAATATGTGTTTCGTGTAAATTGAGCAGTCCCAAAATGAAGATCAATGCACAGAATTTGTAGCTCGTCACGTGATTGGGCACTCAGAATCAGGAGCTGGTCTGGAACTGTTACCTTCACCTTCCTACCCCACCCCCATTTCCGCTTTCCTTGTGGAATGCCTTGATTTTCATTCATATTTTATTTCTTCTTTGACGTTATGTGTCGTTTGATTTGAAGGCAGTATTGATGAAGATCGAGTCTTATTGAACGCTGATCAGTTTGTTCTGTGTAATATTGATTAAGCAATATTTGTTATATATACATTATAATATAATAATAATTCCTCTCGTACCGTTATACGTTACATAGGGCCTGCAAGTAATTTCTCCATACCGCTCTATCCTGGGCAACTCGCTCAATCTCCTCCATGGAACTGAGACCGATTTTTCCTGCCTCTCTCAGCAAAGTTCGCTTCATGGTCTCCTTAGGTCGACCTCTCTTTCTTGAACCCTTTGCATCCCATTTCAATGCCTGCTTTGATATTCTTTGATCATTTCTCTTCAAGGTGTGCCCAACATATCTCCATCTTCTCTTCTTATAACAGTTGTCACTAATGGTTGACCAGACATGTCTCTGATTTCATCACTTCTCCATGAATAGTAATATATACATTACTATGAGTTATATATATATATACAATGGCACTAAAATAAACCAAGTGAAAGAATTCAAATACTTAGAAAGCATATTCACAGAAGACGGAAAACTGGATACAGAGATAGAGGCTAGAGTGCAAAAAGAAAATGCTGTAACCTACCAGCTAGCCCCATTGTTAGTGCACCCAAAAATTTCACAGGCAGCTAAGCAACAGATGATCAACAGCATTTTTATACCTACTTTGTGTTACCTGAGCCAAACATGGACATTGAGCAAAGCGCAGTCACAAAAATAACTACATGTGAAATGCGTTGCCTGCGAAAAGTTACCAACAACACAAGAAAAGACAGAATCACCAACATCAGCATAAGAAAGAAAGTTGGCACAAAACCGTGCTTGAATTACATAGAGAAACAAAGAATGAAGTGGTTTGGCCACTTAATAAGAATGCATCCAAACTCCACAGTATACAGAGTCTTCTACAACAGAACATTGGGAAAGAAGGCAAGAGGAAGACCACGGAAAAGATGGTTAGATGGCGTAACAGAATCCTGTGAAAGAGCAAAGATAACAATCACACAAGCCACCAGAACAGCGCAAGACAAAAACAGAAAACCACGACACTGGGCAACAACCCGGTAGCAGTGTGACGACAAGAGAGAGAGAGAGAGAGAGAGCGCGCGAGAGAGAGAGAGAGGGAGAGATACAAGTACAGTTGCGTTGTATTTGCATTCTGCTAATTTATTTTCCTTTGTTTCATTACTGCTTTTGTTCTGTCTACTATTTCTTGTTCATCTCATTCTCGTTTTCTCTTCTTCTTCCAACACTAGTCTATATCGACCACTTGTTAACCACTCTGTGTGATTTGTATGTGATCTGAGCCTAAGAGCAGTTGTACGTTGTGCCAGTTATGCTCCTACAAGTAGGCCAGTACATCCGATTTCTGTGATGCTTTTTATTTACTAAGGTAGATTACTAAGGTATTCCCTAGGTCTTACGTCAGCCTCCTCTTATGACATACCTTGTAGGATGCAGTGGTACTATTCTTTGCTTCTCTTGCGGACTCTGGAACCACACGGGCGAATCTCTTTCTTTTTATTTCTTTATTTCTTATATATGTAAGCCGAGTTGGCTGAATGGATTAGAGCGGCTCCATGCAGGAGACACGGGTTCCATCCACGGTAGGGACAAGTAGTTTTTTTTTTGTAGTCAGCATAAAGAAGAATTCTATCCTGAACACTATCGCAGCGACTGTACTAGCCATGTGACTGCAGTAGCCACGCGACTGCACTAGCCACGCGACTGCACTAGCCACGCGACTGCACTAGCCACGCGACTGCACTAGCCATGCGACTGCACTAGCCATGCGACTGCACTAGCCATGCGACTGCACTAGCCACGCGACTGCACTAGCCAGCGCACTGCACTAGCCACGCGACTGCACCTAGCCATGCGACTGCACTCAGCCATGCGACTGCACTAGCCATGTGACCACTAAATTCCACAAGCTCATGCCCCCTCCCTGTCCCACACCGTCCTAAAAGCGGTATTACACATTAACGATAGTTTTTTTCTTATTTTTCTTTTTAAAGCCGAGGCACGCTGCTTTCAACCTAAGGATCAACCTTCTTTTTGGTTATATCAGAGCTTGTAGGCCAGCAAACATAAAAAATAGGAATTAGTCCCTTTCGGGGAATCTAATATTCTATATATTCGTCACTTTATTCCAATTTTTCTTTATTTTCTACTCGTGTCCACTTGTTGCTCCAATTTTGTATCCGTTTTTATCTATCGGGTCGTAGTTTTTTTTTCTGCTGTGAATTCAAGCGTACTCATGGCGTCGAATATTTCACATCTCACTGGTTTTGCGTGAAGGCTTGCATTCCTTATCACCAGTCCCCCCTAGTCTTAAAGGTTTTTAAGCCGAAGGATGGACTTCATTGTACTGGGTTTTACCCCATATGACTTTGTTCCTCTCCGCAGAAATGGTACGCCACCTTCTGAGAGTATTGTACAGAGCATGAACTCCGTAGCACCAGCAACAATCCTAGGGGGGAAAAATGCACTCGTGAACAGAACGGCACGGTCCGAATTCGAACTCGTAACCTTCAACTTGCAAGGGAATGGCTTAACCACTTATCTAACAGAGACCACGTTCCTGCACAGTTCCCTTGTTATTCATGTGAGTTTTATTCCGATTGCAGATGTAAACATCAGAGTTACGTCTCCTTCATGATATTAGTTAGCAATGAGATCCACTTGGCTGTTCCCTAATTTTAACATTGCGAAAGATTGTTAGTGGGGGCAAAGTTTTAATCAGAATAATCTTTTTAGACCAGCGTTTCCCAAAGTGGGCGGTACCACCCTTCCAGTGGGTGTTGAAGCGTTGGGGGGTGATAGTTGGTTCAGAATATTCTAAAATAAATTATTTTCGTTGTTTTGCGATTGAATAATCATTTAAAATTTGATTTCTGGATTTAAATTCATCTTATGTCCGTCTTACACGATCCATTTTTCCATCAATTTTCTATTTCATGCATATAATCATTTGAAAATTGGCCATGTATTACAGAAATAGATATCAATTTTCTATCTCAAAGAGAAAATAGAGCATGTATATAGGTGGGAGGGGGCGTTGGCAAACTGTTATAATATGGAGAGGGCGTTACAAAGTTTATGTTGTGCAAAGTGGGTGGTGGACCGAAACAGTTTAGAAACCCATGTTTTAGACGATAATGATTTTAGAAGTTGTTGATAAGAGATCATCGAGTCCCTTGTGGAAAGTCTGGAGAGCTAACATGCAGTCATCGAGGAAAATTAGGTTTGATCCTTCATTTTTTATTTCTCCTGTATTCTTGTAGCATCTAAGAATGTCTGCAGTTCTGACCAGTTCTCTTCTGGCCTAATTTAAGTTTGACAGCAGCAATTGAGAATTCTACTTTTGTTTGTATTTTAAATATAAATATTATTATATTTGTTTATTAATTGGTTTCTTTACTTCTCAATGTTGATCTATTGGTCATTTAAACAGTTATAGTAAAAGTAAAGGAACCCTTTTTCATACCTCGTGGTTTATTGGGTAACAATATGGCGTTAGATTCGTAGTTATTATTGACCTTCGGTACACAGTGGGTGATGTACTCAACATTAAACCGGCCATTACTTCCCAGGGCTTTTTCTGGTATCTAATTGAGGCTGGGTCGACCCACATCCAACTCTAGATAACTAGGCCAGACAACTGACCGGGGATTCCTGACCTAGATGAGAAAAGGGGCTGAAAATTACAGATGTTTGATAGAACACTGCAAGCTTTTTTTTAATTTTACTCAATTCTGTGAGTCTACGGTTATTTATTAGTGAAAAATATTCATAATATTGATATTCCTTATTGTTAAACTTAGCTTGTTGCATAATATAACTTCGATTTAGCATTTTGTGTTGATTTTAAAATGAATTCGCCTATACACACCAATACCGGAATGCGAGGTCACGTGGTGTAGTTGTGGTCTGATTTCCCATAATTTTACCTGAGTCCGCAGGCCCATAAGTTTATAGTTGACTCTGGTCGACCTGAGAGATGCTACTGTCAGAAAAATATGCCACGCCTACTGTGGAATTGAACCGGACCATACTCCTAAGATACGAGTTAACTAACAACTAGCTACTGCAATTCTCATTTATGCGGCTCGCGTATACACATTTCAAAACAATGTTTACTTCGCGTAAAATATGTTTTTAGATTGCACGTGATGCATTGCATGTTAAAAAAATATCGCATGCTAAACATCAATAGCCCATTAATTTTGTCATATTCCTTCTAAACCTCATAAAAATGTGCTTTTAACCCCACATAATGCCCGTCTGCCAGCGTGTTCGTAGCGCGTTGGACTACGTGTAACTATCCTCTGTGTGTGCTGGTTCAATTCCGCGGATGGCAGAAAAGCCACAGATTCCCAAGATTTTCGGTGTTCGTGGCACCGAACCGAAGGGTTACGGTGTCCATGGCACCGAGCCGAAGAGCTGAAAAGCTCAAGTGCTTCTGGACCGGAAAAAAATCCACATAAACTTTATTTATTTTTAGCTGGTTTGATTGTTAGGATCATCATCAGTGGCGGATCGTCATTAAGGGCCAGTAGGGCCGGGCCCCACCAAAAATATGTAACGGGTATTTATTATTTAATAAATTAAAATATAACAAAACCAAAAACCATGATTATTCCAAATATTTGTGTCTGGCCCCACCAACAAAAGTGAACACGAGCCGCCACTGATCATTATCATTGCACTTTGGTGAGTAACCATGTGTGTCCTGATCTATTTCTTACACAGGAAGATCTCAGCTGCAGTGCACGAACTTCTTAGCACCGGCGAGGGTCTCCGATATAATTTTGAAGATCTTCCGTAAGAATTTTATTTTAATCCTTTTCAACGAATTTTGCCCAGGCAGCGGTTTTCTAGCCTGTTCTTCTAGATTTTGAGCTGTCAATGGTTCTTTTACGTACTCAAATTAAACACGGGACCCAGGTTTTATCGTCCGTCTCCGATAGGACTAGGAACTCGATCTCACCTACACTGAGATCAAGGATATCTGGACAAATATTCCGATGGCTACACGAGGAAGCGAGCTGAGTACCTTTGGAATTATAGGCAAGCACCTAACCTCTGAGAGCCGCTGTGGCGTAGTTGTTAGTGAACTCGCTTCTCAAGGCTGATAGTCTGGGTTCAGCTCCCGCAATGCGCGTGGAATTTTTCCCGACTGCGACGGCTCTCAGGTCGAACCAGCCTCAACTGGGTACCAGACATGCTCTGGGAAAGTAAAGGCGGCCGGCGTGATGCTGACCACATCACCCATCGTGTGACGACGGTCAATGAAAATACAGGCCTAACACTGTATTGACCTATATACCACGAGGTATGAAAGGGTTCCTTTACTTACTACTTTACTACTTACCTAACCTCTACGTCACAGAGACCTAACTGATATCAAACATTTGCATGTAACATAAAACATAAACAAATGTAACTGTCACATTAATTGAAATTGATATAAATTATAATAGGAAATATTGACTTTTTGCAGTAAGCTAAAAAGGAGTCTATTGCTTAGAAACATGGAAGACAACAAAAGAAACCACCAGAAAACTACAGACCTTCATAAATGGATGTTTACGTAGAATAGAGGGACTGAGATGGTATGATAAGATTACGAACGAGGAATTCAAAGAAAGAACTAAGCAGATACCAATGGAGAAAGAGCTAAGAAAGAGAGCCGGGCGATGGATACATTGAGAAGACCGACGGGAAGCTTTGCAAGACAAGCAATGTTTTGGAACGGACAAGGAAAGAGGAGTAGGGGACGACCTAGACAGACCTAGAGGAGAGAGCTGAAGGCTGATATTAAAAGGATAGGTAAAACATGGAAAGAATTGGAAGGGATGGCCGGAGGGAGGAAGAGCTGGAAGAAATTTGTTGAAGATCTGTGTTCCTTTGGGAGTTGAAAGGTGAAGAAAAAGAATGAAAAGAGTCTTATAAATTGAATGATAGTAAAGTTACGAATGGGGAGATGTAGATGCCTGAGCAGGATACTTCATTTCTGAGGTGGAAGCTGAAGAAGGAATGTAAGAAAATGGGAAGAGAGTGAAAACATCTGGAAATGGTGGCCGTGGATAGGATGGCTTGGAAAACCTTGGTTGCGGACCTATGCCTCCTAGGGATGAAGAAGAAAAATAATAACGAATGTGTAATAAGGTTCTTTTTATATTTTTGGTGAAGAAATGTATTCTTTTTAAATCGTTGTATGATATTCTTCAAGTTTGCAAGTTCCTACTAGCTGTTAACCCTAAAGCTACAATCTAAGTAAGATATACTATGAAGTACAAGTTAGTAAAAAAAAAGTTAATTGCATATCCTTTACAGGACTTTGCGAATCAACCCCAGCTTTTAACGCTGTTTGTGATTTTTCTAGGCATTATTACGTTCAGTAGTTTGCCATTGCTTTCTGTAGTGGTGGTGCCATCGTCGTTTTGTAAAAATCAAAGGCGGAACAACTTGACTGCCCACAGTGTGATTCGAACTTAGAACGTCTGGGTAAATAGACCGAGTCACTATCCCCTAAGCTACAGACGCCATCACAAGTTACTAACATTACCGAAATAGCATGTGTTTGCCTATGTTCTAAAATCTGACCATCGTTTAATGTCTCGAAGTAATATAGCAGCTGATTGAAACCATCCTATATGCCCATCATCAAATAGTTGGTCCTTGTCAGAACGTTGCCACTCCAGCAGTCCTCCAGAATGTCTCTCTCTCTCATAGGCCAGATATCCCACCTCTGTACAAGTCATGCTCATATCATCAATTATATCTTGAATCCATCTTCTCCGTGATCTTCCTCTTCTCCTCGTTGCCGGAATGCCTTCTTCCATGATGGTCTTCCCCAGCTCTTCGTGTCTCTTTATGTGTCCAAAATACTTCAATTTTCTCATTCGTATTTATAGCATCAGCCAGTTTTCTTTGATTTTGATTTCTTTCTGGATAGATCTATTTATTTTCTTCTCCATTATACACAGAAAACTACTCTATAACAATTATTATGTGGATGAAATAATGAAAATCGTAGCATACCCTTTACAGGACGTAGCCATCAACCGCAATAAACGAGTAGTTGATTTTTCTAGACACCACTTATACGTTCAGTAGTTTGTCATTGCTTTCTGAATGGTGAGGTCTATTTTACCTTTGTAAAAATCCCATGAAAACTAATTTGCTTTAAACTTGCCCACCGTGGGGTTTGAACCAGGTTCGCTATGGTTCGTGATCGAGCTCACTACCGCTTGAGCTACAGACACTCATATGTATACCAAGGTTAATAAAAAAATATATTTAATATTTTTCGTGTCCCGTTAGAGAAAGAAAGGCATGTGTCGAATACTTGATTACTCACTGTAAGTCCAAGACAGAAATAATGTATCCGGGACTCATTGCGAACATACAATGCTCCGCTTCAGATAACTCTTCCGTCTTAACGTGAAATTTGTATTTAGTTAGTTATATCCCTTGTCTAAAACAAAAATTGTAATTTCTCGTGGTCTTTTCAGATGTTAGTGTATGAAGTGAAGTGCCTGTCGTATCACATTTCTAAGCCCTAGAAAGCAGGAGGTAGTTGTGCCTATTCCTTTCTGCACGTGTGAGACATCGATTATAGAATTAAACCGATAACCCTCTTGTCTCCGAGTCGAATTGCGAAAGCTTACGTATTGCGCTTTTCATTGACACCTGCAAGGGTGATCTAACTTCATGCGGCATAGACAAAGGACATTGGGAGCGGTTAGCCAAAGACAGACAAGCATGGCGAGCGGCAGTGAGGGCAGCTCAAAAATAAAGAAGAAAAAAACCATACATATGGAGGCAAAAGAGAACACAGAGAGAACATCCTATGTGTCAGCTCCAGTCTCTAGTTTTACCTGCAGCAACTATGGCACGGATTGCCACTCCAGAATAGGCCATTACAGCCACAAGAAACGTAGTGATTCAGCCAAACATACTACATAACGCAAAACCTATTGTTTAATGAGATATTCATTCATTTATTGTTCGTTCAGAGGTCAATGGCGATGAGGACGTATAATGCTACTCCGTCCCACTGTTACTGAATACCAAAGGGAAATAGAAAATAAAAAGATGCATTACAATAGGGACCTGACCCAATCTCTTCAGTTCATAATGAATTTGGGCTAGCCCTCAATATTTAAAAAAAGTAAATTGCATATCCTTTACAGGACTTTGCGAATCAACTCCATCTTTTTAACGCTATTTGTGATTTTTCTAGGCTATATTACGTTCAGTTTTTGCCATTCTTTTCCCAACGGGTGGTGCCATCGTCCTTTTGTAAAAATCCACGCGAAACAATTTGCAACGAAACTGTCCGCAGCGTGATTCGAACTCAGAACGTCAGGATTAATAGACCGAGTCACTATCCCCTAAGCCACAGACGACAGCCTCAATATTAAGCATGAGCAATATCCGAGAATGTTTGCAAAGCGGATGTCTGTTGTTTAGCTACTTGCAACACCAAGTCTTTTTAAAGTGTCTGACCGCCCGAGTGGTTACCGGGGCCCAAATTTGGGGTGTAAAGAATAGAACCACTGTTACCTGCCACGCATGTCAACTAAGGAGGTTTGGCTGAAATCGGATGCACGTGTCCTAAACGTGTGAAGTCTATGCGTTTAGAGGCCTACCAAACCAATGTGCAACGTATACACGTTCTTTGCAAAGATCAAACATATCACAAAAGAGTGATTAAAATGTGTCGTAGAGAACGAACGCAAAGAAGAGGAAGAAGATGAAGCAGAGTACTAAAGATAAAATTGTGGGAAACATATTTGAAAAGTTGCAATCTATGAAAATGTTTCTAAACTTGTAACCTCAATAGAAACATTGAATCAGGTTAAATGATCGAGTAGTTTCTTGCAGCTTTGAAGTGGAATTGTACCCACTTACGTCCTCGTGTTGCTAAGGCCCACAAGGGAATTAAAGAATAGTACCACTGCAACCTGCAAGGCATGTCGTAAGAGGCGACTGAGGTAGGTGCCTAGGAAGCTACCCTAGTAAATAAACAAAATACAGGCCTACTTGTAGGCAAATAACTGGCACAACGTACAGAGATTAATTGATAAGAACATGATCATTACACTTCGTAGAATAACCATGTGTTCTCCTGTCTCTTTCTTACACACGAAGATATCTGCGAAAGTGCACGAACTCTGTAGCACAGGAGAGGGTTCCCGTTGTAGGTTTGAAGAATATAAAAATTGTGAGATGACGAAAAGGTTCACTTTTCATATGGAAATAAAGAATAAATTTACAAGTCAAAATAAACGAACACTCATGGGCGGAACTGAAGTAAAGCGATTGACTCTTATTAATTTTTTGTTGAATTATTATCTTCGGTTGTATTTATATCTTTGGTTGTATTTATATATTTAGTTGTATTTATATCTTTAGTTGTATTTATATCTTTAGTTGTCTTTATATCTTTGGTTGTATTTATATCTTTAGTTGTATTTATATCTTTGGTTGTATTTATATCTTTAGTTGTATTTATATCTTTAGTTGTATTTATATCTTTGGTTGTATTTATATCTTTAGTTGTATTTATATCTTTAGTTGTATTTATATCTTTAGTTGTATTTATATCTTTAGTTGTATTTATATCTTTAGTTGTATTTATATCTTTAGTTGTATTTATATCTTTGGTTGTATTTATATCTTTGGTTGTATTTATATCTTTGGTTGTATTTATATCTTTAGTTGTATTTATATCTTTGGTTGTATTTATATCTTTGGTTGTATTTATATATTTAGTTGTATTTATATCTTTAGTTGTAATTATATCTTTAGTTGTATTTATATCTTTAATTGTATTTATATCTTTAGTTGTATTTATATCTTTAGTTGTATTTATATCTTTAGTTGTATTCATATCTTTAGTTGTATTTATAACATTAGTTGTATTCATATCTTTAGTTGTATTTATATCTTTGGTTGTATTTATATCTTTAGTTGTATTTATATCTTTAGTTGTATTTATATCTTTAGTTGTATTTATATCTTTAGTTGTATTTAAATCTTTAGTTGTATTTATATCTTTAGTTGTATTTATATCTTTAGTTGTATTTATATCTTTGGTTGTATTTATATCTTTGGTTGTATTTATATCTTTAGTTGTAGTTATATCTTTGGTTGTATTTATATCTTTGGTTGTATTTATATCTTTAGTTGTATTTATATCTTTAGTTGTATTCATATCTTTAGTTGTATTTATATCTTTAGTTGTATTTATATCTTTGGTTGTATTTATATCTTTGGTTGTATTTATATCTTTGGTTGTATTTATATCTTTAGTTGTATTTATATCTTTCACGAGATAATTGAATAAACATGTAATAACGTTTTGAAATTGTGACGATGTTCTTCTTCTTCTTTTTCTTCTTACCTTTCGCCTCCAAGGTGGCATAGGCCCTCAACGAAAGCCTTGCCAGCTTTCATGCGCTTGGATGTGGTTTTTATAGCTTATTATTTTTACTGAGTGGAGAAGCTAATTCGCAAAACCTCCACTTTTGCTGTATACAGCATGTGGTAGTTTATAGTGGTTCTATTCCTTTACTCCAAATTTTGGCCACGGTAACCACACGGGCTTCATATTTGTATTGTTTGCAGTCTTTTATTCTTCATCGGATAGGAGAGACGTGTAGGCGCATTCGCTGAGATTCTCACCATCTTTATTACGATCAGATTTCAGTGCCAGCTCAGGACAGACGTGTAGGCGCATTCGCTGAGATTCTCACCATCTTTATTACGATCATATCTCAAATCAGACATGTATATACCTACCCTTCTACTTTTACCAGAGAAGCTCTTCTTCGATCCCTACCCACCTAGCCAGACAGTAGTCTGTCATCAGGGTCACATCGTGGAAGTGGGGTAGGGTCTTGGTCAGTGAACGTTTTTAACAGCAACAACTTTAATATACGCTATTGGAGCTGGAATTACCGCGGCTGCTAGCACCAAACTTGCCTCCAATAGATCCTCGTTAAATAGTTTAAAGTGTACTCTCCAATTACGGTGCCTCGAAAGAGTCCCGTATTGTTATTTTTCGTCACTACCTCTCCGTGCCGGAAGTAGGTAAGTTGCGCGCCTGCTTCCTTCCTTGGATATGGTAGCCGTTTCTCATGTTCCCTCTCCGGAATCGAACGTTAATTCCCCGTTACACTATACAAACATGGTAGGCATGTCACTTACCATTAACATTTGATAGTGCAGCCATTTAAAAGATACGTCGCCGGCACATGAGGACATGCGATCGGCACTAAGGCTGTTATGTCATTCTATGTATATTTCAGGAAAGCATTAAAAATGGAACATAACTAGGTACAGCCTGAGTATAAACATAATTATATTGATTATTTCCCTTGAAAGATTGCTACGTGTTTCATCATCACAAATGAAGTAATGGATTCCCATTATAACGAACCTTAATTGCATGGGCGGAATTTGATCTATGTAGCACTCCGTTTTTATTACATAATGATACAGAGGCGTGTACTATTCATGGTATCATAGCAAGTGTACAAGTTGAAAGTATGTGGGTGTATAATAAGTTAATTTGTGTACTTGTTTTTAAAACGTTGATAGGAATGCTCGCTCTAGTGTGTGTGTATGAGTGCTTGTGTGTGCTTGTGTGTCTGTAAATGTGTGGGAGAGGGGTTGAGTGTGCGTGCAAGTGTGTGTGTGTGTGTAAAATGGCAAGGAGGGTGTGGGTATGTGTGTGTATAACTAAAGTGTGTGTCTATTGAAACTTTGTGCCTGCTCGGGGTGTAGTCTTGTAGACAGTGACTCTCTTTTAAATCTTGCCTCTCTCAAGTTCGTTTCCTTAATGCGCCCTTTTCTTCTTGAACGTTGCTTTCCACTTCACTAATTGCTTTGATATTCTTTGATCATTTCTTCTCAAGGTGTGCCCAACATATTCAATCTTCTCCTTCTTATAACAGTTCTTACTAGTAGTTGAAAAGATATTTCCCTGATTTTATTATTTCTCCTGAATTCGTTTCCATTTATGTTCATTTTTTCGCAGGCATCTGTTTTAAATGCATATGTGTACTTATAAATGCGACTCAAAACACATTTTTAAATAGACTTGAAGCAGGAAGTGAGAAGTACAAAATAATTAAATCAAGGGAAATAACCAAATATATTATTATTCAAACGATTACGAATCATTGAAAACACTCAAAAACCAAACACAATTTAAAAATACACAAAAACACTTAAATCACAAAACTGTATTTTGGCCTATTATAGTTCTGGTATGAGAAATTGGCCAATCCTTGCTAAGCGTCAATTGCTTTTGGTGGTATACGTTTCCGCTGATTGTTTTGAATTAGAGCTCAAGTGTTTCTGGAAGTGCGTAACATTTCTTAGAATTTCCCATTCTTGTTTAGATAATCGAAATATTCCGGAAATTATAAAATGGTTAGAATAAAGACTTTCCGAAATATTCTATCTGAGTTTAAGGTTAACTTTGTGATAAGAAACGTTTTATTCTCTTCCTGTCCATGATATTTGAAAATTAAGAACAAAAATTTTGACTTTAAGTAATTTTTCATAATTAATCACAGACTTTCATCGGTGCTACGGAGTTCTTGTAGTACAACTGAGGTCTTCCTGTGCAAGAAAGAGATTGGAGGACACATTGCTATTCACCGAAGTGTAAGGATGATTGTCACCAATCAATCAATGAATCAATCAATCAATCCGTCACTGACTTCTGCCATCTTCTTCACTGTGTGTTTTATCCCAAATATCAATTACATTACAGCTGGGTCAAGTAAACGTGACTACCCGCTGCGCTATACCAGTCTCAAATTATTTCTTTTCTTCGAATGCTAGATATCGACCAATTGTTAAACCACTCTTTATTATCTGTATGTGATTCGAGCCTAAGAGCGATCATACGATGTGCCACTTATTCACCTACAAGTAGGCTAGAACATCCGATTTCTGTGATATTTTTTATTTACAAGGGTAGCTTCCCTAGGACCTACCTCATTCACCTTTTACGACATGCCTTGTAGATCGCAGTATTACTATTTGCTGCTCCTCATGAGCTCCAGCAACATACGAGGGAAATTAATTCAAAGCTATTCATTTAACCATTTCACTTTTGATGTTGTATTAAGACTTCATCTAAATAGACACGCCCTTTCAACCATAGACAATTGTCCTCTTATTTATATCTGGTCATGTTTACCACCGACAAATAGACGACATGCAGCTAGAAATCGTCTTTTTTTTTAAATAACAGCACTGTCGAGAAGATGACTAATCGGGCGTACTTAGTTGTTAGTGTTCTCGGTTCTTATACGCGTGGTCCGAGTTTGATTCCACAGAAGGTGTGCAATTTGTTCTACCGTAATAGTTCTCAGGTCGATCCTACCTCACTTGGGTACCAATAAAGCACTATGAAGTAAAAGCAGACACATTACTTATCACGGTGCAGAAATAATTGTCTAATATCGTGTTACCCAATACACTTCACCTTCTACTTCTTCTTCTTCATCGATCGTTCTAGGCTTGTTTTTATCATTCTCTTTGTGATATATAAACAGCAAAACATCAGAACGTAATGTACGTGTACCAACCTTCAGCACCTATTTGAGCACAGTTGCTTATCCTTCGGTGGGGTGTTAGATTTCAGCCAGCTATTGTGTGCGGATTCGCTTCTTCCGCTAGTCTTTGACTGTCCCCAACCAAAACCCACAAGGCAGTGGGTTGCTATTTTCTTTCAGGGCAGCGACCTTAGACGGCCTGCCCTCCCGGGCTTTTGAGCACCATCTACCCAACAAATCCGGTCGTTTTAATGAACACCTTGGTTTGTCGCCCGTTCAGGTTTGTGTACGGTTTGCTCCGCTAGCCTTTGATTGTCCCCAATCAACTACAAGGCAGCAGTACTTCCCTTCTGAAAAACGGTTACTTTCCTGTTTTTCCTATCTATCTATTATCTAATCATGTTTTGTCTTTCAGCTTCAGGTCGAAAAAGGAGAGACCTGGATCGATCCTCTATATGCGCCGTGTCTTCCTTTCTCTTCTCCAGTCCTGATTTGTCTCACAACTTCAGGGTAAAAAGATATTTCTAGCAGGGACTTGTGTGTGCGCTTCATAAGCAGTGTCTTTCGTCGCCTCTGTTATCTCTGAGGTTCACCTTTTGCGTAGTCTGGCTTTTGTTTTTGTATCCACTGTATCGGATTAGCATTGCTCTTTGTGGCGCACTGCCTCTTGGTAATCTTCTTATGTGGCCAAACCATTTAATTTGTTGTTTCTTGATAAAGTTCAGTACTGATGTCGTAACCACGTTTTTTCTGATTTCTTCATTTCTAAGCGGGTCTCATCTTGTTACCCCCAGCATTTGGCGTAGATACTTCACCTCTGTCGTGACTAGTTTTCTTCTGTCATTTAATGTCAGCGTCCAGGTTTGGCACTAATAGCATAATATCGGGAGAAATTGTGTGTTAAAAGCACGACATTCTCATACGATCAACACGAGTCAAGTTACCATAGTTTCAGAAATAGAGACTAATCTCTTTCTTTCTTTTGTGGATTTTGATATCTCATGAGTATGGAATCTACAAAATATTGAGATATATATAACAATACAGTCTATTTACTGGTCATGTCGATATCGCTAGTACAGGCATTGCTGTCTTAAAGTCTACTTACTGGTCATGTCGATACTGTTAGTACAAACATTGTTGTCCTAAAGTCTACTTACTGGTCATGTCGATACTGTTAGTACAAACATTGTTGTCCTAAAGTCTACTTACTGGTCATGTCGATACTGTTAGTACAAACATTGTTGTCCTATAGTCTACTTACTGGTCATGTCGATACTGCTAGTACAAACATTGTTGTCCTATAGTTATCGGTATGTCGATACTGTAGTACAAACATTGTCTAAGTCTATTACTGTCTGTCGATCAGCTAGTCAAACATTGCTGTCCTAAAGTCTACTTACAAGTCATGTCCGATACTGCTAGTACAAACATTGCTGTCCTAAAGTCTACTTACAAGTCATGTCGATACTGCTAGTACAAACATTGTTGTCCTAAAGTCTACTTACTGATCATGTCGATACAGCTAGTGCAAACATTGTTGTCCTATAGTCTACTTACTGATCATGTCGATACTGCTAGTACAAACATTGCTGTCCTAAAGTCTACTTACTGGTCATGTCGATACTGCTAGTACAAACATTGCTGTCCTAAAGTCTACTTACAAGTCATGTCGATACCGCTAGTACAGGCATTGCTGTCCTGTGTCAAAAGTTTCAGTATTCCTATACACTTTGCGAAGACCGGAGGGGAATATGGCAAGAGGGGTTCTTGCCTGGAGCCCGCGGGGACAGCGAGGAAAGGAGGCCGAGAGATACATGGTGACGAGATTTGGAAGCGGAGATCATAAGTCAATAATAGGAAGGAGCTGGAGGAGCTGCGGGTGATAGCTAGAGATAGGAAGACTTGGCGTGAGTTGGTTGAGGTCCTATGTCCTAATCCGGGGTAAAAAGACAAAGAGAGAGAGGAAGAAATGTGAAATTATCATATTAATTTCGTAGGGTTATACGTTATATAGGACCTGCAAGCAATTTGTCTATACCGCTCTATCTTGCTCAATATCTTTTATGGAATTGAGTCTAATATTTCTCGCTCGCTTCTCTTGGTAAATTTATTTTTAGGGTTTTCCTAAAGAGTCCTTTCTTTCTTGCATAATTTGTCTCCCACTACAATCCAGTTTTTTGATTCTTTGCTCATTTTTTTCTCAGCGCATGATTTGGGAATAACAATCCTATCTTGTTATTTTTTTAAAAGTATTTTACAGAAACAGAAATGTATACATTACCTACTCATGGACGTGAAGACATCTCGCCAACAGAAACAACCCTACAGAACAAACTAAGGGGGTGAAGACCTCAAGAGCACCGCTTTGTTTATTACAAATACCAGAGTTGTAACGTAACCAGGGGTGGCTCGTCATTGAGGGCCAGTGGGGCCCGGCCCCACCAATAATCGAAAGGGAGAATAACTTCCCGGAATAGACAAATAATAGTAAATACTCCAAAATCATGATTTTTCAGAAAATCTGTGTCTGGCCCCCACCTAGAAAACTGACCACGAGCCGCCACTGAGCGTAGCAGAAGTTGATTACCGAATAAGAAATTGACTCGTAAGACTGAAAGGACTAGGCGATTGGTGTCGTAAGGACTAGGGTAAGTGGTTCGAGTCCCGTGTTTGTCTATTTGTTTTTCGGAAGCTCTTAATACCTGTATCTGTTTATTTGTTGATTTTACAAGGACGGAAATGCTGAATAGCTTTTACAAGGACGGAAGTGCTGAATGGAAGACCCGAAACTAACGACCTGAATGAGAATAATAGAACAAGAACGTAATAAAGGAATGCTGGAATACAATACAGAGGACGGCCAAGAATAAAGAATAAAGGTAAGCTTTTGTTACTGTCTTAAGTGCCAAAGGCGTCAGTGGCTTGAAGGAGAGAAACAACCGTTTATATAACACAAATTATTATGCAACACAAACTGTGTGTGACGTCAAGCAGTATGAGAAGTGGAACCAGTCACGTAATGTATTTTCTGTTACGTTAGATATGCGAACTTTGAATCAGCGTGAGACATCGCGATTTGAAAATTGTTGTCAGGCAGGTGTCTACGTGTCTGACCACACGTCTAGACATTCTGTGTCCAGGACCAGGTGGTGATCATTCTTGTGTTACGTGATTCAACCTTAATAATAGTAAGTTAAAAATAAACAATAGTGTGCACTAGGGATTTCCTATAGTGACTGTTGACATGAGATAATAATGTTAAATATGGGGAGCGTCTGTTCGAATGGGTAGAGTGAAGGCTTCCTTTCGGGAGATCCTTGTTCAATCCCCAAGATCTTCTTCGAACGCCCTATATCGACCACTTGTTAATCACTCTGTGTGATTTGTATATAATCTGAGCCTCAGTGCGATTTAACGTTGTGCCAGTTATGTGCCTACAAGTAGGCCAGTACATCCGATTTCTGCGATACTTTTATTTACTAGGGTAGCTTCCTAGGTCAATCAGTCGACTCTTACGACATGCCTTGTAGGTCGCAGGGGTACTATTCTTGGCTTCTCTTGTGGGTCCCGCACCAAACGGGCACAATCCTCGATAAATTCAAGTATTTTGGGGTTTTTTTCTGTATGGGAACTAAGAACAATTCCTAACCTACACAATTTTGCGGCGACTGCACTAGCCATGCGGTCTTTAAATCCCTCAGGCTCATGCCCCCCGCCCCTTTCATACACCGCTGTAAAAGCGGTGTTACATGGAATAACGACAGTTGAATATAATGTTAAGTCCCGCTTTTTCCAAAACGTATTAGGTCTACAAGGTGTTCTCACATCAAACAGAGTTGGGGTCGGCTAGTCTTTCTTAGGAGAGGCGTAAAATAAAAATGAGTAACTTTCTGTTGACCCATAGAACACATAAGTCAACTGTTCCAACCTCTGAGTTGTGTAGATCGAGAAACTTTGACCCGATTGCATAATTCTGTTCAATCATTTCAACATTTTTATTGAAAACTAAAATCCAAACAGTTAATTTGTTATCCGTCGCGAACCCATTTCCCACTCCTTCCCAACCTCACCTCCTCCCCTTACCCTCCACACCTCACAGTTTTTCCAACGTTCTGTGTATAAAACAAATGGTTTTCCCATTCATAGAATCCGGTATTTCATTCAATCCAAGGTCGCCTATAGTGTTCTCATACATGGTCTCGAGCAGGATATGTCTGGGAAAAGAGAATTGTAATAGTTCAGACCTGTTGACCCTCCATACTATTATACTTAACCTAAAAATTTCCCATAATATCAGCATTTGATTATTAAACTGCCCTAGTTTGTTAATTTTCTTGTCGGTATCAGTATCATTGCTCCGAATGTAACCAAGTAACCTGGCACGGCAGTGTTTTATTGCACGTACTGTCTTAAGACGTTATCCAATCAATTGTTACATATGTTATCAGTTGTCAGGAAGCGTTCGAGACCCCATTTATTTCAATCTTAAGTTTGCGTAATGGCGAGATATGCTTCATCAAGATCCTTCTTCTTCTTCTTCTTTTTCCTTCTTTGTGATTAAGTTATTGATTATAAGTCTTGAGGCCTACGTGAGGATTTTGGTGTTGCGAGTGTACTTGGTTGTGCGGTTAAGTTGGGTTTTTTTTCTGAATTATGGTACATCCATATTTAGTTTCTCAGCCCGTCTGCCCAGCGTGTTCGTAGCGGGTTGGACTACGGTGACTACGGGTGTGTGCGGGTTCAATTCCGCGGGATGACAGAAAAGGCCACAGATTTCCCAGATTTACGGTGTTCGTGGCACCGAACGGAAGGGTTACGATGTTCATGGCACCGAGCCGAAGAGCTGAAAAGCTGAAGTGCTTCTGGATCGGGAAAAAAAAAATTAGTTTCTCAAGCGCCCCGTGTGGTACCGGGGCCCCCAAGATAAGCAAAGAATAGTACCACTGCGACCTAAAGGCATATCGTAAGAGACGACATATGTAGAACCTAGGGAAGCTACCCTAGTAAATAAAAAGCATCGTAGAAATTTGATGTGGTGGCTTACTTGTAGGCGCAGAACTGACACAACGTACAATCACTCTTAGGCTCAGATCATATACAAATCAAACAAGAGTGGTTAACAAGTGGTCGATATGGAGCGTTCGAAGAAAAAGAAGAAGATTCTCAAGGCTATGTTAGTGGGATAGTGTTGCAATATGTGCGCAGTGTTTGGAAGTCTTTAACTACACTCTAAGTTGCAAATTACATCAATTATCATTTATATCTTCTTCTGCGTTCTCACTAGAATGGGGTTTCGGATTCTCTAATAAAGGCAGCCGTATGCCTCAGATTATCAGTCATGCCATACAGTTTGTCTTGGACGCTGGTATAAGTGGGCCACCTCTTTCTTCTCAAGTCTGCATACTGGTGACAGTTCTGTAGGATATAATTCCTATGATTTTTGCTTCCCCTTTTGTGCCGACCTCTTCCAGCAGTAAGTTTTGGTCACCCTCGTGATGGTAGGTCTGACATTCTTACTGCATGGCTAAATCTCCGAGGCAGATTAGCGACCGTAGAATCCGTTATCCCATTCGTCATAGTGAGGGGTCGCTGCACCATGTTATGCGCCTTACGGCCTGGTGCATCCGTTTTCTGCAAGCATTTATTTCGGGTTAGCATTCCCTAGCGAACACGTGCATCCGATTTCAGCCAAACCTCCATAGTCGCCTCTTACGACATGCGTGCAGGTAATAGTGGTTCTATTCTTTACACCCCAAATTTTGGCCCAGATAACCACTCAGGCGAAATATATGTATGAAGTGCTTGTCACTTTATCATTCTAGACTCTAGTGTGCAGGAGATAGGAAAGATCAATATATTTCTATATTTGTCAAATGTCGAGTGGGGGGATTGAATCCACAACCCTCTCTTGGTCTGATTCCAAATGCTAACGCTTATGCATTACGCTAATCCGTCCAACGAGTTGTGATTATATAAAATACATTTTCTCCTAGTCTTTTCAGACCTTTGGGTAAGAAGTCACTTCACTTCACATTTCTAGGTCCTAGTGTGCTGAAGGTAGGAGGGTTAATTCCTTCCACTTGTGTTAAATGTTGAGTGGGGATCGAACTCATAACCTTCCTGTGTATGAGTTGATATTCAAACGCTACCCTAATCCGTCCGAGTATATGACTCATCATCATCATCAAATAGCTTGTCCTGAGCAGAACTTTGCCACCCTAACAGTTCTCCGGAATTCCTCTCTCTCGTAGACCAGATGTCCCGCCTCTGCAGCCGTCGTTTTCAAACCACCAGTTACTTTGATTTTGAGTTCTTTCTGGATAGATCTATTTGTTCTCTTCTCTGTCCATGAAATACGAAGGACTCTTCTGTAACATTTATATTTAAAAGCACATATATATATTCCCACTGCTTTATTAAATGCGATGAGGACAAGGAGTTTTTTGCAAGAACCCCAGAGGAAGCAACGGAAGCAAAGAATATGATCAACAAATAAACAGTGTATAAGTATTAAGAGCTTCCGAAAAAACAAATAGACAAACACAGGATTCGAACCACTTACCCTTATTTCTTACTATATCAATTGCCTAGCCTAGCAATACGAGCGTCCTTACGAACACATCCAGCCGTGCCCCATGCTTCACACCCATACGTTGGCACTGGGAATATGCATGCCTATAGTATATGACTCCACCAGACAATTGATTTTGCTTTCTTTCTTTAGTGCTGTCTTAGAGTAGCCCGATGGATCATTCACTCCTCTCTCAATTCCCTTTAATTCTTGTCTGAGCCTTGTGATCTGCTGTATACTCGCTTGTCTCTTTTTCTATTGGTATAATGCCGGTTTAGAAGTGAAGACATCAGGAAAAAAGTGGGTACAGCATCAGTACTAAACTTCCTCAAGAAACAACAAATTAACTTGTTTGGTCATAAATTAGATTGCCAACAGACAGGTAGCAAAGTGAATACAAAGCAAAAGGGCGAACACTCAAAAGGTGGACCTCATAGATAACAGAGGCAACGAAAGACACTGTTTATGAAGCACACACAAAATACCGTTCTAGAAATCTCTTCTTATCCTGATGCTGTGGAGAAAATCAGGACTGGAGAAAAGAAAGAAATACAAGGCGCATAGGAAGGCTCACTCTATTTCTCTCCTTTTCTTCGACCTGACACTGAAAGTCAAAACAGGATTAGAGAATAGATAAATAGATAATACCAGTGACTATCCAATTACATTGTTATGTTATTATTCTTGTACTGTGTTCAATCCAATTACATTTTCTGTTTTTTAATTTTCTTTTGTAATTGTTGCTATTCTGTTTACTGGGTGCAGGTAGGTATGCCAGTATATTTTGCTTTGCATCCTTAGTTAGTATTATGTTTTAGTTAATTAAGTTGTTTATGTATATGTTTGTTCTTGATAAAGATCTAAGCATCGAAACGTCGAGTGTTTTTTTTTTAAATATTTTATAATAAATTTTTCACTATCTTATGTAATACTGCCTATACCTGTCTTCATTAAATCGTCTATTTGATCAGTATTACCGCAGCCCCCCAAACGATTTTCTTCCGATCTGATCTGATCTAATCACCTCCGATTTGCTGATTTTTGTACATCGCATGTTTACTGCAATAAACATATGTAGATTTTTTTAAATTATTATTTCTTTATAATTAGTGTAATTTTTTCCCTAAGGTAACATCTGAAATATTTGAGAAATAAGTTTAATTAATTTTCGGAATTTCTTCTAACCGTTAACAGATTATTAACAAGAAATGTATTCTTTGTACATCAAAGCTACTCATTTTTTTCTCTTTGCTAATCTTTAATCATACCAGTGGCGGCTCGTGATCATTTTTGTTGGTGGGGCCAGGCAGAAATTTTCGGAAAATTCATGGTTTCGGTTAGGATATATTTTAATGTATAAAATAATAAATACACGTTACACCTTATTTTTGGTGGGGACTGGCCCCACTGGCCCTTAATGACGAGCCGCCACTGAACCATACAGATTTCAAGTTTTTTTGCAGAGCAATATTTTATGTCTTCATCTTCTGAGAACGCTCCATATCGACCACTTATTAAACTACTCTTTGTGATTTGTGTGGGATCTGAGCCTAAGAGCGATTGTGCGTTGTGTAAATTTATGCGCCTATGGGTACCTAGACCAGAACATCCGATTTCTTGTCACGCTTTTTATTTACTAGGGTAGCTTTCCCTAGAGTTGTGGGACAGATGATTCTTCTTCTTCTTCTTCACTCTTCGACCCTAGGGAAGCTTAGGTCCGCAACCAAGACCTTCAAAGCCCGTCTATCCTAGGCCATCTTTACAAGATCTTTCCACTCTCTCCCCATTTTCTTGCATTCCGCCTATCCTAGGCCATCTTTTACAGATCTTTCCATCTCTCACATTTTCTTGCATTCCCTCCAACTTTTGTTCTTTCTTTTCTTTGTTCTTTCTTCTCTTTGTTCTTTCTTTCTTTGTTCTTTCTGTCTCTTTGTTCTTTCTTTTCTTTGTTCTTTCTTGTTCTTTGTTCTTTCTTGTTCTTTGTTCTTTCTTCTTCTTTGTTCTTTCTTGTTCTTTGTTCTTTCTTGTTCTTTGTTCTTTCTTGTTCTTTGTTCTTTCTTGTTCTTTGTTCTTTCTTCCTCTTTGTTCTTTCTTGTTTTTTGTTCTTTCTTCCTCTTTGTTCTTTCTTGTTCTTTGTTCTTTCTTTCCCCTTTGTTCTTTCTTCTCTTTGTTCTTTCTTCCTCTTTGTTATTTCTTGTTCTTTGTTCTTTCTTCCTCTTTGTTCTTTCATGTTCTTTGTTATTTCTTGTTCTTTGTTCTTTCTTCCTCTTTGTTCTTTCTTGTTCTTTGTTCTTTCTGTTCTTTTGTTCTTTCATGTTCTTTGTTCTTTCTTTTCTTTGTTCTTTCTTTCTTTGTTCTTTCTTCTCTTTGTTCTTTCTTCTTCTTTGTTCTTTCTTCCTCTTTGTTCTTTCTTTTCTTTGTTCTTTCTTGTTCTTTGTTCTTTCTTGTTCTTTGTTCTTTCTTGTTCTTTGTTCTTTCTTCCTCTTTGTTCTTTCTTCCTCTTTGTTCTTTCTTCCTCTTTGTTCTTTCTTGTTCTTTGTTCTTTCTTCTTTTGTTCTTTCTTTCTTTGTTCTTTCTTCTCTTTGTTCTTTCTTCTCTTTGTTCTTTTTGTTCTTTGTTCTTTCTTTTCTTTGTTCTTTCTTCTCTTTGTTCTTTCTTCCTCTTTGTTCTTTCTTGTTCTTTGTTCTTTCTTGTTCTTTGTTCTTTCTTGTTCTTTGTTCTTTCTTCCTCTTTGTTATTTCTTGTTCCTTGTTGTTCTTGTCTTTGTTCTTTCATGTTATTTGTTCTTTCATGTTCTTTGTTCTTTCATGTTCTTTGTTCTTTCTTCCTCTTTGTTCTTTATAATCCTGTTTTCCCTTGCCGCGTCAGGAAAACATGAAGGGCTTTCGTGTGCTCTTCATAAATAGTGTTTTTTCAACACCTCTGTTATTTCTGAGGTCTACTTTTAATGTGGTCGGCCTTTTGCTTTGTACCCATTGTATCGGAGTAGCAGTGCACATTCAGCTGCATTGTCTGTTTGTAGTCTGCTTATGTGACCGAACCCTTAAATTTGTTGTTTCTTGATGAAGTTCAGTTCTGATGTTGTGCCACTTTTTCCTGGTTCCTTCATTTCTTAACTGTTCTCTGCTTGTTACTCCCGGCATTCTGCGTAGACTGTTCATCTCTGTCCTGACTAATTTCTTTCTATCGTTTGATCTCAGCGTCCAGATTTGGCACTGATAGCATAATGTTGGTAGAAAGATTCCTTCCTTCGATTCGTTCGCTTGAAATATAGTTGTCCCTTGTATAAACTTCACTGTCTTTTGTAGCTCACACAGAGGTCTGTGTAGTTTTCTGTCGAGCATTGTTTCGTTAGGCCAGTGAGTTTGTCTGAGTATATCATGTTCGGGGCAGCCTTGAAGTATGTGCTCTGCAGCCTGATGTGCCTGTCCATATGTACACATGGCTGAATTGCCAATCTTGAATTTTGTATACATGTGGCTGCGGAGTCGATTGTGTCTTGTTCTAAGGCGTAGAATGACAACTTGTTCCAATCTGCTTCTATTTTAGTAGTCATCATGTTTTGGCATTTGGGGCTTTCTGATCGATATAATCATCCTTTTCTGTTTTGGTAGGTAACTGGAACATCCGTTTGCTCTCCTGCAGCACCTTCCTTGGCCAATCAGTCTGCTGTTTCATCTCCTGGTATTCCACAGTGAGACGGTATCCACTGCAAGACGACCCTGCGCTGCTTGCACAGTTTAGACAGTAGGGTATGTAGACCTGGCAATTTTCTGGACTGGAGTGCTTGGGGTGTTGATTTTGCATCTGCATTAAAGTATAATAGGTTGCGAATCAGTTTCCACCTTGATTGCCTGAATTTCTGCATCATAGTTGTGACAGAATTTCCCTGTTGGTACTTTAATCGCATCTCTAGCGTTGTTTGGGTATTCTATGTACACTCCTGCTCCTCCATTCTTCACTGCATTTTCTGCTGACCCATCCGTGTATACCCGGACCCAGAGATCATGTGGGTATTCTTCATCAAGTAAACTGAGAGTGACTGTCTCGCATTGTATGCAGTTCTGCTCATCCTTGTCGAGTATTCCTTTAACTTCCGTCTGGATACATACTTCTGGTTCAGTCTCCTCTCTCCAAGGGGTTTTCTCTGGCACAGACTTTAGGGGAATGGGAGAAAGATTGTATTGTACAATGCTCTTTTAGTTGTTCATGATGAGATGTTTGCATTTTATAATTTGTACCAATTTACTTATGATTTGATTTGCTTTAATGCAACTATGTTGGATTTCATTAGTTATTCTTTCATTTGTTGATAACAATTAATGTTTGTTAGTTCCAAAATCTCTCACATTTTTCAAGCTTTTCTAGAGGAATGAATTAGTCGTTAGTTAGCAGTCATCTAATCCTATCCGTCTGGGACGATCGTGTTATGGAGCATTGCTTGTAATTCGCCCGTGTGGTGTCGGGGCCCGCAATAGAAGAAAAGAATAGTACCACTGCGGCCTACAAGGAATGTCGTAAGAGGAGAATAAGGTAGGCAAGGAAGCTACCCTAGAAAAAAAGCTTCATGGAAATCGGATGTGCTCGCCTACTTTTAGGCGCATAATTGGTACATCATATAATCGCTCTTAGGCTTAGATCACATACAAATCATAGAGTGGTTTAACAAATGGTTGATATGGAGCGTTCGAAGAAGAAGAAAAAGGCTCAGATGGCATACAGATCACAAAGTGTGGTTTTTTGGGGGTTTTTTCCGATCCAGAAGCACTTGAGCTTTTCAACTCTTCGGCTCGGTGTCATGGACATCGTAACCCTTCTGCTCGGTGCCACAAACACCGTAAATCTGGGGAACTTGTAACTTTTCTGCCAGTCCGTGGAGTTGAACCCGCACTTATAGAGGACTAGTCACCCTTAGTCCAACGCGCTACGAACACGTTGGGCACGCGGACGCTTCTTGTCGTTAAGCTCCCACCTCTACGCTTAAACGAAGAGTGGGCAACCAATTCTATCTTCCACCTGGGGATAGACTCCTTCACTACACACACGTGTCCCACCCACAGTTTTTTTTTTCGATCCAAAAGCACTTGAGCTTTTCAGCTCTTCGGCTCGGTGCCATGGACATCGTAACCCTTCGGTTCGGTGCCACGAACACCGTAAATCTGGGGAATCTGTGGCTTTTTCTGCCATCCTCGGAATTGAACCCTCACATACAGAGGGATAGTCACCGTAGTCCAACGCGTTACGAACACGCTGGGCAGACGGGCCAAAGTGTGGTTTAACAAGGGGTCGATATGGAGCGTTCAAAGAAGAAAAGAAGAAGAAGATATGGTCAGTTGATTCTTCATTTTGTAGCTTGTAACGAGGATAAATAAAGTTTAGAATTGACAAATTTAATGACTACTGTGAAACTTGATGGGGAAACAAGACAAAGAGATAAATACCTGGTGATCTAGACTGCACGGCATCATGTTCGAGACAAGAATACATACATGAGCAGTGACTCTGGTGAGATCGGTGATCATATGGTATTACAAACCATAACCACATGCTTATCGACATGGTACTAGATGCTGATGCGATTTAAAAGCAGCACTGATATAAGAGTTACAAGCACCCAGAGATTGAGAAATGTGGCGAGCAACTGTTGAGGCCTCATACTCCACGTGGAGCGAATAAGAACGGGTAGGTAAGAGCAGAAAGATCGCGCCCAGGTGGTTACCGGGCCCAAATTTGGGGTGTAAAGAATAGAACCACTGTTACCTGCCACGCATGTCGTAAGAGGCGACTAATGAGGTTTGGCTGAAATCGGATGCATGTGTCCTCAACGTGTAGAAGTCTACCAAACCAATGTGCAACGTATACACGTTCTTGGCAAAGATCAAACATATCACAAAGAGTGATTAAAATTGGTCGTAAAGAACGAACGGAAAGAAAGAAGAAGAAGCAGGAAGACCAAGAGAAAAGATACTGGACAACCTAACATCATGAAATAAAACAGCGTTGAAATGATAATCATGGTATATCCCTTACAGGACGTAGCCATTAACCACAGTAAACGAGTCGTCGATTTCATAGCATCACTTATAAGTGTAGTAGTTTGCCATTGCTTTCTGAACGGTAAGGTCTATTTTAACCTTTCGTAAAAATCCCACGGAAACGAATTTGCTTCTAAACTGCCTGCCGCGAAGTTTGACCCAGGTACTCTTGGGTTGGGATCCAGCTCACTACTGCTTAAACTACAGACGCCCACAAAGAGGATTCGAACCGTATACTATTTCTTAAAAACATCGTTAACGACCTCGCTAAGGGAGGGGGGAGGGACAGATTGCGTATATCCATTATCTCCCAGGCGACCAGGCACGGCACCTGATGATAATATGAATTAAACTTTAAATCTGTCTGAGTAGCTGTATAATGTTGCGTGTGTGTTTTTCCTCCTGCTCTGTGGAAAGATCAGAGATTAATCACACATAATTGTGCATGCAGTTTTTCAAAATAGATTTCCTTTGTTGAAGGTGACCCTTCTAACGAGACTAGGGTGAGTAAATATGTCTAGACCAAGATCAACAAACTCGCAAAAGGTACTTAAGAAAGTGGGTACATAGGTGTACATAATTAGCCTGAAGCTATAGGGAAATTTGAAATCGGAGATGACGCAGGAACGAAAACAAAAACGCGATGAAACACTTAATCAAAGGAGTTGCACAATGAGCAGGTGAAAAATGTTTACACAAATTTTCGGAAACAAAAGAAAATGTTTAGAAAGGTAGAGTTTAGAAATGCAAAATTAATATTTGTAATACTCTAAACATTTTTTTTTAATGTTATAAATTGTGCTACTCAATTTAGTAAAAATGACTAAAGGTATAGAAAGCAAGTTGAATGTATTTGAAAATAGATATGTGCGAAAAATAATGAATATAAAATGGAACGAATTCAGAAGAAGTGATGAAATCAGAGAATTGTCTGGTCAACCACTAGTGACAACTGTTATAAGAAAGAGAAGATGGAGATATGTTGCACACACCTTGAGGAGAAATGATCAACGAATATCAAAGCAGGCATTGAAGTGGGATGCAAAGGGTTCAAGAAAGAGAGGTCGACCTAAGGAGACCCTGAAACAACTTTACAGAGAGAGGAAAGAAATATCGGTCTCAGTTTCATGGATGACATTGAGCGAGTTGCCCAGGATAGAGCGGTATGGAGAAATTAATTGCAGGCCCTATGTAACGTATAACGGTACGAGAGAAATTATTATTATTATAAATTGTGGTTCTAAATTTGATCGTGTATCCCAACAACATCAAAATAAATTATATCATTTCAAAATGAGTACTCTTTTTTTGTGTTACATATATTTTTTGGAGGAAAAAGATGCTGTTCGTGAACATAACTGTCCTCGAACTTACAACATGCGGAAAGCAAGGCAAAGGTTTAACTACTTAACCACAGAGACCCACAAACGTTTAATTTGTTGTTCTTTTTCAATCTTGTTTTTGCCTCACAGCGTTAGGATAAGAAGAGATTTCTAGAACGAACCCTTGTGTGCGTTTCAAAACTTGTGTCTTTCGTCGCCTCTGTTATCTGTGAGGCTCACCTTTTAAGTTGCCACTTTTGCTTTGTATCCATTGTATCGGAGTCGCCCGAGTGGTTACCGGGGCCCAAATTTGGGATGCAAAGAATAGAACCACTGTTATCTGCCACGCATGTCATAAGAGGCGACTAAGGAGATTTGGTTGAAATCGGATGCATGTGTCCTCTAGGGAATGCTAACCCGAAACAAATGCTTGCAGAAAACGAATGCACCAGGCCGTAAGGCGTATAACATGGTGCAACGACCCCTCACAATGAGGAATGGAATAACGGATTCTACGGTCGCCAATCTGCCTCTGAGATTTAGCCACGCGGTAAGAATGTCAGACCCACCATCACGAGGGTGGCCAAAACTTACTGCAGGAAGAGGTTGACACAAACGGGGAAGGAGAAATTATAGGAATTATATCCTACAGAACTGCCACCAGTATGCAGACTTGAGAAGAAAGATTTGGCCCACTTATACTAGTGTCCAATACAAACTGTATGGCGTGGCTGATAATCTGAGACAGACGGCTGCCTTTATTAGAGAATCCGAAATCCCAATCTAGTGAGAACGCAGAAGAAGAAGTATCGGAGCAACATTGCTCTTTGAGGTGCACTGTCTGTTGGTAATCTGCTTATGTGGCCGAACCACTTAATTTGTTGTTTCTTGATGAAGTTCAGTACTGATGTTGTACCCACTTTTTCCTGATGTTTTCATTTCTCAACCGGTCTCTTCTTGTTACACCCATCATTCTGCGTAGACACTTCATCTCTATCGTGACTAATTTTCTTCTATCATTTAATGTCAGCATCCATAACGTCCAGCGTCCTATCACTTGTTGTTACATGTTGGAATCAGTGGCCCTCAAAGACTCTGTGCTCTAAAAACTTGTCACTGTGCAGTTAAACAAAACAAAACATTTTAAAAAGCCGAAGGGTTTAAAAGCCGAAGGATTGACTTCATTGCACCGGATTTTACCCATACGGCTCAGTCCTCTCCGCAGAAATGGACGCCACCTGCCGAGTATTGCACAAAGCACGAACTCCATAGCTCCAGCAACAATCTTAGGGTCTTTGGGAAAAACTGCATCGTGAACAGAATGACGCGGTCGGACTCGAACCCACGACTCACAAGGCAGAAGCTTAACCACTTAGCCACCTAGACCCCGCATGAAACAAAACATGAACCGTCTGATGTTAAAAAGCTAAGGATGATTAAAATGGAACGCTATATTTAATCTGTATTTGTATATGACTGAGAAACATGGACAATGAACAAGCATTTGGAAGTTAGAATGAATGCCTTTGAGATGTGAATATACAGAAGAATAGATCGTATTTCACGGACATAAAAGTAGATAAGCAAAGAGGATGAGGATAATAAGTTAAATGTATATCTTTTACAGGACATTGCGAATCAACCCCAGTTTTTTAACGCTGTTTGTGATTTTCTAGGCATTATTACGTTCAGTAGTTTGCCATCGATTTCTGAACGAGTGGTGCCATCGTCCTTTGTAAAAATCCACACGAAACAATTTGCAACCAAACTGTCAGCAGCGTGATTCGAACTCAGAACGTCGGGGTTAAAAGACCGAGTCACTATCCCCTAGGTCACAGACGCCACCAATGGGGACAATAGGAAACTAGAAATAAAAAAAAGCAATTACCGCAGTAAATACAAATTTTAAAAAATAAAATATTTTGGACAAATATGACATACATTGGACACATATTTTGTGGCAAAGTTCTGCTCAGGACAAGCTATTTGATGATTATGACTTTCCTTTACTTTTCAGATCCAGCAGTCATCTGAGCATTTGCCCTTCGACTTGAGGCCATGTCAGTGAATTGACAGATTGGTCTGCGTTATCGTTTGCTAGCATAGAATGTGTTTTCAACATCTGGATATGGGGGTAGGTACTTTAGCGTAGGTCACTGAGTGCAGGGCACTGGAAGAGATGGTGTGCGACATTTTCTTGTGAATGTCAATACAGTTGACATTGTGGGGCAATCTTTGGTTGGTTGTGATTAGGAGAGCATCATGGACATTTGGTGTGTCCTAAGGCGGAGAAAATGACGTGTTCTTGTTTTGTAAGGTGATTTATGGCATCTTTTGGATTTGGAGTGGTCATGTGTTTCACAAGGGCTCGTTGTCCATTGCCTGTTTTGCCCATTGCCCATTCATTCAGCCACTCCTCCTTTTTATTACTTCTTATTATTTGTTTAGCAGTCTGCAGAATTATTGGTCTGTCATGCTGTTGACTATTTGTTCCTGTCTTTGCAAGGATGTCTGCTCTTTAATTTCCCTGTATGTTGCTGTGTCCTGGTATCTACTGCACGATAAGCTTGACGGCAAAGGTGTTGATGAATGAACTGATGGATAGCGTCAGGGCCTGGCATGCAGAGCTCTCAGGGTTAGCATTTTCTAATGCCTGTAACACTAACTTGCCATCAGTAAAGATAACTGTGTGCTGGGTTTATTTCAAGATGGAGCTGGAATATATTTGTAAGAGGGTGCACTGTAGCTTGAATGGCAATGGTCTCAGTCTCAAAATTAGAACAGTACTTGCCACATGCATGTTGCAATTCATCACATGTTTTGTCTGGGTATTCTATCCGGGCACCATATCCAGTATTAATAGTCCCCTTGAAGGCTGAGCCATCTCTACATACATGTATCCATTCATCTGGGAAAGAAATGATGGTATCTTGGGCCACCATCCAGAGATCTATAGAGTCTGAAGTATTCTTGGTGGAAGCATGACATATGTATCAAAACTTTATTAACGGTGATAGTTGAAGAATGACGATCAAGAGGACAGGGACACAATTTGGGAGGAGAAGGGATGATCAGTTATCAGTTATATGAGGACTATTATCATAACTCTCCGGACATGTCCATAGGTGCTCCGATCTCCGCCTAAACATGGTCAGCAGCGTTCAGCAGCCCAACACGCCAGCTCAATGATGATCAATCAATCTTATTGAATATTTGGTATGTTGTTCTTTTCGGGATGTACCAATATCGACACCCATCTCTCTCAATCTGGTCAGCGAGTGGGATTCACAGCCCTGAAAGTTCTCTGTTCTGAAAATCTCTCTCAATCTGGTCAGCGAGTGGGATTCACAGCCCTGAAACTCCTCTGTTCTGAAAATCTTTCTCAATGAGAAAAAATGTCATTACGGTCCATTACAGCTTCCTCTGATATTGTAGCCAAGCCAGCCAATCTATCAGCTCGTTCATTAACCCTGACTCCTGCATGACCAGTGACAAAAATGAAGGTGATTTGTCTGATCATTATCTGTACCAGTTCCTCCACCCAGTTTTGTCTCATAATTCCTGATTCGACTTTACCAATCATGCTCATGGAGTCACTTAGTATGAAAACATGAGAGTAGTCATAAGATACCAACCACATCTTCGCTTCTGTAACCGGGAGGAGGGGGGCATCAAGAGATGAACCAATTGCAGCCTGACAGAGTGAAGCATCAATGCAAAAGACATGGGACACTGGAGATCATTGCAGCCAACCTTCAAAGACGGCACATGATGATGATGTTCAAGTTATTGTATAACAGATCCAAATCAACAAAATTACATCAAGTTTACATTTATTACAATTGTATACAACTTCGTGTTGGACTCTCAAACATTACAGTACGTTCATCAAAAGGATGAAGTTCACTTCTTGCACGACACAGTACATTTTTTTTTTTTCGTCCGCTTTCAACTCAGACGAAGTTTCATCTCTGAAACTGATTTTGCGTCAAAATCGTTTTTCAATTCTTACAATGGCAGCAGCGTGCACATTGTAATTACTTACACTGGCAGCCGTGTGCTCAATGTACTGTAATTAGTATTCCCTCGCCATACAGGCAGATTTTCTCCGACTTCAGAGGTACTCACGTTATCGTCCTGAGTAAGACCAGGGACTCGAACAAATGCCGGACAGTAGATTCGAACCCGAGCTATGAGGCGTCTCACAGCTAGCAGGGCGAGCTACTATCAACTACTCTAGGCAGTCCCCACACAGTACATTGATTAGGACATTGGCTAGGAAGAAATTTCTTCATGTCTGTTGTATCCTTTTCTTGATAAAGACCTTTGGTCGAAACGTTGCTATGTGTTGTTTTTGTATGTTGTAAAACTACAGTACTTTGTTTTTACGTGTTTCATCATTGCTCCATAGTTTTACCTTATATAGTCTTCCTTATATCAAAGTAAGCAGCAATCAGCTTCTTCATCTTCACCCTTCACCCTTCACCCTTCACCCCTAGGGAAGCATAGGTCCGCAACCAAGGTTTTCCAAGCCATCCTGTCCAAGACCATATTTACCAGATCTTTCCACTCTCTCCACATTTTCTTGTATTTTGCTTCCAACTCCCGTCGTCAGGTGTTCCAGTGTCTTCCTTACCTAAATTACTCTGGGGTTCCATCGGAGGGTCTGTGTCGTGATGCTGTCAGTAGGTCTCAGCAGTGTATGTCTTATTCATCGCCACCGTCTGTCGATCTATCCCACAGTTCTCTGGCCGTGATCCTGTCATACCACCGCAGATGAAGTTTCAGTTTCAGTTTGGCATATCTTTATTGCACTCCAGACATGTCACTAGATGCTCCGATCTCATTTGCAATATCTCCAACAGCGTCCAGTGATTAACCGTACCAGTTCGATTTTGATTAATGAGTAGTAAAGGAACCCTTTCATACCTCGTGGTATATAGGTCAATACAGTGTTAGGCCTGTATTTTTCATTGACCATCGGCACACGATAGGTGATGTGGTCAGCATCACGCCGGCCGCCTTTACTTTCCCAGAGCATGTCTGGTACCCAGTTGAGGCTGGGTCGATCTGAGAACCGTCGCGGTCGGGAAAAATTCCACGCGCACTGCGGGAGTTGAACCCAGACAAACCAGCATTGAGAAACGAGTTCACTAACAACTACGCTACCGCGGTTCTCTATTTTACCATCGGCACACGATGGGTGATGTGGTCAGCATCACGCCGGCCGCTTTACTTTCCCAGAGCATGTCTGGAACCCAGATGAGGCTGGTTCGACCTGAGAGCCGTCGTGGTCAGGAAAAATTCCACGCGCATTGCGGGAGCTGAACTCAGACCACCAGCCTTACGAAGCGAGTTCACTAACAACTACGCTATAGCGGCTCTCTTTGATTGATGAGCCTTCTTATATATCTTTTGTGCTGTTCCTTTCTGGCCACTCCAATCTTAAATCCCAGCTCTTGCAGTCTAGCAATTGACGTGAATTGGTTTCAATTAAAATCCTCTTTGCGGGCCACAATCTATTAAGTCGTCCAGAATAGACAAGATTGAGTATCCTGATCAAGCATGATGAATATCTACAACTTTTTGGTGTTCCACTTAGTTGTTCCTCATGCCTCCACTCCATACAGAATAACAGCTTGAACATTACAGTAGAAGGAGGAAAATATCATTATATTTATTATCCTTCCTACGAGGTTAGAAAGCAAAACGATTTCGTTATCTCCTTGTTTTGAAAGCTGGTGTATTTATTCAAGATCTGCACACATTCTTTGCGTCACATGTTCTTTGACTATTCTGTTGTGTATGTTCTCAGTGCAATAATAGTTTATATTCGTTGTTCCCGCTTTGTTTTTGTCCCTTATTGTTTTTTGTTATTCTTCTTTTCTCTCTTCTCTCTCTCTCTCTCTCGATCCCCTTCTGTAGTCTTAACTTGTCATCGACAAATCTCCAGATTATTTCTCTTTGTACACTTGACGTTGAAAGAATATAACGTAGGAAGAATGCAGATAAATGACGCAGATAGAATTCGTTAAATGAATCATTTAAACGCTTTGGTAAAACCACTTTACCAATTAGTAATTAGTTAGTGGGTGGTGTATGTGGCTTAGGGGATAGTGACTCGGTCTGTTAACCCCGACGTTCTGAGTTCGAATCACGCTGCGGACATTTTGGGGGCTAATTATTTCGCGTGGATTTTTACAAAAGGACGATGGCAACACCTGTTCAGAAAGCAATGGCAAACTACTGAACGTAATAATGCTAGTAAAATCACAAACATCATTAAAAACCTGGGGTTGATTCGCATAATTCTGGAAAGGATAGGCAATTAACTTTATTAGTTAGTGAATGAGGAACTTAGCAACTAGTAACTAGTGAGTGAATACAAAACTTACCCTTCTACCTTCTGCATACTAGGCCCTATAAAAGTGAAGGAGCTGGTACTTCATACGATAAGGTCTGAAAAGGATACGGTAATTTTAATTTTAATATTGCCTTTATTATCTCTCTCTCTCTCGATCACCGCTAAGACCGCTGTACCAGACCACCCCATAAATTCTATTCATGTGGAAATCTGATTCATGCAGCCTTAGCATTGGTGTGTTTTACGTCACATTTTCAGCACCATTTTGAGCTCTGGTTCTTATCCTTCGACGATGTGTCCGGTTTCAGCCAGCGTTTCATCGGTTCGCTCTCCGTTCTGTAACCATCTAGTGTTTTTACAGTGTGGGGTAGCTAGCCCCACTTCCAACCTCCTTAGTCTTCTCATTCGACATGCGTGGCAGGTAACAATGGTTCTATTCTTTACACCCCAATTTGGGCCCAGGTAACCACTCAGGTGCCTTTATTATCTTCCTGTCAAAACCTAACTTATATGACATAAGCTCTAAATGGTTTACTGTCTTGCGTGAGGTGTCCATCGTGTACAGCAGTCACATTCAACTCCTTTATGACATCCTATTCCCATCTTCTCCTGGGTTTTCCACTTCCTCGTCTGCCCAGTATAAGTCCCTTCAAACTCATCTTCTCTAGAGAATCCTTTTGTGTTAAATGTGCAAAATAATTCTTCTTCTTCTTTTTCAAACATTTTCTTCGATTTTAAGCTATCACCAAATGAACATTGAATTCCCTACCAATGACATTGTGAAAACGAGTACCTAGTGCTATATATGGAACCAATACTTCTGTATGGCAACGAATCATGGACAATGAATAAACAATCAATAAGATCATTGGAAGCCACAGAGATGTCGTTTTACAGAAGAATGCTGAAAATTCCATGGACAGTGAAGAAAACAAATGATGAGGTTTTAAATCAGGTCTGCATACAAAGAAACATTAGTAATAGAATAAGAATCAGACAATCAAGGTTCTTTGGGCATATAATGAGAAGAGAAGGTTTAGAATATTTGGTGACTACAGGTAAAATTCAGGGAAGGAGAGATCGTGGTAGAAAGACGGAGAAGATGTTGGATAGTCTGAAATTCTTGACAAAAGATCGACATCAGAACTGATTACCTGCACGAAGAAAAGAGAGTATTGAAGAAACATGATCGCCTACGCCGACAGGCATGGCACTTGATTGATTGAAAATGAGCATACTGTATGTGGGGTTTTTCTGTGCATGACATGTAATAGACGTGCAAAATTCCAAACAAATTTGAAAAGGGCAGACTGATCTTGTTGCAGCCCCACACCCACCTTGCTGCAACCCCACAACCACCTTGTTGCAACCACACACCCACCTTGCTGCAACCCCACACCCACCTTGTTGCAACCCCACACCCACCTTGCTGCAACCCCACACCGACCTTGTTGCAACCCCACACCCATCTTGTTGTAACCCCACACCACCTTGTTGCAACCCCACCATCTTGTTGCAACCAACCCACTTGCTGCAACCCCACACCACCTTGTTGCAACCCCACACCACCTTGTGCAACCCCACACCACCTTGTTGCAACCCCACACCCACCTTGTTGCAACCCACACCACCTTGTTGCAACCTACACCACCTTGTTGCACCCACACCACCTTGTTGCAACCCCACACCCACCTTGTTGCAACCCCACACACACCTTGCTGCAACCCCACACCCACCTTGTTGCAACCCCACACCCACCTTGTTGCAACCCCACACCCACCTTGTTGCAACCCCCACTACTTGTGCAACCCCACACCACCTTGTTGCAACCCCAACCACCTTGCTGCAACCCCACACCCACCTTGTTGCAACCCCACACCCACCTTGTTGCAACCCCACACACACCTTGTTGCAACCCCACACACCTTGTTGCAACCCCACCCACCTTGTTTGCAACCCCAACCCACCTTGTTGCAACCCACACCACCTTGTTGCAACCCCACACCCACCTTGCTGCAACCCCACACCCACCTTGCTGCAACCCACACCACCTTGTTGCAACCCTCCACCCACCTTGCTGCAACCCCACACCCACCTTGCTGCAACCCCACACCCACCTTTCTGCAACCCCACACCCACCTTGCTGCAACCCCACACCCACCTTGTTGCAACCCCACACCCACCTTGTTGCAACCCCACACCCACCTTGTTGCAACCCCACACACACCTTGTTGCAACCTCACACCCACCTTGTTGCAACCCCACACCCACCTTGTTGCAACCCACACCACCTTGTTGCAACCCACACACACCTTGTTGCAACCTCACACCCACCTTTTGCAACACCAGACCCACCTTGTTGCAACCCCACACCCACCTTGTTGCAACCCCACACCCACCTTGTTGCAACCTACACCCACCTTGTTGCAACCCAACACCCATCTTGAAAAGTAAAGAAACCCTTGATCATACCTTAAGGTATATTGGGGAGTACAGTGTTAGGCTCGTATATTTTTGACCGTCGGCACATGATGGGTGTGGTGGTTAATATTACGATCACCGTCTTTACTTACCAGTCCTTCTCTGCTACCCAATTAAGCCTAGGTCAACCTGAGAGCCGCTCTCTCTCTCTTTCTCTCTCTCTCTCTCTCTCTCTTTCTCTCTCTCTCTCTCTCTCTCTCTTTCTCTCTCTCTCTCTTTCTCTATCTCTCTCTCTCTTTCTCTCTCTCTCTCTCTCTCGTACCTTTTAACCGGATTGGTGGAAAGGCCTGAACCAACTCATGTCAAGTCTTCCTATCTCTAGCTATCTCCTTCAGCTTCCTCCAGCACTTCTTTATATTGTTGATCCCTGCCTCCAAATCTCGTCTCCATGTGTTTATAGGCCTCCCTTTCTTTTGCTAACCCTGTGGGTTCCAGGAAAGGACCCTTGTTATAATTTTCTCCTCGAGTTTTCTCAAAGTGTGTCCTATCCAGCGTCATCGTCTTTTTTTTAACCTCTTGGTCCACTGGAATCTGTCTTCCTCTCTCCATTATCTCCTTATTTGTGACCCTATCATACCATCTTAGTCTCTCTATTCTGCGCAGACACCAGTTGATGAATATTTGCATTTTATGCGTTATTATTTTAGTAGTTATCCATGTTTCTGACCCATAAAACAAAACTGTTTTACCATTGGAGTTAAATATCCTAACTTTCGTTCTGTTGGAAAAATACTCCACGCCCGCTGTGGAATTGAACCCAGACCGTGCTCCTAAGAAGCCAGTTCACTAACAACTACGCTCTTGCGACTCTTCCTTTCCCCACTTACTGTTTTAAAATTGTGAGAAGTTGATTTCAGGCACAATCCATACACGTCTCTACCGCGTTGATTGAAATTGATTGAAAGCGTTGTTTGAACGTCCCACGTACTTAAAACCAATCTGTCATCAGTTGAACTGCGCTTTGCCTCAACATCATCGCCAGCTCAGTTACGTGATCGCCTGCACAGCGTAGCTACTTAAGAGGTCATACTTTGCCGGATGTAGACAATCCATAAAGACTCAGTTCATTGTGAAACGAAACATGTTAATCAACGTTCTGTTCTGGCAGATCTAGAACCCACTTTTGCGTGGGAACTTGTTTGCAAAGTAAATAGTCTGGCTACCTGCTTAGACATGGTTTGAGAGACGCAGTAGCGTAGCTGTTAGCGCACTCGCTTTTAATGCACGTGGTCGGGGTTAAATTCTGCAGTGGAACTGTTGTTTTTTCCCACCGTAACGACAGCGTTTTGAACATGACGGTTGCAGAGACGGGACATCTGATCTATGAGAGAAATTTCGAAGAACTGTTGGAGTGGCAAAATTCTGTTCCATACAAGCTATTTCATGATGAACCACATCGTACAGCATGAGAATGGAATCATCATGAGGAAGGGATAGCCAAGAAAAAATGGATTGATGGAGTTACAGACATCTTAACACTCCACAATACCACAGCGTATCAGGCGACCGAGCTTTCACTAGCTCGGAAACCGATCATCAGTTAAACCTGCGACGCCTAACCACAAAAAAAAGCAGAGAAAACAAAAGCAAGAAGAAGGAGAACAACTCTCAGAGAGTCGCAGGCGTGACAATAAGAGACAAAATTAGAAATGAAGAAATCATAAGAAGACTGAATGGGAAACCAATCATGCAATTCATTAAAAAAAACAGACACGTAACAAGAATGCCCTAGTATCGCCTACCACAGAGAGCCACACACAAAAATGTATAACGAGTAAAGAGCTAGAGGAAGACCAAGCAAAAGATGGAGCGACGTCATCAAGAACAGCGTTAAGAAATGAATAGCAGCTTACAAAGTGCCTTAAGACAAGCACACACAAGATCACTACATCCCCACCCCTAACACTTCTGGGTTTTTTTGTTTTTTCGATCCAGAAGCACTTGAGCTTTTCAGCTCTTCGGCTCGTGCCATGGACATCGTAACCCTTCGGTTCGGTGCCACGAACACCGTAAATCTGGGGAATCTGGCTTTTCTGCCATCCCGCGGAATTGAACCCGCACACGCAGAGGGATAGTCACCCGTAGTCCAACGCGCTACGTACTTCTGTAAAGAAGTACATTCTTGAAGAGAAGAAGAAAAAGAACAGCTCTCAAGCGGTCTCTGTGTGGTACAAGTTTGGTGCTCGTCGCTTGTGCCAAAGGTATCACCAGGCTCGCTCCCTCGTGGAACAATCGGGATATTTTCCAGAGATCCTGATCTCATTGTAGGTGAGATCGAGTTCCTAGTCCTATCGGAGACGGACGATAAAATGTAGGTCCCGTGTTCAAATAATGCTGCTAGGGAGAATGGAAGTAGGATAAATAAAGGAATGAGAACAGAAATCGGTGGGAGAGTTGAGTGAGATTACTGAGTACGTGAGATTACTGAGTACGTGAGATTACTGAGTACGTGAGATTACTGAGTACGTGAGATTACTGAGTACGTGAGATTACTGAGTACGTGAGATTACTGAGTACGTGAGATTACTGAGTACGTGAGATTACTGAGTACGTGAGATTACTGAGTACGTGAGATTACTGAGTACGTGAGATTACTGAGTACGTGAGATTACTGGTGACGGAGATTACTGAGTCGTGAGATTACTGAGTACGTGGAATTACTGAGTACAGTGAGATTACTGAGTCGTGAGAGTTACTGAGTCGGAGATTACTGAGTACGTGAGATTAAGTAAGTTAGTGTGTGAGTGGAAGTTAGTGGTCGAGGAAACGCGTGTGTGGGAGAGTTCATTAGTGGTTAGTGCTCGAGGAAATGCGTGTATGGGAGAGTAAATTAGTGGTTAGTGCTCGAGGAAATGCGTATATGGGAGAGTAAATTAGTGGTTAGTTATGTGAACAATTGTGTGAGTGGATGGGTGTGTGGAGAAGTGTATGGTGGGTGAGGGGTGAATATTGGGGTAAGGTGTAAGAGGGTGGGTTGCTGAGTTGGTGAGTAAGTAAGAAATACGTGAGTGAGTGGTCCGGACAGTTGGTGTTTCGGTAATTAATTGAGTGAGTGGGTGGGGCGAGGTGTTAATGAGTGTATGTGTGAGTGAGGAAATTAGTGAGAAAAATAGTGGATGTGTGAGTAAATTAATGCGTGAGGAAGTAAATATGAGTGTGAGTGAGTGAGTAGGGATGTGTGGGAGGGAGTTAGTAAGTTAATATGTGGGTGGATGAGCAAGTTAATATTGGTGTGCGTGCGTAAGTATGTTTGTAATATTGCACATATTGTGAGTGAACGATTGTGTGAGTGGTTGGGTGAGTGATTGAGTGAGTGATTGAGTGAGTGAGTGACTGACTGACTGACTGAGCGAGTGACTGACTGATTGAGTGAGTGAGCGGATGGTGAATGGTGGTGAGTGATGGTGGTGAGTGGTGGGGTGGTGGTGAGTGGTGAGTGGTGGTGAGGGTGAGTGGTGAGTGAGCGAGTGACTGACTGACTGAGTGAGCGAGCGGATGAGTGAGTGAGTGAGTGAGTGAGTGAGTGAGTGAGTGAGTGAGTGAGTGAGTGAGTGAGTGAGTGAGTGAGTGAGTGAGTGAGTGAGTGAGTGAGTGAGTGAGTGAGTGAGTGAGTGAGTGAGCCAGTGAATGTCTTCTTGAGTACTGAGGGTACTGAACTGTCAGGGAGATCGTAAGAAACAGCCAGTGACCGGAAAATTAGCGAACAACTGTTGAAGCCCAATGCTTCACCAGGAGCGGAGAAGATTAAGAATAAGAATGGGTAATACCAAAATACATGTGGCGTCTGTGCTAGGGTTAGTGACTCTGTCATTAACCCCGACGTTCTGAGTTCGAATCACGCTGCGGACAGTTTGTTGCAAATTGTTTCCGTTGATTTTAACAAAGGACGATGGCGCCACCCGTTCAGGAAGCAATGGCAAACTACTGAACGTATAAGTGGTGCCTAGAAAATCAACGACTTGTTTACTTGGTTGATGGCTACGTCCTTGGGATATGCCACGATTTTCATTTCAATACCAAAACAAAAGTTTCCAACCATTATTCAAAAACAATTCCCCAAAAATTCCCCCAAATTTTCCGAGGACATGAAATAAAGTTATCTAGTGGACAGATTGTGAAAAGTCACACACCAAGAGGTAAACAAACGTAATCATCCAAATTAACAATTATTTTTAAAAATATGTTAAATTCTCCCAGTACATACGCTATATTAACCGTATCTAACAAACGTAATCATGCAAATTAACACTTGTTTAAAAATCTGTTAAATTCTCCCAGTACATACGCTATATGAACGTCTGTAGCTCAAACGGTAGTGAGCTCGATCACGAACCTAAGCGTACCTGGTTCAAACCCCATGGTAGGCAAATTTGGAAGCACATTCGTTTCCGTTGAATTTTTACAAAGGTAAAAAAAGACCTCACCGTTCAGAAAGCAATAGTAAACTACTGAACGTATAAGTGGTGCCTAGAGAATCAACGACTCGTTTACTGTGGTTGATGGCTACGTCCTTTAGGATATGCCACGATTTTCATTTCATTTTTCACATACGCTATATCAACCGTATCTAACTAGGAATTATAAAACATATTATCTTCAAGAAAATGTCGGTCCCATGGTGGTGATACAACAGAGTGTCGTTGGTACACAAATGTGTGTTAAGCTCACATTAATGTGTCACTTTAGAAATAAATTTCGTGGAAATGTTATCAGGGTCTTATCTTCACACGATGCAGCGGCGTGTTATTGAAATCTATTCACAAACAAAGTGAGAGCAGCAGTAGCGTAGTTGTTAATGAACTCGCTTGTTAGACTAGTTATTCGGGTTCAATTCCACAGTGGGCGTGGAATTATTTCCGACTGTAACCGCTCTCACGAAATATCGGTCTCAGTTCGCTGGAGTAGATAAAAACAAGGAGTTTTTTTGCAAGAGCCCCAGAGGAAGCAACGGAAGCAACGAATATGATCGACAAATAAACAGTGTACAAGTATTAAAAGCTTCCGAAAAAACAAATAGACAAACACAGGATTCGAACCACTTAACCTCATTTCTTACGACACCCCTAGCCTAGCAATACGAGCGTCCTTACGACACTCATCGCCTAGCCTAGCAATACGAGCGATCTTACGACACCCATCACCTAGCCTAGCAATACGAGCGATCTTACGACACCCATCACCTAGCCTAGCAATACGAGCGATCTTACGAACACCCATCACCTAGCCTAGCAATACGAGCGTCCTTACGACACTCATCGCCTAGCCTACAATACAGCGATCTTACGACACTCATCGCCTAGCCTAGCAAATACGAGCGATCTTACGACACTCATCGCCTAGCCTAGCAATACAAGCGTCCTTACGACACCCATCACCTAGCCTAGCAATACGAGCGTCCTTACGACACTCATCGCCTAGCCTAGCAATACGAGCGTCCTTACGACACTCATCACCTAGCCTAGCAATACAAGCGTCCTTACGACACCCATCGCCAAGCCTAGCAATACGAGCGTCCTTACGACACCCATCGCCTAGCCTAAATACGAGCGTCACTTACCACCCATCACCTAGCCTAGAATACGAGCGACCTTACGACACTCATCGCCTAGCCTTAGCATCAAGCGTCCTTAGACCCCATCGCCAAGCTAGCAATACGAGCGTCCTTCGACACCCATCACCTAGCCTAGCAATACGAGCGTCCTTACGACACCATCACCTAGCCTGCAATGAGCGACCTTCGACACCCATCACCTAGCCTAGCAATACAAGCGACCTTACGACACTCATCGCCTAGCCTAGCAATACGAGCGATCTTACGACACTCATCGCCTAGCCTAGCAATACGAGCGTCCTTACGACACTCATCGCCTAGCCTAGCAATACAAGCGACCTTACGACACTCATCGCCTAGCCTAGCAATACGAGCGTCCTTACGACACCCATCACCTAGCCTAGCAATACGAGCGTCCTTACGACACCCATCACCTAGCCTAGCAATACGAGCGATCTTACGACACCCATCACCTAGCCTAGCAATACGAGCGTCCTTACGACACCCATCGCCTAGCCTAGCAAATACGAGCGATCTTACGACACCCATCGCCTAGCCTAGCAATACAAGCGATCTTACGACACTCATCGCCTAGCTAGCAATACGAGCGATCTTACGACACTCATCGCCTAGCCTAGCAATACGAGCGATCTTACGACACCCATCGCCTAGCCTAGCAATACGAGCGATCTTACGACACCCATCACCTAGCCTAGCAATACAAGCGACCTTACGACACCCATCACCTAGCCTAGCAATACAAGCGACCTTACGACACTCATCGCCTAGCCTAGCAATACAAGCGTCCTTACGACACTCATCGCCTAGCCTAGCAATACAAGCGACCTTACGAACACAACCAGCAAGCCATTCTAAAAAATCTCAAAGTGTATTGTCTTTCTCAAACGCTTCGTTATAACTAGACACAGAATAATCAGGTAAGTAGATAGAGCGGTATTTAGACATTGCTTGCATTCCCTATAAACGTATAACGGTACGAGAGGAATTATTATTATTATAATTGCTTTCTTGTCGACCCAGCCTCAATTGGGTACCAGGAAAAAGGACAATGTAAGGAAACCTACATATCTGAAGTGGTCAGACCGGATCAGATCAGATCTGGAGAAAACCTTTGGGAGTCTTCTTCTTTTCTTTAGCGTTCATCTTTACAACCAATTTTAATCACTCTTGTGATATGTTTGATCTTTGCCAAGAACGTGTATACGTTGCACATTGGTTTGGTAGGCCCCTAAACGCATAGACTTTTACACGTTTAGGACACATGCATCCGATTTCAGACAAACCTCCTCAGTCGCCTCTTACGACATGCGTGGCAGGTAACAGGTTCTATTCTTTACACCCCAAATTTGGGCTCTGGTAACCATTCGGGCGAGTGAGGGACACTAATAGCAAGGAAGGCAGGCGTTCACGCAAACATCAATCAGAGCGTTGGAAGTCTTGAGATATTACTTAATAAATTGGCCTATTTTAGGAAAACAAGACACCACAAAACAACACATTATTATTATAAAAAATTTTTTATAATCCTAAATTAAATTTTAAATATATATATATATGATAATAATATATAATATCACATAAGAAAGCAAAATGAATAATTAAGCACTGGGAAGTAAAGACGATTGGCGTAACGTTGACCACATCACCCATCGTGTTCCGACGGTCAATGAAAAATACGGCCTAACTACGTAATCACCCTGTATACACGTGGTATAACAAGGATTCTTTAAGTTTATTTGTAATTGTACACACAAACAAATGATTGCACAAAATAGTTTGAATTATAATTAAAACATATGTGTTTGAGATTGAAGAACAAACAAACAAACATACAAAGTGACAAACACTTTAGAATGTATACACTTAAAAAATATATTTATGTGGACTTTGTCGTCATTGAAAAAAATGAAAATCGTGGCATATCTTTTACAGGCTTAGCCATCAACCACAGTAACGAGTCATTGATTTTCTAGGCATTACTTATACGTTCAGTAGGTTGTCATTGCTTTCTGAACGGTGAGGTCTACGTTTACCATTCGTAAAATTCTAAGGGAACGAATCTGCTTCCAAACGTGCCTGCCGCGGAATATGAACCAAGTACGATTAAGTTGTGATGAAGCTTACTACAGCTTAAGCTACAGACGCTTTATGTTATTATAGACGGGTAATTGGAAAGTGTTTTACTGTTGTAACTTCCGAGTTTACGTTTGTCTCTCTTGATTTTCAGCCTCCAAGTCCTTCAAGTTCTGCCGCCCGAGTGGTTACCGGGGCCCAAATTTTGGGCGTAAAGAATAGAACCACTGTTACCTGCCATGTATGGCGTAAGAGGCGACTGATGAGGTGTGACTGAAATCGGATGCATGTGTCCTAAACATGTAGAAGTTTATGCGTTTAGGGGCCTACCAAACCAATGTGCAAGTATACACGTTCTTGGCAAAGATCAAACATATCACAAAGAGTGATTAAAATTGGTCGTAAAGAATGAACGCAAAGAAGTAGAAAGATTCTGTACCTTTGCGTAATGTTGTTTTCACATAACTCGATCATCAGATAGTTTTCCTATTTTTTGGGGCCGATAGAAAAATTATACATGGAGGCCTTGCAGACATTCTTATATCTATGCCTTGGTGCCTCTTCCCCTCCGAAAGTTCAAAGAGCAACATTTGTTTTGTTATGCGGCAAATATCCATTCTTCTCACATGCCCCAACCATCTTAATCGTCCACTGCTGAGCATCCCCATGATGTAAGGCAAGTTTGCTTGTAAAGTAATTCAGAGTTTGTTATCTTGTCGTACCACCTGATGTTCGTAATCTTGCGGAGACATTGAAGGTGAAAGGTGTTAAGTATCGTCTTGTACCTTGAGTAGGATGTCCATATTTGTTTGCCATATAATAAAGAGCTAATTATATAGGCTCGATTTATTTGAATCTTCTTCTGCAATATTTATTTTGTGTTGTTCTACTCTCTCTTTGATAGTTTCTTAATTGTAGTAGCCTCACTCCCTATACGAGCGTTGATTTCTTCATCAAGAGAAAGGCTGGCAGTGACCATGGACCCAAGATAGCAGAATTTTGAACTGGTGTTAGATGGTTACCATTTAAAGTGATATTTGTTGATGTGCTATTTCCTTGACATAAAACCACTATTTTGGTGACACTTTTTTTTCCGATCCAGAAGCACTTGGCTTTCCAGCTCTTCGGCTCGGTGCCATGGACATCGTAACCCTTCGGTTCGGTGCCACGAACACCGTAAATCTGGGGAATCTGTGGCTTTTTCTGCCATCCCGGAATTGAACCCGCACACACAGAGGATAGTCACCCGTAGTCCAACGCGCTACGAACACGCTGGGCAGACGGGCTTGGTGACACTTAAAGTCAGAGTAAACAGGTCGCATGCCCTGGCCATATTATTGATTTGGGATTGCAGTGTAGCCTCAATGTGGGCGACAAGGCAGCTGATGAGTAAATAAGAATTGTTGTTGTTTTTGTCTCGGCTCATAAGCGAGTCAAGTTGAAGAGTGAACCATCAGATCTCGTGCGGATGAAAACATCTCCATCAGCATCCTCGAAGTCATGGTATAAAATGACTTGCGATGAAGATGCCAACGATATTGGGTCAAGGACAAGCCCTGTTTGACTCCACTCTTAACCTCAAAACTATCAGATGTGCTTCCATCGAACTGTATACTGGCTTCCATTCCCTCATGTAAGGAGACGATCAGTTGGAGCAACTTTGGGGACAGCTATTAAGCTTCAATATTTTATAAAATCCTGGTCTGCTGACCGTGTCAAGTGCCTTTGTTAGATCTATGAAAGCAATGAATAATGGTTTTCTCTGCATTTCTCTTGTAGCTGTCGAAGAGTAAATATCATGTCGGTTGTTTACCATCCAGCTCTGAATCCACATTGTGACTCTGAAAGAACAGGCTCTGCCGGTTACTGTAGTCGTTTTGAAAGGACTAGTGCAAAGACCTTGCACGTGACACTTAAAAGGGAGACGCCCCTGTTGTTGTCACAGTCCCCCTCGTCTCCTTTGTTTCTATATGATCACTATCTTTACATCCCTCATGTCGTGACGAATTTCACCCTGTCTCCAACACTGTACAAGGAGATTGTAGAGCTGTTATATTGCCTTCGTAAAGCAAGAACATCTTTCAGGGGCGTAGTCCAGATTCAATAGTAGTTAGTGACAATAAGAGACAAAATTAGAAATGAAGAAATCAGAAGGAGACTGGATGTGAAACCAGTTATGCAATTCATAAAAGAACAACATATTAAATGGTTTGGACACCTGACCACAATGCCCTGGTATCGCCTACCACAGAGAGCCACACAGAAAAAGTATAATGAGTACAAGGCAAGAGGAAGACCACGCAAAAGATGGAGCGACGGAATCAAGAACAGCCTTACGAATATGAATATCAGCTTACAAAGTGCCTTAAAAAACACACACAAGATCACTACGTTTCACCCCAACACTTCTATAAAGAAGTAAATGGTGGAAGAAAAGAAGAAGAAGAAGTCAGATTCAGTCATCTAAATTTGGTCACTATTAAACTGTGTTCAATTCCATTTGCCGTCGACTCTTCAGTCATCCAGACTGAAAATAAATACACGGACTTTCTAAGCTGGTATAAGTGTTCTGTCGTTTTCTGACCTTTGCTGTTCTTACCATTTTTTGTATCTTTGTTTGAAAGGGACCCTGCACCTATGGGATGGCGATGTATTTATTTATATACGTCGATCTTTACAGTAGGAGGGGATGTTGACGAAATGAAAGAGCCCAGGTCTGTTATGCGTTTGATGGTATTTCCACCATCACACTGGCGTGATCGTATTACTTTGGCCTTGACGCTAAGGTCAGGAAATTTCTATTGACACAGATTACGTTCTACTTTGACCTTAAAGTTACCGATTGAAGTCATTCCCTATGTAAACTTGTTGA